>JAQJVL010000248.1:232500-832500 GCA_035578905.1 Stictocephala bisonia | reverse complement strand
ACTCGTATCGTTCTTGCAGATTGAGCTCTCTTTCTTCCACTAGACAGAGTTGTCTCGGTTTTTTCCCGTCAACCTTTGACCAACTTCCCAAAAATCTGTTCACTGAATGTGTTTCGTGTTGAAATGTCACTTTTTGTCAAACCTACTACTACTCGATTTTCTTTTATTCCAACCATTCGTTTAATTGTTTTTGTTTTTACTCTACTTTGTTTTGGATAACATTGTTTAACTTCATCTATTAACATAGACGACATTGTCTTGATATTCCCTAGAATGTTGGTCTTTGTTACAAACTTTATTTACCATTTATTTGAACAGATTAATTATTTTTTAAATTATTCTTTTATTAACATTAATTGTTTTAATTTATGATTTTCCTAATTAAAATGCATTTATTATTTCATACTACTTGTATACTTGTTTTTAGGATTATGTTTTCTCTGTCTCCCTTCATTATAAGATCAAAGTAGTAGAGAGATTATTTTGTCGTACGTTGATAGATGTTAAAGTTGATTTTTGAAACCATATGGCGTAATGAATTTAATAACAGGTTTATGAGGAGCAGGCAATTAATGTATGGCTCTGCAGTCTGTATCCGTGTTAGTTTTATGGTTATTTATTGTTATATATATTTGTGTTTTGTATTTAATGTGCTCGGGAAGGGAGGGGGTAGGTTCTACGTAGTAAGGAGGCCTACAGACGGCACTTCTACGTTCACTGCTAACTCCTAACCTTCACTTCTTATAAGTGACACACTGATAGATTCCTCGTCCATTGTTAAATGTCGTGTCTCTAATTATCAGCCGTTTTGGAGTCCAGTAGTGAGGCGCTAGTGTGGTCCCATGTAAATGTAATGAAGTTTAAACCAGCACTAGTGGCATACGTCACTAATGAGATAAGCTCAATAGATGGGACATGTCCTTATGACCATTACCCAGCATTGCAAGGACTGAAGCCGTGGCCGCCATCTTGGTATCACTCTCGGAACACGCTCGGAAGAGTAAAACATTTTTATGGGCGCTTTTCAAATAATCTAGAATTTGAAATACTTTAGAATGTGATACAATTACTAAATTTTGCATGTGTATAAACCATTAGTTTTTGATCATGACAGATGGGTTTGCAATATTTATATTAATTTTATTACATGTTAAATAATTTGTTAAAGTTGATTTTTGTATATGGAATTTAGATCGTTACATGAAAAAGTTAGTCGGCTGCCAACACTTTTATTTATTGGTCAGAGAAGCTATGTAAGTGAGAACGTTGTACATACAAGATTTATTTACGTAGTTTAAACAATCTTATTGGTAAATTTTTTGTATGATTATATTTTCAAGTTACGCATTTGACTCGACCATTATTCATACGCAGAGTCGTCTGGCGCTGTCTACAGCCTGACATCCGTGCGGATATATAGCTGTTATGAAGTTATCTATCTATTAATATTACTTGTGTGATTGTATTATAGTAGCTTAGCTTCCATCAATCTAAAACCGGCTTTAAAGACTTAACAAACGGTAAATACAAATTAATTGTACAAATATTGCTAAATGTAGTAACAGTAGATTAAAAAGTAAATCATATCCTTATAAGGAGTTTGTGTGGATTTGATTCGTACATCATTGCCAAAACTGAACAAGTGAACATATATACTTACATAAATGAACTATCATACAAAAATGTTGTCCCTCTGTCCCAAAGGCACAACATTCACATTCATACATTCACTCCAATTTATTTCAAATAAAAGGACATTAAGAAATACTCCTTTAAAAAATAATACTTTTAGTATATATCTTGGATATACCATTTATTATATGTTTGAATACGTTATGTAGAGACGGCGAGTAACTATTAGAATTAAACTGAACTTTGGTCTTTAGGACAGAGGCACAACATTTTTGTAGTCTCAAGACATTGGCTCAAACATTGATTCGATCAATATGCATCAAGGAAGACTGCCCTGACACAAACTAGTGTTCGATTAACAAGCATCAAGGAAGACTGTCCTGACACAAACTAGTATTTGATCAAAAAGCATCAAGGAGGACTGTCCTGACACAAACTAGTGTTCGATCAAGAAGCTTCAAGGAAGGCTGTCCTGACATAAAATAGTGTTCGATCAGGAAACACCAAGGAAGACTGTCCTGACACAAACTAGTGTTCGATCAGGAAACATCAAAGAGGACTGTCCTGACACAAACTAGTGTTCGATCAAGATCCATCAAGGAAGACTGGTCTGACACAGACTAGTGTTCGATCAAGCTGCATCAAGGAGGACTGTCCTGACACAAACTAGTGTTCGATCAAGATGCATCAAGGAAGACTATCCTGATATAGACTAGTGTTCTATCAAGATGCATCAAGGAAGACTGCCTTAACACAAAATAGTGTTCGATCAAGAAGCATCAAGGAAGACTGTCCTGACACAAACTAGTGTTCGATCAAGAAGCGTCAAGGAGGACTGAACTTGGCACAAAGTAGTGTCGATCAAGAAGCATCAATGAGGATTGTCCTGACTCAGCTATTGTTCGATCATGAAGCATCAAGGAGAACTGTCCTGACACAAACTAGTGTTCGATCAAGAAGCAGCACGGGGGACTGTCCATATGCAGCCATAACAGGGCTTTGTGGATTTTACTTTTGTAAGTAATAAAATAATAATGAACAGTTCCTATCTTAACAATCTAATCAGCATAATATCATATCATTAGCCTAATAACCTTAGCTAATATCATCAGATTTGTAAGAAGACCAAGAAGTAAGATATCATGACTAGTACCTACATTAAACCAAAGGATTTCGCTAAATTTTATTTAAATAACTATCTAAATTATCACAAGAATAAACATTGAAATGCATTCTGTCGAGTATACTCATAACCTACAACCTTCCCAAGTTTAACTAATTCCTTTGGGTGAACATACTTGTCAAGACATTCCTACGGAACTGATGAACCTGAAATCGATATCCCAAAATTAGATTTGAATTTCCAAGGTAGAATATGTATATAAACAGTCGAGGCTACAAAATAATCAAATATTTTGTTAAAATATCTTAGATTAAGTGATATCTTCTATGTACATTTAAAAATCAATATATGTGCTAATTTAAGCACTTAATACATGTAGCTTTAATATGTTATATATACCCATAGTTCAGGGACGTATGGAGAAAGAAAGTGAACCAGCCATATGGAGTTTCAACCAGTTGTATAACCATCCACTAAAAGTTGGAATATCAGTGTAAAATTCGCACATCCATCCATTAAAAGCGAGTATATCATTGCCACCAGTTGTATAACCATCCACTAAAAGTTGGAATATCAGTGTACAATTCGCACATCCATCCACTAAAAGCGAGTATACCATTACCACCAGTTGTATAACCATCCACTAAAATTTGGAATATCAATGTCATCAGTCACACATCCGTTCACTAAAACCGAGTATATCAGTGCCACCAGTTGTATAACCCTCTACTAAAAGTTGGAATATCAGTGCCACCAGTCGAACAACCATTTACCAAAACCGAGTATATCAGTACCACCAGTTGTATAACCATCCACTAAAAGTTGGAATATCAGTGTACAATTCACATATCTATCCACTAAAAGCGAGTATATAATTGCCACCAGTTGTATAACCATTCACTAAAGCTGGAATTTCAGTGTAAAATTCACATATCTATCCACTAAAAGCGAGTATATAATTGCCACCAGTTGTATAACCATCGACTAAAGTTGGAATATCAGTGTACAATTCGCATATCTATTCACTAAAAGCGAGTATATAATTGCCACCAGCTGTATAACCATCCACTAAAGTTGGAATATCAGTGTACAATTCGCATATCAATCCACTAAAAGCGATTATATCAGTGCCACCAGTTGTATAACCATCCACTAAAAGTTGGAATATCAGTGTACAATTCGCATATCCATCCACTAAAAGCGAGTATATCAGTGCCACCAGTTGTATAACCATCCACTAAAGTTGGAATATCAGTGTACAATTCGCATATCAATCCACTAAAAGCGAGTATATAATTGCCACCAGTCGTACATCCATCCACTAAAATTTGGAATAGCAGTGTCATCAGTCGCACATCCGTCCACTAAAACCGAGTATATCAGTGCCACCAGTTGTATAACCATCCACTAAAAGTTGGAATATCAGTGTACAATTCGCATATCCATCCACTAAAAGCGATTATATCAGTGCCACCAGTTGTATAACCATCCACTAAAAGTTGGAATATCAGTGTACAATTCGCACATCCATCCACTAAAACCGAGTATATTAGTGCCACCAGTTGTATAACCATCCACTAAAAGTTGGAATATCAGTGTACAATTCGCACATCCATCCACTAAAACCGAGTATATCAGTGCCACCAGTTGTATAACCATCCACTAAAAGTTGGAATATCAGTGTACAATTCGCATATCCATCCACTAAAACCGAGTATATCAGTGCCACCAGTTGTATAACAATCCACTAAACGTTGGAATATCAGTGTACAATTCGCACATCCATCCACTAATAGCGAGTATATCAGTGTCACCAGTTGTATACACATCCACTAAAAGTTGGAATATCAGTGTACAATTCGCTCATCCATCCACTAAAAGCGAGTATATCATTAACACCAGTTGTATAACCATCCACTAAAAGTTGGAATATTAGTGCCACCAGTCGAACAAACATTTACCAAAAGCGAGAATATCAGTGCCACCAGTTAAGCGTCCGTTCACCAAAATTGATAATATAAGTGCCATCAGATAAGCAGCCGTTCACCAAAAGCGAGAATATTAATGCCACCAGTTTAGTGCCCGTAAAAGTGCGGATGTCAGTGCCACCAGTTAAGCGTCCAGTCACCAAAAGTGGGGATATCAGTGCCAACAGCTGAGCATCCGGTCACCAAAAGTGAGAATATTAGTGCCACCAGCTGCGCATCCGGTCACCAAAAGTGGGAATGTCAGTGCCACCAGCTGAGCGTTCGGTCACCAAAAGTAGGAATATCAGTGCCACCAGCTGAGCGTTCGGTCACCAAAAATGGGAATATCAGTGCCACCAGCTGCGCAACTGTCTGACTGCCTAGTGTAATACGTGTCGTTAAGCTCCTGACGTTCAGGACTCACAAAATTAATTTTCTTCGTTTAATTATTAGTTTCTTAATTAGGATTTTAATTTTTTAGTTTACAATTGCATAATGTGTTAAGGAAATGTAGTAAAGGTGCACCTCACAAAACACACATTTAATATAAGTACAATAATCACTAATATTATTCTGGTGATTATTCTGGTGATAAATTTAGGTAATACGTTCAATTACATTCATAATTTTGCCTTGATTTTTAGTCTTATACACATGCATATATCTTATAAATGCATAAAAATGCAAATTATAACATAGTGAATTGGTAAAAACAACAGGATAACCGGACTGAAGTTGTAAATAATTTCGAGAGTAAGAGTGTTTGGCCTACCTGGATATCGGCAAAATTAAACCTTGTAAACCAAACATCATGACAAAAGTTGATAGAGTATTGGAAAACGGCTCAAACTGTCTGAGAATGTCTTACTCGCTTCACTACAAATATTATAATTACAACTACTAACATGTATTATAATGAAGCACAAATCCTCTATGAGATTTGCCATTAGTAATTTTGCATAATGTACTAGAAGACGACCCAGCACACTTCCCGTGTTAATCTCATTGAATTAAATTTTATAGTTTTTATTAACAAATTATGAACTACCAATTGACAAAATATAACTCGCATACACTCCATAAAAATAGACCAATATGTTTTCTTTATTTTCTTGTGCATTATTAAAACATCTTAGGGTATTAACTTGTATAACCATCTTTAGAAGATAGGACCGTGTCAAAAGAACCGTAAACAAGCGCATGCCTCACCCCTCCTACCAACTGACAAAAGTAAATCAGGTCTGGTAGCTGTCCGAGCTTAACTGACAACAATGAATCGGATCCGGTAGCTGTCGGAGAGCTTAACTGACAACAATGAATCGGATCTGGTAGCTGTTGGAGAGCTTAGCTGACAACATTGAATCGGATCTGGTAGCTGTCGGAGAGCTTAACTGACAACAATGAATTGGATCTGGTAGCTGTCGGAGAGCTTAACTGACAACAATGAATCGGATCTGGTAGCTGTCGGAGAGCTTAACTGACAACAATGAATCGGATCTGGTAGCTGTCGGAGAGCTTAGCTGACAACATTGAATCGGATCTGGTAGCTGTCGGAGAGCTTAACTGACAACAATGAATCGGATCTGGTAGCTGTTGGAGAGCTTGGCTGAATACGAATCTGGTCTCGCAACCGTGTGAGAGCTTAACAAACAACGAATCTGGGCTAATAGCTGTTGGAGAGCTTAGATGACATCATTTAATCTGGTCTGGTAGCTGTTGGAGAGCTTAACTGTCAACATTGAATCGGCTCTGGTAGATGTTGGAGATCTTAGCTGACAACATTGAATCCGGTCTGGTAGCTGTTCGAGAGCTTAGTTGACAACATTAAATCGGCTCTGGTAGCTGTCGGAGAGCTTAGCTGACAACACTGAATCCGGTCTGGTAGCTGTTGTTGAGCTTAACAGACAATATATAATCTGGTCTGGTAGTTTTTGGAGAGCTTGTTAATTGAATTAATAGCATAATAAATTGTTTGCGCCAGCAAAATACATTGTTGTTCACATTATAATTTCTATGACCACAAGTTACAAGTATGAGGAGTTAGAGAACAAATATAAACAATTAACAGACAGTTTACTCAGTCCAGTCATGAGAACGAGCAGCTGTGCATCACTTGTGGGTTGAGGAATGTAACCTATGATGTACCCCGATAATTGTACTATAGAGACTTATTTCTAGATTACAACTTGAAGTTATAATAAAACAAGTACAGTCGTACTGACCCACCTACCCACTTCTACACGTACAGTGGTATTGTCCCACCAGCCATCAACCCAATCGTACACGTACAGTGGTACTAACCCACCCGCCCATACACGTTAAGTGATATTGTCCCACCAGGCACCAAACCAATCATACACTTACAGTGGTACTAACTCACCCACCCATACACGTACAGTGATATTGTCCTACCAGGCACCAACCTAATCGTACACGTACAGTGGTACTAACTCACCCACCCATACACGTACAGTGATCCGCCCCCATACACAGAAAAGAGCAATCCGTATAATGGCTGGATTAAATAAACGCGAATCTTGCCGGAAATTTTTCAAATCGTTTCAAATTTTACCCTTGCAGTCCCTCTACATATATGAAATGTTAATATACTATAAATTTAAATTCGGTATTTTTCAAGTAGGAGCAGATGTGCATACTCATAATACGCGGCAACGACATCAGCACAGACCGGCACAGCATCGGCTTCAAATTGCGTCTTACCTACCTCAAAATATTGGGCCAAAATTGTTTAATAAATTGCCAAATTTGATTAAACTCGAAGAAAGCCCCAGAAAATTTAAAGCTTTCCTAAAGAAATACTTAGTTCAAGGAACCTTTTACTCGTTGGAGGAGTATTTGTCAGGTGACTGATTTTGCTTTTATTTATGTAATATATTAATAATAACCCTAATGTAGTACATATTGTGATTATATTAGTCAGTTAAAATGAGTTAACATACACTATCAACATATATATGATGAATACATAATTATTATAATTATATGACTTTTGTAATACAATTTTTAAATTGTCAAACTACAAAAAAATGATTTTGATTTTGATATTGTCCCACCAGGCACCAAACCAATCACACACGTACAGTGGTACTAACCCACCCACCCATACTCGTACAGTGGTTCTGACCCATCCACCCACCCCTGCAAGAATAGTGGTATTGTCCCACCACCCACCCGTCCATACAGGTACGGTGGTATTGACCCACCCACTCGTCCATACATGTACAGTGGTAGTGGTCCGTCCACCCACCCGTCCATACACGTGTGGTGGTATTAACGCACCAACCCACTTATACATGTATAGTGGTGCTGACAAAACAACCCATAAACAGTTATATTGACCCACCCACTCATACACGTACACACACCAAATAAAAAATACCACAGTACGTGTATGGGTGGGTCAATACCACCGTGCGTGTATGGGCGGGGGGACGGACTAATACCACCGTACATGTAACGACAAGTGGGTGGGTCAGTACCACTGTACGTATATGGGCAGGTGGTTGGGTGTAGTTACCGGGCCCATTGCAGATACACACCAAATTATTTAAGTAAACCTTTTTAGTCATTTCGGGATTTAAAGAAGATTTAATAGACATATTTATAAGACATATTTATTATATTTAATTTTCTGTGTACATTTTAATTATATTACATTTCATTAACTCAATATTTATAACTGACTGACCAGTTGTTATAATAACCTGCTGTTAAATAAACAAGTTTTAATGAAGCATATTGACATAAGCATAATAAACCCAAAACTATGTATTAATGATTTAAATATAACCTTGTACAGAGACAGTGTTTCTACTACATTCTTATACATTGTATTCATAGTCGTGTGTTTAGATTTGTCTTAGTGATTTTTTGGTGTATTCATTTTTTGATGACAAAAATTATAATTGCTTATAGAAAACTTGGAATTGAACTTGGAAAATTAAATAGTTAAATATAAATGTCAGTGTATTAGATCAATATTCAAACTAGCATCAAAAGGAAAGTATTTTCTGTCTCAAATAAACCATGGCATGATGTTTCTCTCTCTTTCTAACTACTGTATTCATAGCCAACATCTATTGGCTCACGTAGATGAAGTTATTCCACAAAATTAGACAGGATGAAAGACCTAGGACCTAACCAGAGGACAACAATGTTGTTACGCTACAATACATTTCAATAAAATGAACCGAAAACCAGAAATAAAAGTACGCAAATACATACATAGTATAATCCCTGTTGAACAAGCTGAGTTCAAAGAATTCCTGTTGGTAATCTTAACAAATACACTTTATGTACAAAATGTACTCTGAAGAAGACAATTACATTTGTTACCTATCGCTTGCTTCACTCAATAAAACCCATTTGGAAATAGTTAATGTACATCAATTCATTTATATGTACACAGGCTTTGCATATTGTACTCATTTAATGTTAGAACATGTTCGACAGAAATATTAATATTTATGTAACATGGCAAAGATGGTGACTGCTGTTAACATTGTACATTTAAGTGATTTAAGATTTAGGTAAGTTTAAATTTACTTAGAGCACATTGATTATATTGGTAAATTTATCAGCGCCATTGCCTCGTCTCTTAGGCCTATAAGGAAAATACTCAACGAAAAGTGTAAAGTGTAAAATTGCCAAAACAATTCTGATTCCAGACAACAGAAAAGCAGTAAACAAACAGGAATCCAAATTATTTTATTTCAGTACATATATTTATGTTAGATTAGTAAGAGAAGAATGTTTAGTCCTATATTCACCCTCTGTACACAATTTTGTGCAATAAAGCCATTAGTGTTATTATTACGAGTACAGAAGTGTTTTCCTAGACACAAACTTTATCCAAATCTTATCAAATTGCATGAACTTAGTACTAGCTTGCACTTTTTAAGTATACACGAGACTAACAAAAATATAGCACTGTTACTTGATGAAAAAAAAGTTATTAAACATATGTTCTTGAAACGTTTCAGCTTTTTTTCTAATGTACACAAACTTGTAATCTAGGTGCAGTTAAACATGTTATAAATACTGATACCTTATTAGGCGTTGTATACTTGGATTGTCAGCATTATGTTTATGACTTCTTGAAATAATGAAAAGTTGGTTTCTACTCTAAACTTACGTAACGTACTAAAGTTTAAATGCCCTATTTAATATTGCAAATATTGAAAGGAAATCTAGTAAGAAAGTTAAATTATACCCAACAATTAAAATCAGGCAAAGCTGCTTCTATTAAATATAAAATACATAATACAGAATAAAATTCAGTACCGACATTGCGAGAATAATTAAAATACCTGATACAAAAAATTAGGCATATTTAATTAAATCGTCAAAAAGGGTTTTCGATTTTACGTTTATATCGTTAAATTTATCAGCGCCATTGCTTCGCCTAGTTATAAGGAAAATACGCAACGATAAGTGTAAAATTGCGAAAACAATTCAGACACCAGACAGTAGAACAGCAGTAAACAAACAGGAATCTAAATTATTTTATTATAGAATATATATATATATATATTTTTTTTTTTTTATTAACAAAACGTTATTTTATGTAGTCGAAAATACGTGCGTATGTGTATATATACATATAATTTATGAAAATAACACTTTACATGCAGCGTAGTAGACGTAAGGAGTAGCAAATGTCCGACATAAACAAAAGACGGTACCCCAATACGGGAATATAGGTCATGTTTTTCTCCAGCATTGCTAGTAGGTCTCTGCTAGTCGTTTTCAGTTGTTATATGTTTGTATGGAAATCAAATAAACTAAAATAATAAGCTAATTACGAAAAAATATGTTTGTACAACTAGGGTGTAAACATAAACAAAGCTTTTTTGAAGAGGTTGTTGCTGGTAGGAATTGATACAGTGTAATAGTGACAGTAATGTATTTGACTATGTACGTTCATTATTTTTAACATTAAATACAAGTAATGTTACTGTGTGGCGTGATAGCAGTTCGGTCGGAGACCTTCCACCCCTGTACAGACGAGACCTGCGTTAATGACGTACGTAATGAAATGGGGATTAGGTGAAGGTAAGTGTAAATGAGATTACCTGGGGGATCCATGGCGAGGGTGAGGGAGAAGCACAGGCCATAGACACACCCACTACACAGCCGGTGGCAAGCCCGCGACTGTTCTCGTACCTTCTGTCGTCCCAGCGACCCGCCTCACTCAACTGTCTCTCCCCTCGGTTCGACCGGCGCGGCGCCGCGGCGCTGCCACCCTCTCACCCCACAGCTCGGACGGCAACTCGCTGGATCGCACTCGACTACGTAAACCTATATAACGTCATCAGTGATCCAGACAACTAGGCCACTCTTTACATTTGTTAGTAAACTTTGGATGCCGGACATGTTGTCATATATATAAACTGGATCGCCTATATAACGTGTGTCCGTGATCCAGACAACTAGGCCACTCTTTACATTTGTTAGTAAACTTTGGATGCCGGACATGTTGTCATATATATAAACTGGATCGCCTATATAACGTGTGTCAGTGATCCAGACAACTAGGCCACTCTTTACATTTGTTAGTAAACTTTGGATGCCGGACATGTTGTCATATATATAAACTGGATCGCCTATATAACGTGTGTCCGTGATCCAGACAACTAGGCCACTCTTTACATTTGTTAGTAAACTTTGGATGCCGGACATGTTGTCATATATATAAACTGGATCACCTATATAACGTGTGTCAGTGATCCAGACAACTAGGCCACTCTTTACATTTGTTAGTAAACTTTGGATGCCGGACATGTTGTCATATATATAAACTGGATCGCCTATATAACGTGTGTCAGTGATCCAGACAACTAGGCCACTCTTTACATTTGTTAGTAAACTTTGGATGCCGGACATGTTGTCATATATATAAACTGGATCGCCTATATAACGTGTGTCAGTGATCCAGACAACTAGGCCACTCTTTACATTTGTTAGTAAACTTTGGATGCCGGACATGTTGTCATATATATAAACTGGATCGCCTATATAACGTGTGTCAGTGATCCAGACAACTAGGCCACTCTTTACATTTGTTAGTAAACTTTGGATGCCGGACATGTTGTCATATATATAAACTGGATCACCTATATAACGTGTGTCAGTGATCCGGACACCTAGGCCACTCTTTACATTTGTTAGTAAACTTTGGATGCCGGACATGTTGTCATATATATAAACTGGATCGCCTATATAACGTGTGTCAGTGATCCAGACAACTAGGCCACTCTTTACATTTGTTAGTAAACTTTGGATGCCGGACATGTTGTCATATATATAAACTGGATCGCCTATATAACGTGTGTCAGTGATCCAGACAACTAGGCCACTCTTTACATTTGTTAGTAAACTTTGGATGCCGGACATGTTGTCATATATATAAACTGGATCACCTATATAACGTGTGTCAGTGATCCGGACACCTAGGCCACTCTTTACATTTGTTAGTAAACTTTGGATGCCGGACATGTTGTCATATATATAAACTGGATCGCCTATATAACGTGTGTCAGTGATCCAGACAACTAGGCCACTCTTTACATTTGTTAGTAAACTTTGGATGCCGGACATGTTGTCATATATATAAACTGGATCACCTATATAACGTGTGTCAGTGATCCGGACACCTAGGCCACTCTTTACATTTGTTAGTAAACTTTGGATGCCGGACATGTTGTCATATATATAAACTGGATCGCCTATATAACGTGTGTCAGTGATCCAGACAACTAGGCCACTCTTTACATTTGTTAGTAAACTTTGGATGCCGGACATGTTGTCATATATATAAACTGGATCGCCTATATAACGTGTGTCAGTGATCCAGACAACTAGGCCACTCTTTACATTTGTTAGTAAACTTTGGATGCCGGACATGTTGTCATATATATAAACTGGATCGCCTATATAACGTGTGTCAGTGATCCAGACAACTAGGCCACTCTTTACATTTGTTAGTAAACTTTGGATGCCGGACATGTTGTCATATATATAAACTGGATCGCCTATATAACGTGTGTCAGTGATCCAGACAACTAGGCCACTCTTTACATTTGTTAGTAAACTTTGGATGCCGGACATGTTGTCATATATATAAACTGGATCGCCTATATAACGTGTGTCAGTGATCCAGACAACTAGGCCACTCTTTACATTTGTTAGTAAACTTTGGATGCCGGACATGTTGTCATATATATAAACTGGATCGCCTATATAACGTGTGTCAGTGATCCAGACAACTAGGCCACTCTTTACATTTGTTAGTAAACTTTGGATGCCGGACATGTTGTCATATATATAAACTGGATCACCTATATAACGTGTGTCAGTGATCCGGACACCTAGGCCACTCTTTACATTTGTTAGTAAACTTTGGATGCCGGACATGTTGTCATATATATAAACTGGATCGCCTATATAACGTGTGTCAGTGATCCAGACAACTAGGCCACTCTTTACATTTGTTAGTAAACTTTGGATGCCGGACATGTTGTCATATATATAAACTGGATCACCTATATAACGTGTGTCAGTGATCCGGACACCTAGGCCACTCTTTACATTTGTTAGTAAACTTTGGATGCCGGACATGTTGTCATATATATAAACTGGATCGCCTATATAACGTGTGTCAGTGATCCAGACAACTAGGCCACTCTTTACATTTGTTAGTAAACTTTGGATGCCGGACATGTTGTCATATATATAAACTGGATCACCTATATAACGTGTGTCAGTGATCCGGACACCTAGGCCACTCTTTACATTTGTTAGTAAACTTTGGATGCCGGACATGTTGTCATATATATAAACTGGATCGCCTATATAACGTGTGTCAGTGATCCAGACAACTAGGCCACTCTTTACATTTGTTAGTAAACTTTGGATGCCGGACATGTTGTCATATATATAAACTGGATCGCCTATATAACGTGTGTCAGTGATCCAGACAACTAGGCCACTCTTTACATTTGTTAGTAAACTTTGGATGCCGGACATGTTGTCATATATATAAACTGGATCGCCTATATAACGTGTGTCAGTGATCCAGACAACTAGGCCACTCTTTACATTTGTTAGTAAACTTTGGATGCCGGACATGTTGTCATATATATAAACTGGATCGCCTATATAACGTGTGTCAGTGATCCAGACAACTAGGCCACTCTTTACATTTGTTAGTAAACTTTGGATGCCGGACATGTTGTCATATATATAAACTGGATCGCCTATATAACGTGTGTCAGTGATCCAGACAACTAGGCCACTCTTTACATTTGTTAGTAAACTTTGGATGCCGGACATGTTGTCATATATATAAACTGGATCGCCTATATAACGTGTGTCAGTGATCCAGACAACTAGGCCACTCTTTACATTTGTTAGTAAACTTTGGATGTCGGACATGTTGTCATATATATAAACTGGATCACCTATATAACAAGTGTCAGTAATCCGAACACCTAGGCCACTCTTTACATTTGTTAGTAAACTTTGGATGTCGGACATGTTGTCATATATATAAACTGGATCACCTATATAACAAGTGTCAGTAATCCGAACACCTAGGCCACTCTTTACATTTGTTAGTAAACTTTGGATGTCGGACATGTTGTCATATATATAAACTGGATCACCTATATAACAAGTGTCAGTAATCCGAACACCTAGGCCACTCTTTACATTTGTTAGTAAACTTTGGATGTCGGACATGTTGTCATATATATAAACTGGATCACCTATATAACGTGTGTCAGTGATCCGGACAACTAGGCCACTCGTTACATTTCTTAGTAAACTTTGGATGTCGGACATGTTGTCATATATATAAACTGGATCACCTATATAACGTGTGTCAGTGATCCGGACAACTAGGCCACTCGTTACATTTCTTAGTAAACTTTGGATGTCGAACATGCCATATTTATTAACCCGATAACCTATCCAACGTTTGTCAGTGATACAGATACCTAGACCACACGTTACATTTGTTAATAAATAAATAAAATTTTTATTGCGTAGTAAAAATTTTTAACATTTTATTCAATCGTCAACATTATATAAGTATAATATGTAAAATGTATTAAAATTCTAAAACTAAACAACAAATGGTCATTCACCCCACATTCAAATACATTTATTTCTAACATTCATACAGCAGCAATCACACTGCCTTCCTGTCCTGCTATTTAATCTTCCCTGCGACTCATCATGAACTCATCCATAGACTAGACACCAAGAGGTGTCCAAGTCGAGTTGTGAATTGAGTTTGGTTGTTAATTGAATATCCTTCAGGGAGTTTGTTGATTAGTCTGACACCAACCTGATGTGGCATGTCGTCTGATAGTGCCAATCTGTGTTGCTGTGTTCGAAGGTTGTCCCTGCCTCTAGTGTAGTATTGGTGAACGTTTCTGCCACGAATCAAGGAAGAACGTGATCTGCAGTATAGTATCACCTCATACATATAAAGGTAAAGTCAGCAATTTTAACACCCTAAAAGAATTCCGGCACGACTTTCTGTGGTTCAACTTAGCAATTATTCTGACAGCTTTTTTGAAGTTTAAAAACTCTTTCAATTTTGCTTTTTGCACAACATCCTCAAAGTCTCACTCCATACGCCAGATGTGAATGCACAATTCCATAGTAGGCCATGAGTAAGACATTAGGCGCACAGAACTTAACAAGATTGCGCTACGCATATATGCCTGAAGCAACTTTACCACAAACGTGGTCAATATGGCCGTCCCAAGCCAATCCTCTATCAAGGAACATTCTAAGGAAATTTGTAGAAATTACCACCTCTAAAAGAGTTTCATCCACGAAAACATGAGGTTTAGAATGGAGTTCCTGCTGTCGGAGACAAAAACTGCTGTCGGAGATTTCATTTTAGATTCAGTTCACTGAAATGTTGAATGCAAGAACTTAGCTCTATAAAAGCTGCGGTTTCTAATTCTTTGGATGTTTTTCCTTTAATACAGAGAGTCGTGTCATCGGAACATTGAATCAGTTCTCTCTTCTGGTTCACTGTCTTCAATCTGCACACATAGAGAAAAAAAATAAGTGGCCCTAGGATCGAAGCCTGTGGGACTCCATGAGTCATTCTATTTTTATTTGAAGTTACATTTGAGATCTGAACACTCTGGTTCCGATCTTTAAGATACGAAGTGAGCCAACTGTGTGGTTAACCTCTAACTCCAGATTTTTCTAAAAGGTGCAACAGTGTCTCATGATGCACACAATAAAATGCTTTGGAGAGGTCAAGAAAAATACTAAGCACTTGTTCTTAACCCTCCAAGCCATCGACAACGGTTTCTAAAATTTTATTGATTGCATTAATTGTGGATCTTTCCTTTCTGAATCCAAATGGCTCTGGAATCAATAAATTATGACTATCTATTAAGCTTGAAAGTCTATCAAAGTAGATGATCCTTTCGTAAATCTTAATAATGACAGGAAGAATTAAAATAGGACGATAATTGCTCGTGAGTAAAGGGTCGTCTTTTTTGTGAATTGGAATAACTTTTGTGGTCTTCAAAAGTGACGGAAAACGTCCTGATTCAAATGAAAAATTTATCAATTTTGTGAGTGGCTTCACCAAGTGCCAACAGCACTGTTTTAAAAGCCATACAGACAACCCATTGGCATCGCAGGTTTTTTTTGGCGTAGTCTCTGAATGGCACTATCCACCTCCTTCTCACATACTGGGGTCAAGGTCATAGATGCAACCCCATATTGTTTAGTGAGATCTTCTTCCATCTCAGCAAATTGATTATTTTTTACTTTTATGTCTTCTTCAAAGCCTCTTATTGTGCAAGTCATGTTTTAGCTTCTTCTTTTAGAATGTCATACTATTTTTGTAAACCACAGTTCTTGTCTTCAATTTTTAGATTGTAATTCATTGACCGTCCTTTGTAGAAGCCATTCTCGGCTATAGGAATTTGTATTTTGTCTTCTAAGAGCTGGTACTCCCCTACGTTGAATGTTAGGTTACATTGCACTCCGAAATCGTTGGTGGTGAGGCTGACTCTTTCGCCGTCACTAGAAGCACGGGCTTTAATTGTGAGTCCATTTGTCAACAGTTTCACTGAAGGTGACGGTAGAAATACATTTTCCGTATATTCAAGTAGTCGTTTGTCCGATTCTATGGAATAGTCCAAGATAGCTTGCGTGTTTTGTCGTAGGTCTGATAATTGTTCCTTGAGAGCGTTGTTCTCTGCCAACACCTCTGAGGTCGTAGGGTATGTACACGGCACGTGTTGTACTACAACTGGGGTTGTATTAGCTGCTTGTTCGTGAGTATCTGTATGGGGGTAATTGTCGAAACAACCATTGGTTTCGTAGTAGTAGTGAGGGAGCTTTGGTGGCCCTTGGAAGATAGCGTTGGTGACATGGCCTTCATAGTAACTGGGTGTGGCCCCGAATGAGTCTCATTTGCAGTATATATATATATATATATATATATATATATATATATATATATAGAATTTTTTCGCTATTTGTTCGTATGGATGCTTTGCAGCTTTTCCCCAAGCAACGCCAAACAATCTCCCCGCTTTTGACGGAAAACATTCCCGATATTTGTAGTTGTTATATACTACAGTGTCCTTTCCTATTTTAGATACTTCTAAAATGAAAGACATTATACTATCATAAATGATATATTGTCAATAGCTGAAGAAATTCTTGTTTACTTTAAATTGGTGAATAATAAAAGTAAATAAATAGATAAAATCCGTGGTTTCCAAATTCCTTTTTAATTCATTGGAAGGCAAAATGTAAAGGGGTCCTCAAGGATTCGAACTTAGATATTTGTACCACACAGACTTGGGATAGTGATGTCGCCACTTTAGATGATAAGACAGGTGGTCACCAGTTATTCAAGTGTTTAGCTTCTTTAAAGTTGCTGCAGCGTGTGGTTAGTGCGTTGTGATAATAACCTAACCTCAAAAAACTACGATGAATGCAACATTGTCAGTTTACTTACATAATAAGTGACCGAGTGTCCGGAATTGTGCTTGAACCACTAAGCACAATATATATATGCACGATCAGTACAGTGTTTATCAGTAAGCGTGTTAAATAAACTATATTAAATTATGTAAAACAACGGAACGAAACGTAATACGTCTGCACAAACAGGGGCCTCCCCCACTCCTCCAATAAACTTTGGATGTTGGACATGTTGTCATATATATCAACCTGACCTATATAGCGTTTGTCAGTGATCCGGAAACCTAGACCACTCGTTACATTTGTTAGTAAACTTTCGATGTCGGACATTTCTATTCTGTATAACGTTCTTCACTGTACACAAAAACATGAGTTAGAACTGAAACACGTATGAAACCTAAATGGCCCATCTACGGAAGACTGAACTTTCAGTACTGAACCACATTTTATAACTCAAGTAAACCGATTTAACTAATCGTCATGAAATGTTTGAAATCATTGAAAATTACAAGATACAAAATACCACGGTATGTCTGTGTGTGAGTGGGAGGGTCAATAATACAGTATTTGAAAGGGTGGTTAGGAGGACTAATACCACTGTACGTCTTTGGGTGGGTAGGAGGGTCAATACCACTGTACGTCTATGGGTGATTGGGAGGGCAATACTACAGTATTTGAATGGGTGTTTAGGAGGACTAATACCACTGTACGTCTGTGTTAGTGGGAGGGTCAATACCACTGTGCGTCTGTGAGTGGGTGGGAGGATCAATACCACTGTGCGTCTGCGCGTGGGTGGTAGGGTCAATACTACTGTACGTCTGTGGGTGGGTGGGAGGGTAATACTACAGTATTTGAATGGGTGTTTAGGATGACTAATACTACTGTACGTCTGTGAGTGGGTGGGAGGGTCAATACCACTGTACGTCTGCGCGTTGGTGGTACGGTCAGTACGACTGTACGTCTGTGGGTGGGTGGTAGGGTTAATACTAATTCGTTGTACGTTTTCCAAACCGTACAACAAATCACTTTGTATTTAAAATTTTATTTGGAACAGTTCATTAGGAGTTATCCATTGATTTATATTAAGATAGTTATTCTTACCCATATTTTTTGACGGTCCGGTTAATTGAGCCTCCACAAATATTCCACTCTCTGGTATCTGGTCGCCAGTGTGGTAAGCATCAGGCTTGTCTACTGTGATTCCAATCTGAACCACAACCAGTGTTTATACCTGTTGTGATATTCCATAAGTGAGCAAAAGAAACAGTTTTGCGTTGTTCTATTAGCAGTGATTTACTGTTAGGCGTGGGTTAGTATAATGCAGTATATTCACCACAAATTTTACATTAAGTAAAGTTTGGTATAACTTTTCTACAGTGTAACATTGTCCATAGTGTATCAAAAGACTACCATAATGGGATGGTGTTTAAGGAACTACTAATAGAGGGTGCGCAATAAACCATGTGCATGAATAGCAATTATTATGACTCCTGAATTATAGGACTCCCAAAAAAACATAAATATATTCCCCTGTTGAAATATCCCAATGTGGTATTTCATTGTTCCTTTTAAACTAAAATGAACGTAACAAAACTGTGGCATGACGAGCACTGCAAGTTGGGAGTGGAGCAACTTTTTGAATGTTATTTAGTTAATGGGGTGACTGAGAAGTTGCAGAAAAGTCGACATCAAGCCAACTTTTCCGTATAACTCGCAAAGGACTGTAATGAAATTAGATTTGCCGAAAGAAAGCGACTTAAGAAGGTTTAAGAAGAGCCACGACCAAGACTTCTTAATAATGAAGACTTACCAATATTTTACACGAACCGTTTATTAAACTTCTCTTTTATGAACATTACCATTGTTGTCAGCATTATTGGTAAAAAGGTTTACTTTTACTAGTTAGAGAGATATGAGGGTGTAGTACACTCGCTATTCCTGCGTTACTTGACGTACGTCATCGTGTCACTGAACAACACTTGTGTGTATGTACATTACTAATATATTGTGTTTGCAGCGAATATACAGGTGGATAGCCATAGAGAGATTTGTGTACGCAAGTTGGGTTGGTGGGCCCCTCAGGCGTATTCAATCCTCTTAACTATATAAAGCCTATATACCGAACCAACGTATCCAATCCTCTAGTACTAACTACCTACTGTACCCTATCCTTTAGGGTATATACACCTACCTACCTGATTTATCCAATCCTTTAGGGTATATACACATACCTACCTGATATATCCAATCCTCTAGGGTATATACACCTACCTACCTGATGTACTCAATCCTTTAGGCCAGGGTATATACAACTACCTATCTGATGTACCCAATCATCTAGACTTTATATACCCACCTAATGAACCCAATCATCTAGGCTAAATATGCCCACAGATGCATCTAATTCTCTAGTCTTTATACACCTACCTACCTGATGTACCTAATCCTCTAGTCTTTATGCACCTACCTACCTGATGTACTCAATCCTCTAGGCTATATACACCTGCCTACCTAATGTACTCAATTCTCTAGTCTTTATACACCTACCTACCTGATGTACCTAATCCTCTAGTCTTTATACACCTGCCTACCTAATGTATCCAATCCTCTAGTCTTTATTATTGATTTAGCTTGTATTTGCAATATTCAAATTAGATTGAATATAACCTCTTTATTAAAAATAGTACACTTGTTATATACGCGTATATTAGCTGAAATAATGCACGCAAACTTAAGGAACAGTAAAAAGAAATTTTAAATAATTTACCTCAATCCACACGCTAAGAATTTACCTATGATTGTACCTTAATACTCACGCTAAGTAATTGCCTATGATTGTACCTCAATACTCACGCTAAGTAATTGCCTATGATTGTACCTCAATACTCACGCTAAGCATTTACCTATGATTGTACCTCAATAATCACGCTAATCATTTACCTATTATTGTACCTCGATCCTCACGCTAAGCATTTACCTATGATTGTACCTCAATACTCACGCTAAGTAATTGTCTATGATTGTACCTCAATACTCACGCTAAGTAATTGCCTATGATTGTACCTCATTACTCACGCTAAGTAATTGCCTATGATTGCACCTCACTACTTACCAGAGGTTTTAGGCATCTATCCCTCTAAACAGACGTTGGGTGGCCCACTCACCTTATATTTACGTGAGGATTTGAGGCACCTACATTCATCTAAACCTCTAAAAATATATTGGATGGCCCAACAACAAGAGGTTGGAGGCATCTCCCTTCATATAAACCTCTAAAAAGATATTGGATGGCCCACCAACAATAGTTTGGAGGCATTTCCTTTCATCTAAACCTCTAAAAAGATATTGGATGGCCCACCAACAAGAGGTTGGAGGCATCTCCCTTCATGTAAACCTCTAAAAAGACATTGGATGGCCCACCAACAAGAGGTTGGAGGTAACTCCCTTCATGTAAACTACTAAAAAGATATTGGATGGCCCACCAACAAGAGGTTGGAGGCATCTCCCTTCATGTAAACCTCTAAAAAGACATTGGATGGCCCACCAACAAGAGGTTGGAGGTAACTCCCTTCATGTAAACTACTAAAAAGACATTGGATGGCCCACCAACAAGAGGTTGGAGGTAACTCCCTTCATGTAAACTACTAAAAAGACATTGGATGGCCCACCAACAAGAGGATGGAGGTATCTCCCTTCTACTACCCTATACATTGGGTGGACCACCCACCCTATACTTACAAGAGGTTGGGATGTATCTTCCTTCATCTACACCAAAGGAAAGACACTGAATGGCTCATCCATCTTTCTCTCTTCGTACATGAAGCTTGAGTACATTTTTTATACCAATAATGTTGTAAATGTTTTAATAATAAAACAATGTTGCATAACAAAACCATGACGCAAAAATAAAGTAATTAATGTTATTTATATGTTTAATTTCGTAATGCGAATCGGTTGCGTCAAAATTCCAAGCGCTGCACTCCACCTACGGCCTTCTGAAATGGCTCATTTTAAAGCTCTGATATTGTCGATGGCGGGAAAAATAAAAGTTTTGCAATTCGCCTTTGGGCTCCGCCCCATTGGCCTTCAAGGTTTCCATGTTAATCTTATGTGAAGGGGGTTTCTAACTTTTGTTTTGATTTATTGAGTCCAACTGTCAATCAGGCAAATTAAATATTCCAGCTGTTAATGTTTTATACCCTAATTAACAAGGCACAAGGCCAAACCTTCAAGAAACTGATATTTACCTGAACAAACCACTGTTTGCATATGGGCAACTTTGCATTTAGTAGAGTAAATTCCCAGACGGAATTAAATTTATTGACTATTAGTCAACCATACAAACGAAATAGACAATCCTTACACAAAAAATATACTGTACAGAGAAGTTTCAAGACAGCAATAATACCCAATTAATCTGTATATACAGGTATGATGATGACTTTTACAAAACTATAAATAATTAAATATTATACATTAAATATTTAACAGCAAAATTTTAATTTTATTTAGGGGTTTTTACCACAACAAGCCACTAATTTAAATATAATTTACAAAACAAAAAGATAAAAAAATTATATTTCTTTAAAATAGCTAGTTAATAAACAGGTTATTATAAAAAGTGTTGTTTGCGAAAATACTTTTTGATATAATCTCCTTTTTGGAATAATTTACCTTTTTTGAGTAAATAAAGTTTAATTTGGAAGGCAACTTCAACGAATTTACGTAAAATGAGTTGATTTACGTAAAACCCAATTATGAATGTTGGTTTAAGTCTTCATTAAACAAAAAAATCGTCTTATTTTACCAGGCGAAGTTAGAACTAAGACGCCCTCTTCTCTAATACTTAACCTACGGCTTAACGTGACTTCCGAACCACGGGAGCGGCAGGGCAAGTTAATGCCACCGTGCGTGTATGGGTGGCGGGTGGGTTAATTTTACTTTCACTACCTTAAGCAAATCAGCCATTAAATTTGTATGCTAATCAGTTTTAGATTTGGAATGCACAGTATTTTTTAGCTGTGAAATACTAAGAAAAGATACAGGTTTTTTTCATGGTAAGCCAGCGCCTTAGCTCCTTATCTACGGCCGCAAGTGAATGTCCATCAAAATAAACTGACACAAACTAGACATGTAAAATGAGATATCCTACTGAGTACCATCCTGTTATGTGCCGGTACACATTACGGTATATATTTCACTTCGTAAACTCTTGTTCAACCTGGAATACATAATTTGTAAACATATAGAAATTTATAATACGCTTATAGGTCAAACCATTCTTGAAAAATTCATTTATTGTAACTTAATCCATCATTTTTATATTATATAGTGTATAAAACTGAACAATCTAATATTTAGGATATAGGATAAGAATTCAACTAGCTTACAAGAACTATTTTCCCTATTTCGGTATAGGATGAATTGTTAAATATTTTGTAAGTCAAAATATTACTACAAAATTATTTCTTTGTAGTTTTACAACGATAAGCTTTATATGGTATATTGTGATTTCTGATAATCTTATAGCTTTTGTAAACGGTCAGCGCGATAAAACGCCTTGGATCACAATACAAGGCAGCACGGATGGCTCGTTTAACAACACCGATATATTAGTTGGGTGGAGCTCTCTGAATTTAATTCACCTTGCAGATGGCCTCTCTTATGCGGATTTCAGTGTTTATGTCTTCTTCTCTCGTTGGCACACCCTTCCTCCACACCCTTCCTGCATACGCTTCCTCCACAACATTTCCTCCACATCCTTCCTTCATACACTTCCTCCACATTCTCCTTTTCCCCCGTTCCAACACAGCATTATTCTACACCCTTCCTCTACAATCTTTCCTCCACACCCTTCCCACATACACTTCCTCCACACTCTCTTTTCCCTATTCCACCACTCCATTCGTCTACACCCTTCCCGCAAATACTTCCTCCACACTCTCTTTTCCCCCATTCCACCACACCATTTTTCTACACCCTTCCTCCACGATTCCATGTTACTAGTGCACAAGGGTCAAAGCGTGTTAGCACAACCCTTCTACCTAGGACTCGGATGGTGTTAGAAGCACACGAGGGTTTAACCTGACCTACCAGCAATCCGGTATAATTCCCAGGCCATAAATCAATTATACAAGGTTGAGTGTACATCCTAGTTCAAATAAAAAAATTTGTGGATTAAAAATGTCACACAAAACAAAACACGACTAATGAAAAAGTAACATAATTTAATTATGTTTTAGTTTTTGTCCCAGTTCGATACGACAACATTAAGTGTTTTAAGCCCAAGTTAAGGAGCACATGTTTAGTAACATTTAATTAAAGGCATAACAAATAAGTTTAAGGTTGCTTTGAACTTATTTGGTAGTATATATAATTCTAGTTTTAATATTATTATATTTTACATTTTACGTATTATTGTATATGTTATTTTGTTATTATTATTGAAAGTTTAAAATAAAAAAATGCATTGTGATATTTTTACTTTTAGAATTAAAAAATTTTGCACAGTAAAATAATATTTAGAAAAAATTAGTAGTTATTTAATTTGTTTTAGAAATTAACATCTCTTGTGCCAGCCGTTGGAGTATTACTGGAATGAGTTATAATAATATGCTAATTGGATCCATTAGTATCTATCTCAAATTTACAGATTCTGTGATATAGGCTACCTTTCGGCCTGTTCACACCCTATTATTTGATATCTTACAGCATGCAATAATTTGGTGGAAATTTTTGGAGAGAAGTTAGAAAGTTGTTTTTAATTAAATGACTGTCAAAGTTTTATTGCCTAGATACAGAATTTTAAGCATTTGTTAATAATGACTACTTATTTCAATTAGTTACATTATCGATATTAATAAGGGATGATTTAATAATCTAGTTTTGCTTGATTCTAAACACCATCAGATGACTACTGAAATAAATGTATACTAAACATGTAGTCTTTTATTACCCGTTTGGTCTTAGACCATTGGTCCTATATTATAATATGAAAAGGACATTGATACAGGTGTTTCCCGATATCACTTAGGCACGTATTTGTCAGATTTATCTATTGGAATTTTCCAAAGGAAGTTCATTATTTAAAAGCACTGGGGGTTACCAAAGGAGTCATGATCCTTCATATTTACCTGACAATTACCTGGTAAGGGCATTCCTGTAAGTATGACTAAATGAACTTAGTATAATGGTGAGAACATAGCAGCATTCACGACAGTCAGTCAATTGAGCTGTTACTTTAAAGTCGAGATACAAGTTCAAAGATTGAAATCAAATCCAGTAAAATATTCTAACATAATTCATTGTTGGTATAGATGTCAAAATGTCAAATGCAATATAAACTGTTGCACCTAATATTATTCAGAGAATTATTTAGATTTGAGACGCCGACACAGCTGTGCGTGTTTTAGTGTAAATATTAATTCTTACCTGAGTGTGTATGACATTTAGTCTGGTTAAGAACTGTTATTTACTTATGCTCAGAAGGCCATATATTAACAGCCCAACTTTTAGCCAGAAAACTAAGTTGTTGGTTAACGTGTTATCTGAACCACGTAATGTTGTTTTTTAAGCGTATAATATTTGATTTGTTGTATTCTCTTCCCTGTACATCACTGAACCCTTGCCACCGTCCAACAAAGACAACTCATTATTTTCTCTAGTAGTCCTCACACCGATGGAAAGCATTGTGTGAACGCAATATCGGTATAAGAGGACTAAGAACATAACATATTGCCTACGATATCCGCAATATGTGGCAAGAATATTATTTATGTTTCCATCTAAATACATTTATTTACAGCAAGATACTATTTTCAAGTAAGTATTTAACAATTTAAACTATCTTAAAGTTTTATTTTAAGAATAACTTTTCAGTCTAGCGAATTCATTTTTTTTATGTATTCTAACAATAACAAATTAAACCACCATAAAATTAGGATTGCATCAATTAATATCAACCAAGTTAATATTTATTGTGTCTTGCTGTGTCACGTATAAACTACGTTATTAGTTGTTGCCGATAATTACACTCAATGCCTCGAATTAAATTTACTAAACATGCGCTACTTAACTTGGGCTTAAAACACTTACAATTGTCGTATCAAGCTGTGACAAAAACTAAAACGTAATTAAATAATTTTACTTTTTCATTTATCGTGTTTATTTTTAATGAAATTTTTAATCCACAAATGTTTAAATTTGAACTAGGATATGCACTCAATCTTGTATAATCAATTTATGGCCCGGGAATTATACCAGACCGTCGGCATGTCAGTTTGGACCCTCGTGTGCGCTTCTAACACTCTCCGAGGGTTCTAACGTCCAGGTAGAAGGGTTGTGCGCTCCTAACGCGCTTTGACCCTTGTGCGCTTCTAACACGTGCGCTAGTAACACGAAACGTCTTCCACAATCTTTCCCCATTCCACCACACCATTCTTTTACACCTTCTTCCACAACATTTCCTTTATACCCTTCCTTCATACACTTTCTCCACATTCTCCTTTTGTCCTATTACTCCAAACCATTCTACTACACCCTTCATCCCTACCTTTCCTTGATCTCCTACCTCCTCAAGCATCCTTCCCTCCTCCTTCTACCTCCAATCTTCTCCTTCAAATCCATCGTTCTCAACCAATCTCCACAACCTTCCTTCATAAAATTTTTTTCGCACCTTTCCCTCACACCTATTTTTTACACCTTTCCTCCTCCCTCTCCGTTTACTCCCTTCCTCATTATCCTTTACCAACACAATTCCTCCATAACCGTCCACCATTTCTATCTTCAAGAATCTATACTGTTCGTGGATAGTAAAATTAGTCAATTTAACGGACTAATGGTAAGTATCATTGAGTATTTAGCAAGACATGAAATGAAGAACAGATATATTAATTAACTAAATGGTTAAAATTTTTTTATATTTATTCAAACAGCTCTAAAAATTATAATCATTTCTTTATGTGTAGATGTAGATTAATATTTAAGCAGAATTTAATATGAATATAGATCCAATTAATGTTAAACCATCAAAAATGAAACCTACTTGCAATTTAACATATAGTGCTAAAGCTATGTAATTAAATGTATTTTTTATGAATAACAATGTATTTATTAGACTTTGTGACCATATAAAATATAATTAAAAAGATGCAATGTATTCCAAATGCACGATTGAATATAAATTTACATTAAAGTAATGTTTAAACTAGCAAATCACGTACATTTCTTTCATTTCTGATATAATTTTAACTGTAGTATGTTTAAAAATACAAATTTAATTGTTTAAATGTGTTCAATAAACAAACAGAATGTAGAGTATGACAATATCATCCAAAGACACTTCTTCACTAACACGCATAGCTATTCTGCTAGCCACTATTCAAATCCAATGTGTCTTCAAGGTTAGAGTCAGCTTAGCAGAAGAGGATTGAGTTTGTGATGGCCGAAAATAGACTCAGACTGGCTCTGACGGAGACTAAATGCGTTCCCTAAAGTCAACCTTTCAATTCATCCTACAATATTGAGCCAGTGCTAAAGACTGGACAGAGTTTGAGAGTTGAAAAAAACAACTCATATTTCTTTATATATGAAATACATTAAGTTCTTGTTGAGGACGACGATAATTTCTCCTTGAGTGCAGTATTATAAGGAAATTAAAATAGTCTAAAAACAGGTTATTTATCTGAATTAAAGCTATTATAAAATATTTATTTAACTTATAAATAATTTGTAACACCTAAAATAAACAAATATTAACCAATGTGAGAGTGTGATATCAGAAAACTAAACTTGTTGCATATTTATATATAATGTCAAGGCTACAGCTCGATCTTTACTTCTAACAGCTTTGTACAATATTAAGCAGCTAATTTAAACTCCTGTCGACAATACCCAATGACTGTTCAAGTTGAATCCTGGTCTCAAACAGCAATACAATATTCAAGAACAAACCAACTACGATCTCTCGATGCCAATATCTCACATTAAGGAATCATCAACATCCAACCTACCAACAATAACATCTAAAGTTGATGTTATAGTTTATCAACAGCTCTTAACCACAGACTATCGCTGACCCAACAACAATAATTAACAACTAACATTGAGGTTATACTTTATCCCCACCTGCTAACCACAACCTACCGCTGACCCAACAACAATAATTAACAACTAACGTTGAGGTTATAGTTTATCCCCACCTGCTAACCACAAACTACCGCTGACCCAACAACAATAATTAACAACTAACTGAGGTTATAGTTTATCCCCACATGCTAACCACAAACTACCGATGACCCAACAACAATAATTAACAACTAACGTTGAGGTTATAGTTTATCCCCACTTGCTAACCACAACCTACCGCTGACCCAACAACAATAATTAACAACTAACGTTGAGGTTATAGTTTATCCCCACCTGCTAACAACAAACTACCGCTGACCCAACAACAATAATTAAAAACTAACGTTGGGGTTATAGTTTATCCCCACCTACTAACCACAAACTACCGCTGACCCAACAACAATAATTAACAACTAACGTTGAGGTTATAGTTTATCCCAACCTCCTAATTACAATCAACGTTGTTCCAACATCAATAATTAACAACTAATGTTGAAGTTATAGTTTATTCCCACCTGCTAACCACAAACTATCGCTGACCCAACAACAGTATTTAACAACTAATGTTGAGGTTATAGTTTATTCCCACCTCCTAATTACAATCACCGTTGTTCCAACAGCACTAATTAACAACTAATGTTGAGGTTATAGTTTATTCCCACCTCCTAATTACAAACACCACTGATCCAACAACAATATTTAACAAATAATATTAAGGTTATAGTTTATCCCTACCTCCTAACCACAATCACAGTTGTTCTAACAACAATATTTAACAACTAACGTTGAGGTTATAGTTTATCCCAAACCCCTAATTACAAACACCGCTGTTCCAACAACAATATTTAACAACTAATGTTGAGGTTATAGTTTATCCCCGCCCCCTCATTACAAACACCGCTGTTCCAACAACAATATGTAACAACTAATGTTGAGGTTATAGTTTATCCCCACCCCCTCATTACAAACACCGCTGTTCCAACAACAATATTTAACAACTAATGTTGAGGTTATAGTTTATCCCCACCCCCTCATTACAAACACCGCTGTTATAACAACAATATTTAACAACTAACGTTGAAGTTATAGTTTATCCTCACCCCCTCATTACAAACACCGCTGTTCCAACAACAATATTTAACAACTAATGTTGAGGTTATAGTTTATCCCCACCACCTCATTACAAACACCGCTGTTCCAACAACAATATTTAACAACTAATGTTGAGGTTATAGTTTATCCCCACCACCTCATTACAAACACCGCTGTTCCAACAACAATATTTAACAACTAATGTTGAGGTTATAGTTTATCCCCACCCCCTCATTAAAAACACCGCTGTTCCAACAACAATATTTAACAACTTATGTTGAGGTTATAGTTTATCCCCACCCCCTCATTACAAACACCGCTGTTCTAACAACAATATTTAACAACTAATGTTGAAGTTATAGTGTATCCTCACCCCCTAATTACAAACACCGCTGTTCTAACAACAATATTATACAACTAACATTGAGGTTATAGTTTATTCCCACCTCCAAATTACAAACACCGCTGTTCTAACAACAATATTTAACAACTAATGTTGAGGTTATAGTTTATCCTCACCCCCTAATTACAAACACCGCTGTTCCAACAACAATAATTAACAACTAATGTTGAGGTTATAGTTTATTCCCACCTGCTAACCACAATCACCGTTGTTCCAACAGCACTAATTAACAACTAATGTTGAGGTTATAGTTTATCCCAACCCCCTAATTACAATCACCGTTGTTCCAACAGCACTAATAACAACTAATGTTGAGATTATAGTTTATTCCCACCACCTAATTACAATCGCCGTTTTTAAAACAGTACTAATTAACAACTAGTATTAAGGTTATAGTTTATCCCTACCTCCTAACCACAAACACCGCTGTTCTAACAACAATATTTAACAACTAACGTTGAGGTTAATTTATTCCCAACTCCAAATTACAATCACCGTTATTCCAACAGCAATAATTAACAACAAATGTTGAGTTTATAGTTTATCCCCACATCTTAATTACGAACACCACTTTTCCAATATCAATAATTAACAACAAATGTTGAGGTTATAGTTTATCACCACCTCCTAATTACAAACACCACTTTTCCAACAACAATAATTAACAACAAATGTTGAGGTTATAGTTTATCACTACCTCCTAATTACAAACACCACTTTTCCAACAACAATAATTAACAACAAATGTTGAGGATATGGTTTATCACCACCTCCTAATTACAAACACCACTTTTCCAACAACAATAATTAACAACAAATGTTGAGGTTATAGTTTATCCCCACCTGCTAACCACAATCACTGTTATTCCAACAGCACTAATTAATAACAAATGTTGATGTTATAGTTTAACCCCACCTGCTAACCACAATCACTGTTATTCCAACAGCACTAATTAACAACAAATGTTGATGTTATAGTTTATCCCCACCTGCTAATCACAATCACCGTTATTCCAACAGCACTAATTAACAACAAATGTTGATGTTATAGTTTATCCCCACCTGCTAACCACAATCACCGTTATAACAACAGCACTAATTAACAACAAATTTTGAGGTTATAGTTTATCCCCACCTGCTAACCACAATCACCGTCGTTCCAACAGCACTAATTAACAACTAATGTTGAGGTTATAGTTTATTCCCACCTCCTAATTACAAACACCGCTGATCCAACAACAATATTTAACAACTAATATTAAGGTTATAGTTTATCCCTACCTCCTCAATACAAACACCGCTGTTCCAACAACAATATTTAACAACTAATGTTGAGGTTATAGTTTATCCCACCTCCTAATTACAAACACCGCTGTTCCAACAACAATAATTAACAACTAATGTTGAGGTTATAGTTTATCCCTACCTCCTAATACAAAACTACCGTTGTTCCAACAACAATATTTAACAACTAATGTTGAGGTTATAGTTTATCCCCACCTCCTAATTACAAACACCGCTGTTCCAACAACAATAATTAACAACTAATGTTGAGGTTATAGTTTATCCCCACCCCCTCATTACAAACACCGCTGTTCTAACAACAATATTTAACAACTAACGTTGAAGTTATAGTTTATCCTCACCCCCTCATTACAAACACCGCTGTTCCAACAACAATATTTAACAACTAATGTTGAGGTTATAGTTTATTCCCACCTCCTAATTACAATCACCGTTCTTCCAACAGCACTAATTAACAACTAATGTTGATGTTATAGTTCATCCCTACCTGCTAACCACAATCACCGTTGTTCCAACAGCACTAATTAACAACTAATGTTGAGGTTATAGTTTATTCCCACCCGCTAACCACAATCACCGTTGTTCCAACAGCACTAATAACAACTAATGTTGATGTTATAGTTTATTCCCCACCAGCTAACCACAATCACCGTTATTTCAAACAGCACTAATTAACAACAAATGTTGATGTTATAGTTTATCCCCTACCTGCTAACCACAATCACCGCTGTTCTAACAAGCACTAATTAACAACAAATGTTGATGTTATAGTTTATCCCAACTGCCTAACCACAATCACCGTTATTCCAACAGCACTTAATAACAACAAATGTTGATGTTATAGTTTATCACCACCTGCTAACCTACAATCACCTGTTTTCCAACAACAATAATTAACAACAAATGTTGAGGTTATAGTTTATCCCCACCTGCTAACCACAATCACCGTTATTCCAACAGCACTAATTAACAACAAATGTTGAGGTTATAGTTTATCCCCACCTGCTAACCACAATCACCGTCGTTCCAACAGCACTAATTAACAACAAATGTTGATGTTATAGTTTATCCCCACCTGCTAACCACAATCACCGTTATTCCAACAGCACTAATTAACAACAAATGTTGATGTTATAGTTTATCCCCACCTGCTAACCACAATCACCGTTATTCCAACAGCACTAATTAACAACAAATGTTGATGTTATAGTTTATCCCCACCTGCTAACCACAATCACCGTTATTCCAACAGCACTAATTAACAACAAATGTTGATGTTATAGTTTATCCCCACCTGCTAACCACAATCACTGTTATTCCAACAGCACTAAAATGTTGATGTATCTGACAAATTTAGTCACTGACCCAACAACAGTATTTAACAACTAACGTTGATGTTATAGTTTATTCCCACCTCCTAATTACAAACACCACTGATCCAACAACAATATTTAACAAATAATATTAAGGTTATAGTTTATCCCTACCTCCTAACCACAATCACCGTTGTTCTAACAACAATATTTAACAACTAACGTTGAGGTTATAGTTTATCCCAAACCCCTAATTACAAACACCGCTGTTCCAACAACAATATTTAACAACTAATGTTGAGGTTATAGTTTATCCCCACCCCCTCATTACAAACACCGCTGTTCCAACAACTAATGTTGAGGTTATAGTTTATCCCCACCCCCTCATTACAAACACCGCTGTTCCAACAACAATATTTAACAACTAATGTTGAGGTTATAGTTTATCCCCACCCCCTCATTACAAACACCGCTGTTATAACAACAATATTTAACAACTAACGTTGAAGTTATAGTTTATCCTCACCCCCTCATTACAAACACCGTTATTCCAACAGCACTAATTAACAACAAATGTTGATGTTATAGTTTATCCCCACCTGCTAACCACAATCACCGTTATTCCAACAGCACTAATTAACAACAAATGTTGATGTTATAGTTTATCCCCACCTGCTAACCACAATCACCGTTATTCCAACAGCACTAATTAACAACAAATGTTGATGTTATAGTTTATCCCCACCTGCTAACCACAATCACCGTTATTCCAACAGCACTTATTAACAACAAATGTTGATGTTATAGTTTATCCCCACCTGCTAACCACAATCACCGTTATTCCAACAGCACTAATTAACAACAAATGTTGATGTTATAGTTTATCCCCACCTGCTAACCACAATCACCGTTATTCCAACAGCACTAATTAACAACAAATGTTGATGTTATAGTTTATCCCCACCTGCTAACCACAATCACCGTTATTCCAACAGCACTTATTAACAATAAATGTTGAGGTTATAGTTTATCCCCACCTGCTAACCACAATCACCGTTATTCCAACAGAACCAATTAACTACAAATGTTGATGTTATAGTTTATCCCCACCTGCTAACCACAATCACCGTTATTCCAACAGCACTAATTAACAACAAATGTTGATGTTATAGTTTATCCCCACCCGCTAACCACAATCACCGTTATTCCAACAGCACTGATTAACAACAAATGTTGATGTTATAGTTTACCCCACCTGTTAACCACAATCACCGTTATTCCAACAGAACCAATTAACAACTAATGTTGATGTTATAGTTTATCCCCACCTGCTAACCACAATCACCGTTATTCCAACAGCACTAATTAACAACAAATGTTGATGTTATAGTTTATCCCCACCCGCTAACCACAATCACCGTTATTCCAACAGCACCAATTACAAGCAAATGTTGATGTTATAGTTTATCCCTACCTCCTAATTACAAACACCACTTTTCCAACAACAATAATTAACAACAAATGTTGAGGTTATAGTTTATCCCTACCTCCTAATTACAAACACCACTTTTCCAACAACAATAATTAACAACAAATGTTGAGGTTATAGTTTATCCCTACCTCCTAATTACAAACACCACTTTTCCAACAACAATAATTAACAACAAATGTTGAGGTAATAGTTTATCCCTACCTCCTAATTACAAACACCACTTTTCCAACAACAATAATTAACAACAAATGTTGAGGTTATGGTTTATCACCACCTACTAATTACAAACACCACTTTTCCAACAACAATAATTAACAACAAATGTTGAGGTTATAGTTTATCCATACCTCCTAATTACAAACACCACTTTTCCAACAACAATAATTAACAACAAATGTTGAGGTTATGGTTTATCACCACCTACTAATTACAAACACCACTTTTCCAACAACAATAATTAACAACAAATGTTGAGGTTATAGTTTATCCCTACCTCCTAATTACAAACACCACTTTTCCAACAACAATAATTAACAACAAATGTTAAGGTTATAGTTTATCCCTACCTCCTAATTACAAACACCACTTTTCCAACAACTATAATTAACAACAAATGTTGAGGTTATAGTTTATCACCACCTCCTAATTACAAACACCACTTTTCCAACAACAATAATTAACAACAATTGAGGTTATAGTTTATCACCACCTCCTAATTACAAACACCACTTTTCCAACAACAATAATTAACAACAAATGTTGAGGTTATAGTTTATCACCACCTCCTAATTACAAACACCACTTTTCTAACAACAATAATTAACAACAAATGTTGAGGTTATAGTTTATCACCACCTCCTAATTACAAACACCACTTTTCCAACAACTATAATTAACAACAAATGTTGAGGTTATAGTTTATCACCACCTCCTAATTACAAACACCACTTTTCCAACAACTATAATTAACAACAAATGTTGAGGTTATAGTTTATCACCACCTACTAATTACAAACACCACTTTTCCAACAACAATAATTAACAACAATTGAGGTTATAGTTTATCACCACCTCCTAATTACAAACACCACTTTTCCAACAACTATAATTAACAACAAATGTTGAGGTTATAGTTTATCACCACCTCCTAATTACAAACACCACTTTTCCAACAACAATAATTAACAACAAATGTTGAGGTTTTGGTTTATCACCACCTACTAATTACAAACACCACTTTTCTAACAACAATAATTAACAACAAATGTTGAGGTTATAGTTTATCCCTAACTCCTAACCAAAATCACCGCTGACCTAACAACAATATTTAACAATTGAGTTTAAGGGGTAGAGAGGGCTTTATAGACTTGGACAAATTAATAGACTTTTTCTTTTCATTTCGTTTTCCTATTTTATCCCCACCTCCTAACCACAAACTACGACTGACTCAACAACAATAATTAACAACTAATATTGAGGTTATATTTTATCCCCATCTGTTAACCACAATCACTGTTGACTCAACAACAATAATTAACAACTAACGATGAGGTTAAAGTTTTTCTCCACCTCCAAACCACGAGCTACCGCTGACCCAACAACAATATTTAACAACTAACGTTGAGGTTATAGTTTATCCCCTCCTGCTAACCACAATCACCGTTGTTCCAACAGCACTAATTAACAACTAATGTTGAAGTTATAGTTTATCCCTACCTCCTAACCATAATCACCGTTGTTCTAACAACAATAATTAACAACTAACGATGAGGTTAAAGTTTTTCTCCACCTCCAAACCACGAGCTACCGCTGACCCAACAACAATATTTAACAACTAACGTTGAGGTTATAGTTTATTCCCACCTCCTAATTACAATCACCGTTGTTCCAACAGCACTAATTAACAACTAATGTTGAAGTTATAGTTTATCCCCTCCTGCTAACCACAATCACCGTTGTTCCAACAGCACTTATTAACAACTAATGTTGAAGTTATAGTTTATCCCCACCTGCTAACCACAATCACCGTTGTTCCAACAGCACTAATTAACAACTAATGTTGAGGTTATAGTTTATCCCTACCTCCTAACCACAATCACCGTTGTTCTAACAACAATTTTTAACAACTAACGTTGAGGTTATAATTTATTCCCAACTCCTAATTACAATCAACGTTGTTCCAACAGCACTAATTATCAACTAATGTTGAGGTTATAGTTTATCCCCACCTCCAAACCACGAGGTACCGCTGACCTATCAACAATATTTAACAACTGAAATTAATGTGTATCCCCACCTTCTAAAGCATGTTAAGATTTGAAATACACACGGTAAAAAGTGTAAGTGTGAAACGTTTTCAAGTGCAGTAATGTTCAATAGCAAAACACGGACATCACCTACTGATAAACGTGCTGCCAGGCTACCAGACGGGGAAGAGAGAGTCAACTGCCACAACTGTTCAAATGACACAATGGTTTGGGGACGGACGGGTAGATGGCAACCGGTTTTCTAATAATTACAAATAGTTACCAAAGTCAACAACAGGTAGGAGGCTCGACTGTAACAAATTTTTAACTGGAGAAGACTGTTATATATAAAGTTTGATGGACGTATGGTATCAGCAGGGCTGCTATTTCCTTAGGTTTCTTTGTGGTACCCTGGGACAGGTTTGAAAACCAGTCATTTGTGAATCGTATTCCAATTATTTATTTGACAACTTCTTAAAGGAAATTCATATGTTATAGTTTATATACTTAAGCAGTGGCCCAATTCAAATAATTGAATTTCTCTGTCCTGTATTTTGTACTTCAATAGTTAGTGTTATTAAAATATTTATAATAGTAAGTTTTTATTGAAATAATAATTGTGTTTTATCTATGTATTATTTAGATTCGACAGCATTGCAATTTCAATAAATATATTGTTGTATGTAATGCATTTACAGCTTTTTACGTTGTGGGAAATATTTATATGGCACGAAGGCCTCCTTCACACACTGAACTCAGAGTAATATCAGGAATTACTTTTACATCTGTAAGTAGAGTACACTTTGGTCTCCTTCTTACACAGACCTCATTGTATGAACAGGAATTACTTCTTACCTCTGTACGTAAAGTACTCCTTCATACACAGACTTCATTGTATTAACAGGAATTACTTCTTACCTCTGTACGTAAAGTACTCCTTCATACACAGACTTCATTGTATTAACAGGAATTACTTCTTACCTCTGTACGTAATACCATTGTACGTGTAGGGATGGGTGGGTGGGTCAATACCATTGTACGTGTAGGGGTGGGTGGGTGGGTCAATACCATTGTACGTGTAGGGGTGGGTGGGTGGGTCAATACTATTGTACGTGTAGTGGTGGGTGGGTGGGTATTGACGGTTATCTTCAACTACTAGAAGTTGTCTGTGTTTGGGTGGGTTGTGTGGCAGTCTGCAGTTATATACATGACCCTCCCCTAACCCGTTAACATCATTAAAGGAACTAATAAGATTCCCAAAAATGAGCTCTTTGTAAATTTTTTGTAAATCTTTTTTATATTTTTTTCTGTACGTAAACTACTTCATCATACATAGACCTCGGTGTATTAACAGGAATTACTTCTTACCTCTGTACGTAAAGTACTTCATCATACATAGACCTCGGTGGATTAACAGGAATTACTTCTTACGTCTGTACGTAAAGCACTTCATCATACATAGACCTCGGTGTATTAACAGGAATTACCTCTTACCTCTGTACGTAAAGTACTCCTTCATACACAGACCTCATTGTATTAATTAACAAGAATTACTTCTTACCTCTGTACGTAAATTACTTCATCATACTAGACCTCGGTGTATTAACAGGAATTACCTCTTACCTCTGTACGTAAAGTACTCCTTCATACACAGACCTCATTGTATTAACAAGAATTACTTCTTATATCTGTACGTAAAGTACTCCTTCATACACAGACCTCATTGTATTAACAGGAATTACTTCTTACCTCTGTACGTAAAGTACTTCATCATACATAGACCTCGGTGTATTAACAGGAATTACTTCTTACCTCTGTACGTAAAGTACTCCTTCATACACAGACCTCATTGTATTAACAGGAATTACTTCTTACCTCTGTACGTAAAGTACTTCATCATACATAGACCTCGGTGTATTAACAGGAATTACTTCTTACCTCTGTATGTAAAGTACTTCATCATACATAGACCTCGGTGTATTAACAGGAATTACTTCTTACCTCTGTATGTAAAGTACTTCATCATACATAGACCTCGGTGTATTAACAGGAATTACTTCTTACCTCTGTACGTAAAGTACTTCATCATACATAGACCTCGGTGTATTAACAGGAATTACTTCTTACCTCTGTATGTAAAGTACTTCATCATACATAGACCTCGGTGTATTAACAGGAATTACTTCTTACCTCTGTACGTAAAGTACTTCATCATACATAGACCTCGGTGTATTAACAGGAATTACTTCTTACCTCTGTACGTAAAGTACTTCATCATACATAGACCTCGGTGTATTAACAGGAATTACTTCTTACCTCTGTACGTAAAGTACTTCATCATACATAGACCTCGGTGTATTAACAGGAATTACTTCTTACCTCTGTACGTAAAGTACTTCATCATACATAGACCTCGGTGTATTAACAGGAATTACTTCTTACCTCTGTATGTAAAGTACTTCATCATACATAGACCTCGGTGTATTAACAGGAATTACTTCTTACCTCTGTACGTAAAGTACTTCATCATACATAGACCTCGGTGGATTAACAGGAATTACTTCTTACATCTGTATGTAAAGTACTTCATCATACATAGACCTCGGTATATTGACAGCAATTACTTCGTAACTCTGTACGTAAAGTATTCCTTCATACATAGACCTCATTGTATTAACAGGAATTACTTTTTACCTCTGTACGTAAAGTACGCCATCATACATAGACCTCGGTGGATTAACAGAAATTACTTCGTAACTCTGTACGTAAAGTACTCCATCATACATAGACCTCATTGTATTAACAGGTATTACTTCTTACCTCTGTACGAAAGGACACTTTGGTCTTCGTCGTATGAAATCATCAGTGTATAAACAATTGCTTCTTTTCTTCTCGCACTTACTCTTCCCTCATAAATGAGTTTCAGTCGTAGTAAGTAACGTACTCCAAGTACTCCCTCGTTCTCGGATCTCAGAAAGCCATGATGCTTTATTTATCTCAAGGTTTCCATGTCATTATTTTATTAACTAACTAATTAACCAGCATATCATTTGTTTGTACAAATTTATATGTGAGACGTCACTCAAAACAAGTGTATTGTGGTATAAACACATCTTTGTTTACGTACAGGTTTCTATAGTGGATCCCTCAGGAATTAGTATGGTAAAGTTAGTTTCATGAAGTTGATAAGTCCCTTTCTTATAATTTTATTTCTGTAAACTTGTATTAAGTGAAGTTTCACCTGTTCACTTGTTATGTTTCATTGTTAACCACCTGCTAAGGATGACAGTTCTAAGAAGCCTTCTCTATCACTTTAACCTGAGATTTAACACTTAACCTATCTAACACATGGTGAAAATCTCAAAGAAAATCTTTTTAGATGCCGAATTATTTCAAATAAAAATATTCTTCTAGTGTTCCCATTGTTCCCAAACTAAAAACTAATGATATATTCTTTAGAAAATTAAAGGAAGTTAGTTTATTAAGTAATCCATAATTGTCAATATGGCAAATATCTGTTGAAATACTTAATGACACTAGGGATGGCAACGATATATCGATATATAAGAAATATTGATAAATATATTTCGATGTATTGATATATTATTAACGATATTTTCTTTCGATAATATCGTTATATCGATATTTTGTATGTGATTTATCGATAATTCGATTTATCGATATGTTGAAATTATTTGCCATCCTTAAATGACACAGGCTTTTAGTAGGAGTAAAGTCAATGTTAGCGTCTAAAAGGAACTTTTAGATTTACTACATTTTTACCAAGTTTAGAAAAAGACTTAAACTTATGTTACAGGAAGGAAGCTACTACAGCGTCCAAGAGTTTCTGGCTAGTGGAGAATCCTAGTTTTATTTCTTTAATTTAGGCAGTTATACATTTTATTTGTTTTACCAACCATGCTATTAAAGTTTTAGATATAAATTTTAAAATACTTAAATTTCTCTAGTTTTACCTAGACTTAGCCAATGCAATGTACATATTTGTTAAAAATCTTGGCTGTATACATGACTTATGACTTACTTTTGACTTTAATTGTTGAGTTGTTAAAAAAAGTTTACCTAAATTATTTTAGGTTTAGTGCTGTTTATATGAGCACATTAACGATGTGATAAGCAAATGTGCCCTCAGCATCATATTTTTCTGAGAGGGTTCAGGTGCAAGCTCACAGACTGACTAAAACTTCCAGAGTTCCTAAGCTTAGATAGTTCCCATACTAATAAATTGCGTAGATTACTCGGATAGTTAATACATTGTTTATAATCTCCATTATTGAACTACAACCCTTTTACAGGTGGCCCACTTTACACACCACGATCTTGTTCACAGAGACCAACTTACGCAAACTTGAGTACGGACATTTTGAGGTATTAGTGATTTTAAATTTGAATTTCTTTCTTTAACTGTTACATAATGGTGACTGTTCTCAAAAAATGTTCTTTACGCAGATGTTTATTCCCAAAAGGCTAGAGAACAAGTTTTGAAGACAGTTGCCATTATGTAACATTTAAAGAAACAAATTTCAATTCAAAATCACTAACCCCTGAAGATGTTCACACTCAAGTTCGTATAAGTTCGTCACTGTAAACGAGTTGATTAGTTTTGTTTTGTTGGATTTCCCATGATTAATCATTAATTAACATGATATTGGTAGACTTAGCAGATTTCTGCATGTTATTCCAGTATCATTATCCTCCTTCAATCGTAATTAGGGGCTTTTTACTTGGACGGAAACATTTGAATTAATAATGTTATTTTTTATCCTCTACTTAATTTAATTCTTGTTTCATGTTGTTGTTACGTTTGTGAATATTTTTTGCTTTTAATAATTAATTTTAAAAATATTAAATCATTATTGTTGCATATACTTTGTTAATTTATCAAAAACAATAATCAAAGGTATTTTCTTGTATTTTACACCATCGAATTTTTATCAAACACTTACTGTATATGATTAAAATTTCCAAAATAGTAAATCGTAGTGAATATTACCTAATGTTTTCTGTCTTATTAGTATTATAATTAATTCGTATTCCATGATAGTTCTCAAACAGAAATAATACTGTGAATGTGGAATGGGTCAGTGGGAATGTTAGTGTTTCGGGAATGGCGTTTTCCAGGAATGCCACTTTATTGATTGTGTTTCTATAAACCCGTCCTTGTATTACACTTTATTAATTTGTTTCAACAAATATTATTGAAATACCATTCTGTTACCTTAAAGTTTGAAACAACTGCACAGTGACGATTCTAGTTTCTAGGAATTGTAGGAATCTTTGAAGAGAGTTCAATTAGTCTGATTTGGTCTTTGCGTGGATATTATTTGAACCCAATATCAAGCTAGACCAATATTGGAATGAGGCTTCAAAGTTTGTACAACCACTATGAATTGAAGAAATATCATGACGGCATATGACGTGCCTTTTGGGGGTTGACTCTATTGACTTATACAGCAATTAACCAAATCATCTGTATAGAAACAGCTCGTCTACTTTCTTTTAAACGTACTTTTCTTTTTATGGTCTTTCAAATCACGTCAAAATAAACATAAATGAATCACTGTATCTTGAAACTCATGATTCAAATGTATGAAAGTTTTCATCACAGTTCTGCCACAGGTAGCGAGTGACAGTAGATAAACCATGTACTTGCTGTGATGTTTTGTGTCGACCAAAGGAATATCACAAGAATCTGACTGTAGTGACACATCCTTTCGTATCGTCTTGTAAAATGGAATGCCCTAGATTTGACTCTTACTTAATTAACTATTTTGTTTATATTGATGATTTGTAAACACCAACAATCAGTCAAGCAGTCTGCGTGGGTGTGATGTGTTTTGTTTATATTGTTGATTTGTAAACACCAACAATCAGTCAAGCAGTCTGCGTGGGTGTGATGTGTTTTGTTTATATTGATGATTTGTAAACACCAACAATCAGTCAAGCAGTCTGCGTGTGTGTTGTGTTTTGTTTATATTGTTGATTTGTAAACACCAACAATCAGTCAAGCAGTCTGCGTGTGTGTTGTGTTTTGTTTATATTGTTGATCTGTAAACACCAACAATCAGTCAAGTAGTCTGCGTGGGTGTGATGTGTTTTGTTTATATTGTTGATTTTTTAACACCAACAATCAGTCAAGCAGTCTGCGTGTGTGATGTGTTTTGTTTATATTGTTGATTTGTAAACACCAACAATCAGTCAAGTTGTCTGCGTGGGTGTGATGTGTTTTGTTTATATTGTTGATTTGTAAACACCAACAGTCAGTCAAGCAGTCTGCGTGGGTGTGATGTGTTTTGTTTATATTGTTGATTTGTAAACACCAACAATCAGTCAAGCAGTCTGCGTGGGTGTGATGTGTTTTGTTTATATTGTTGATTTGTAAACACCAACAATCAGTCAAGCAGTCTGCGTGGGTGTGATGTGTTTTGTTTATACTGTATTGTTGATTTGTAAACACCAACAATCAGTCAAGCAGTCTGCGTGGGTGTGATGTGTTTTGTTTATATTGTTGATTTGTAAACACCAACAATCAGTCAAGCAGTCTGCGTGTGTGATGTGTTTTGTTTATATTGTTGATTTGTAAACACCAACAATCATTCTAGCAGTCTGCGTGGGTGTGATGTGTTTTGTTTATATTGTTGATTTGTAAACACCAACAATCAGTCAAGCAGTCTGCGTGGGTGTGATGTGTTTTGTTTATATTGTTGATTTGTAAACACCAACAATCAGTCAAGCAGTCTGCGTGTGTGATGTGTTTTGTTTATATTGTTGATTTGTAAACACCAACAATCAGTCAAGCAGTCTGCGTGTGTGATGTGTTTTGTTTATATTGTTGATTTGTAAACACCAACAATCAGTCAAGCAGTCTGCGTGTGTGATGTGTTTTGTTTATATCGTAGATTTGTAAACATCAACAATCAGTCAAGCAGTCTGCGTGGGTACGATGTGTTTTGTTTATATTGTTGATTTGTAAACACCAACAATCAGTCAAGCAGTCTGCGTGTGTGATGTGTTTTGTTTATGTTGTTGATTTGTAAACACCAACAATCAGTCAAGCAGTCTGCGTGGGTGTGATGTGTTTTGTTTATATTGTTGATTTGTAAACACCAACAATCAGTCAAGTAGTCTGCGTGGGTGTGATATGTTTATATTGTTGGTTTGCAAACAACAACAATCAATAAAGCAGTCTGCGTGGGTGTGGTATGTTTTGTTTGTATTGTTGATTGTAAACACCAACAATCAGTCAAGCAGTCTGCGTGGGTGTGATGTGTTTTTTGTATATTGTTGATTTGTAAACACCAACAATCAGTCAAGCAGTCTGCGTGTGTGATGTGTTTTGTTGAGATGTTCTTTTCTAATTTTGACTGTAATATTTTTTTACCTAATGTGTTTTATAATATTATGTTTCATATTCCACTTTACCTCAACGCTATATTTAATTAATATATTTTGGCTTCATTAAAAAATTGCTGCATTATTATTTTATTCACTTAATTACATTTCAGTTCACAATATATTTACTAACAATTGGTACTATTATTACATTAATTCAGTTTGTAAGACGGATGGAAACCAAAATATAAGAGTGATGACTAAGATTATAAAAGTATGCCTATATTAGCGAGAGGTAGTTGAAGTGTTGTTTATTGCATTAATGATTCTATTATTGTTTTATGTTGCGTTTATTAGTGCGATAGAATTGCTATCACATATGTGGTGATTTCAGTCATCGCTATTTTTAATTTTAAAAGTGCACAGTTATAGTGATATATGAAAGCCTTCATTTTATATAAATCGTTTCTGATTTATCACAAAACATGTTATTTAATTCTTTCTAAGTATACTCACTAGCTGTGTGTTACAATTCATGCATATCATTTTATTTTATTTAAAAATTTAAATACTCTTTGTTATTTTTATAATCTCATTTTAGGGAGTTTATCATGCAATATTGAAACTATCCAATTTACAATAGGAGATATGCATACATTAATTGCGAACAGTTTTAGTAAGTATAAAAGTAAATTTAACTAAAATTAATTATGTATTACAATTTTATTACTATATAAATATATTTTTAATTCGTTGACAATTTATACAAGCAATAAGATTTACGTCCTATTCATAATTGCAGAGTGATCGTATATTTGGGGGGGGGGATGCACGATCATCGTTTGGGGGATCGTAAGAGGCCAAGGCGGTGGTCTAGGTTCGATTCCCATTGTGACCATACGTTTTGCTCCTGTGCCGCTCTCGTGGTTCGGAAGTCACGTTAAGCCGGTGGTCCGACGAGCCTAAAAGGCAAAAATAGGCTCAATAGGCGAGGGGAACTGTGTCTTATTAGGACATCTCTTCCCACTAAAAGGCAAAAATAGGCTCGTCTAAGTAGGCGAGGGGAACTGTGTCTTATTAGGACAACTCTCCCCACTAAAAGGCAAAAATAGGCTCGTCTAAGTAGGTGAGGGGAACTGTGCCTTATTAGGACATCTCTCCCCACTAAAAGGCAAAAATAGGCTTGTCTAAGTAGGCGAAGGGAACTGTGCCTTATTAGGACATATCTCCCCACTAAAAGGCAAAAATAGGCTCGTCTAAGTAGGCGAAGGGGAACTGTGCCTTATTAGGACATCTCTCCCCACTAAAATGCAAAAATAGGCTCGTCTAAGTAGGCGAAGGGAAATGTGCCTTATTAGGACATATCTCCCCACTAAAAGGCAAAAATAGGCTCGTCTAAGTAGGCGAAGGGAACTGTGCCTTATTAGGACATCTCTCCCCACTAAAAGGCAAAAATAGGCTCGTCTAAGTAGGCGAAGGGAACTGTGCCTTATTAGGACATCTCTCCCCACTAAAAGGCAAAAATAGGCTCGTCTAAGTAGGCGAGGGGAAATGTGTCTTATTAGGACATCTCTCCCCACTAAAAGGCAAAAATAGGCTCGTCTAAGTAGGCGAAGGGAACTGTGCCTTATTAGGACATCTCTCCCCACTAAAAGGCAAAAATAGGCTCGTCTAAGTAGGCGAAGGGAACTGTGCCTTATTAGGACATATCTCCCCACTAAAAGGCAAAAATAGGCTCGTCTAAGTAGGCGAAGGGAACTGTGCCTTATTAGGACATATCTCCCCACTAAAATGCAAAAATAGGCTCGTCTAAGTAGGCGAAGGGAACTGTGCCTTATTAGGACATATCTCCCCACTAAAAGGCAAAAATAGGCTCGTCTAAGTAGGCGAAGGGAACTGTGCCTTATTAGGACATCTCTCCCCACTAAAAGGCAAAAATAGGCTCGTCTAAGTAGGCGAAGGGGAACTGTGCCTTATTAGGACATCTCTCCCCACTAAAAGGCAAAAATAGGCTCGTCTAAGTAGGCGAAGGGAACTGTGCCTTATTAGGACATATCTCCCCACTAAAAGGCAAAAATAGGCTCGTCTAAGTAGGCGAAGGGAACTGTGGCTTATTAGGACATCTCTCCCCACTAAAAGGCAAAAATAGGCTCGTCTAAGTAGGCGAAGGGAACTGTGCCTTATTAGGACATCTCTCCCCACTAAAAGGCAAACATAGGCTCGTCTAAGTAGGCGAAGGGAACTGTGCCTTATTAGGACATCTCTCCCCACTAAAAGGCAAACATAGGCTCGTCTAAGTAGGCGAAGGGAACTGTGCCTTATTAGGACATCTCTCCTCACTAAAAGGCAAACATAGGCTCGTCTAAGTAGGCGAAGGGAACTGTGCCTTATTAGGACATCTCTCCTCACTAAAAGGCAAACATAGGCTCGTCTAAGTAGGCGAAGGGAACTGTGCCTTATTAGGACATCTCTCCCCACTAAAAGGCAAACATAGGCTCGTCTAAGTAGGCGAAGGGAACTGTGCCTTATTAGGACATCTCTCCTCACTAAAAGGCAAACATAGGCTCGTCTAAGTAGGCGAAGGGAACTGTGCCTTATTAGGACATCTCTCCTCACTAAAAGGCAAACATAGGCTCGTCTAAGTAGGCGAAGGGAACTGTGCCTTATTAGGACATCTCTCCCCACTAAAAGGCAAACATAGGCTCGTCTAAGTAGGCGAAGGGAACTGTGCCTTATTAGGACATACGAACTCACTAAAAGGGATACGAAATTGCTTACTCTTTTATAGATGAAGATGAGCAAAGTGACAGTGCTGCTGCACATCAAGTGAAATAGAATATTGATAAATTGTCTTCCTTGATCTTACCTACTAACAAAAATATAGTGATTGCTTTTTCTTTAAATTTAAAGTAATTTCTTATGATTAGTATGAATAAAACAACTAGCAGTTGTTTAACTCTCAGTCTTTTGGTTGAAGGGGTAAGGAATTGTTTTTATTTGTAGGAGATGCTAAAAAAACACAAGCAAGAGCTTAATACCATATGAATAATTTTCTTTTTCTAAATGTATAATGATATTGCTTGACAAAATTTAAGATAACTCGTTTGGTGCTTGATCAGTGCTCGTAGTCTGGAATCGTAAACCTAAACATTAAAGTTTTATAGATGGATTCAAGTTGCTGTATGGATTCATTGAAGAAAACGTTGAATTGCTGACTGATGTTTCATAGGTGAAATAAATGAGACTAGAGGCGGTGAGAACCTTTCTAAGATACAATTTCAACACTTTACTCTCAGCTTTGTCCTTGGCTAAATTAACACTTGGTGTTGGTTATCTGCTTAGCAAAATGGTGGATTTTAATATATTGATAAATGTTAACAGGCTGTCCTCAACCGAATAAACACCGTCAATATTGGAACTTATATATGAAATTATGAAGCAAAATTGTTAATTCATTAATCCTGTTCACTCAAAAGAAAACACAAACTGTTTCTTTTTTTGATTGATGAAGATACTTCATCAATGCAACTGAAGAAACTATTTTATATAAAACAAATTTCACCTGTTGGGGACAATCGGACTATTTAAAGTAAATACTTGTGACATTAAGAAGAAGCTACGAATCACTTGACTATTTTATTCATATGACATTAAAGCATTTGCTTTTGCTAGAATCGATTCCTAGGGACCTTTTGCCTTTTCTTAATATTTTTATAAATTAGCAATTGCTTGGTTTTCATTCATTAGACCCAATGTTCCTAAGTGAATCAGAATATCATGAAAAGTTCAGCCGTACACTCTTCTAGATGGATACGAACAAAGTGACAAGAATATAACTGTATAATGTTCCTAAATGAATTATAACATCACGAAAAGTTCAGTCGTACTCTTTAGTATATGGATACGAACAAAGTAACAAGAATATAACAACATAGGCTAATATCACTAAGTGAATCAGGATATCATGAAAAGTTCAGCCGTACTGTTTTCTAAATGGAGACGAACAAAGTAAAAAGAATATAACGACATAATATCACTAAGTGAATCAGAATATCATAAAAAGTTCAGTCGTACTCTTTTCTAGCTGGATATGAACAAAGTAAAAAGAATATAACAGCATAATATCACTAAGTGAATCAGAATGTCATAAAAAGTTCAGTCGTACTCTTTTCTAGCTGGAGACGAACAAAGTAAAAAGAATATAACGACATAATATCACTAAGTGAATCAGAATGTCATAAAAAGTTCAGTCGTACTCTTTTCTAGCTGGAGACGAACAAAGTAAAAAGAATATAACGACATAATATCACTAAGTGAATCAGAATGTCATAAAAAGTTCAGTCGTACTCTTTTCTATACGGAGACGAACAAAGTGACAAGAATATAACTGTATAATGTTCCTAAATAAATTATAATATCACGAAAAGTTCAGTCGTACTCTTTAGTATATGGAGTCGAACAAAGTAACAACAATATAACGACATAATATCACTAAGTGAATCAGAATATCATGAAAAGTTCAGCCGTACTCTCTTCTATATGGAGACGAACAAAGTGACAAGAATATAACTGCATAATGTTCCTAAATGAATTATAATATCACGAAAAGTTTAGTCGTACTCTTTAGTATATGGAGTTGAACAAAGTAACAAGAATATAACGACATAATATCACTAAGTGAATCAGAATGTCATAAAAAGTTCAGTCGCACTCTTTTCTATATGGAGACGAACAAAGTGACAAGAATATAACCGTATAATGTTCCTAAATGAATTATAATATCACGAAAAGTTCAGTCGTACTCTTTTCTATATGGAGTCGAACAAAGTAACAAGAATATAACTGTATAATGTTCCTAAATGAATTGTAATATCACGAAAAGTTCATTCGTACTCTTTAGTATATGGAGTTGAACAAAGTAACAAGAATATAACGACATAATATCACTAAGTGAATCAGAATGTCATAAAAGGTTCAGCCGTACTCTTTTCTATATGGAGACGAACAAAGTGACAAGAATATAACTGCATAATGTTCCTAAATGAATTATAATATCATGGAAAGTTCAGTCGTACTCTTTAGTATATGGAGTTGAACAAAGTAACAAGAATATAACTGTGTAATGTTCCTAAATGAATTATAATATCACGAAAAGTTCAGTCGTACTCTTTAGTATATGGAGTTGAACAAAGTAACAAGAATATAACTGTATAATGTTCCTAAATGAATTATAATATCACGAAAAGTTCAGTCGTACTATTTAGTATATGGAGTTGAACAAAGTAACAAGAATATAACGGCATAATATCACTATGTGAATCAGAATATCATGAAAAGTTCAGCCGTACTCTCTTCTATATGGAGACGAACAAAGTGACAAGAATATAACTGCATAATGTTCCTAAATGAATTATAATATCACGAAAAGTTCAGTCGTACTCTTTAGTATATGGAGTTGAACAAAGTAACAAGAATATAACTGTATAATGTTCCTAAATGAATTATAATATCACGAAAAGTTCAGTCGTACTCTTTAGTATATGGAGTTGAACAAAGTAACAAGAATATAACTGCATAATGTTCCTAAATGAATTATAATATCACGAAAAGTTCAGTCGTACTCTTTAGTATATGGAGTTGAACAAAGTAACAAGAATATAACGGCATAATATCACTATGTGAATCAGAATATCATGAAAAGTTCAGCCGTACTCTCTTCTTGATGGATACGAACAAAGTAACAAGAATTTAACTGTATAATGTTCCTAAATGAATTATAATACCGTATCAAGAAAAGTTCAGCCGTACTCTTTTCTATATGGAGACGAACAAAGTAACAACAGCGTAAAAATGTTCATTCATGATACTACTGTTTTACTGTCTTTCTGATCTAGAAGACGAGCGGAAAATGAGAAATCGATTTTAAAATAACTGTAAGTTAATTTCATCAAAAATGAATTTATTTTTATTTTAAGCTAGAAGGAAACGAACATGACCGCTGCCCAAGCGTCTAAATATTTTACTGTTGTCATTAAATGAACATGACCCTTAAACGACCTGGCCGGTTGTCAAGGTTATACACCATAACAACTGCAGACCTAATGGTTCTATCACTATCAGTTTTATGACGTAAACAAATGACAAATGACCACAGAAGTACGCGCAATTCACATCTACAGTATTCTATCATAGTATTAGTTTAGTCTGATTTAGTATTATTTCATCCGTTGTATTCATCGTTTACATCAAACTTTGCACTAGACTCATTGAAATCATTTACATCACAGTGCAATTTAACAGTAATCGTTGAATTTAAATGACGCATAAATAATTCTAACGATGCATATATCCATAAAGAACTAACCTCAATGGTCGATACTTATACATATATCTTACTTAAACTTGCAATATCCCAATAAAGACTATAAATATACAAGTAAAGTTATAATTTATGAAAAATATTTAATTGAACATCTGTTTAAACTAACGCTTAGTAACATCAAAACAAATCAAAATACTTCAGACAAAAGATTAGTTGATGCATTATTATAGTAAAAATTTAATTGAAACGTTTGGATGTATTTAATCCAAACCTAAAAACACATAAACAAACATTTTGTGGATTCGCAAATGTTCAAAATCTGTCTATCTTTCATCTATAAAACTCCACATTGCTTAACAGTTCTTTATGTAATTTTTAAATCATTTTCAAAGAAGATACGTTTTCAGTATCTAGATGGTTGAAGGATACATAATGCAGTAGTTGGTCAATCCACGCAATGTTAATGGGATACGGAGTAACTCAAACTGTTTAAGGAACTTTTCCGTTAATTCACTACCTCTAATTTGGTTATGTTGTGTTAGGTTTGGTTTGGTAATGTTAGTTTTGGTTATGTTATGTTAGGTTTGGTTAGGCCATGTTAGGTTATGTTAGGTTTAGTTATGTAAGGGTTGGTTTGATTGTGTTATTTTAGGTTTGGTTAGGTCATGTTAGGTTTGATTAGGTTATTTTACGTTAGGTTTGATTATGTTAGGTTAACCTAAGTTATGATCGTGGTAGTGAACTAATGGAAAAGATCCCAGTCAATACATAAATGTTGTGAATACATAGATTAGCAAATACTATATACAAGATTGAATAGTTTTCAATAGCTCCGTAGTGACCAGACATACTGACACTTAGACACTTAATCCATTCCTTATTAGTTCCTTCATCATCTTGTGCATCCAATTCAATTTCATATAACAGTAAAATAACGTAATTTCAATAAAGACCAGTTGGTTAAGAATCATTTCACTTTAGAGGTTTTTACAATAAGTAAGTCATGGGTAATTTATCGATTCAAACTATTTTTACGATCCTTAGACTAAGTAAACAAATCGTAAGACAAATCAGTAACATATTATTAAATAATACCGTATTACTAATAAAGTTTACAGCTGCCGTGTCTAAAACCTCAATAACTCATCTACTGGGGGTATAACCAGCTTCCATAAATTCTTTTACGCTCGTGTGCCTCGTGGAGGAGATAACGTTCACCTGCTTGTTGTTTCAATTTCTGGGGTCAGTCTCTCTCTGCGAGGATGGAAAAAGTTGATTAAAAGGTTTTTTCCAGAAAAACAAAGATGGGTTAAAAAAGAAGTTTTGTGTTTATGGATTAGAAGATAGATTTGACGTTAATGAAAAGTTGTTGTTGCAAAATTATTAATTATATTGATATTTCATTTTACAAATAATCAAGATTTTAAGATGTTAATGGATAATTGACGACAAGACTCAATGTGTTCCATATTAACAATTATATGAATAGCCTTTCTTTTAAACCTGAAATATGAGGAAGTTCTGTGCTGTCATGGCCCCAGGTACATAAGATAAATGTGGGGAAATTACTCCATGGGAGACTCTTAATGGTACAAAGAAACTGAAAGAAAACAAAATCTTGAACATAAAAAAGTGTCACTTTTTGTTTACCTAATCTTTGTAAGAGTTTAAATTTAATTTTGAGTCCAAATGGAGGTCCAAAAACTTATTTTGATTAAATTCACACAATGGCATCGCCAAGAAGAAGAAGATTCATTTTCATATCAATATTATTATTTGATTATTATTATTATTATTATTGAAGTGAAATGAAAAATGACTTAATTGGAGGCGAAGTTAGGAATATAGAGTCCTCTCTACCACTTAACCTCAGATAAATAAATACAATTGGAGATAGATAACATACAATTATATTAAACTCTACGCAATGCAATATAAAACTATTTTATATAAAAATAAACAAAGATCAAAAGATTAACTAATCTAATAAAGCTAATCAATACAAAAGAAATTGGCACTTACTACTCAAAATTAATAGTAAAATTCAAAAGAAAGAATGAAAAAACGCTTTAAAGACTTCCACCCCGAAACGAGGGTAACCTTAGATTATTTTGATGCTGTCAGGGAGCGCATTCTAAAGGCGACAAGCTCTTACAGTGAAAGATTTGCTATAAAAAGTAGTACGATGTACAGGGACTGATAATATTGACGCTCCCTGACGAGTATTTCTAGAACTTATTTCGTTCATGACCCTGAAACGCTCGGACAAGTAACTGGGATTTTTGTTTTTAAAATCTTGTGAATCAGTAATAGTAAATGATACTCACGAAGCTGTTTAAGCTTCAGAATAGACAGTTGATTGAAGAATGGCGTAACGTGATCATAACACCGTAGATTGAAAATAAATTTTATACAATAGTTCTGCGCACGTTGAAGCTTGTCCGAGAACTTAACATTATTATTAAGTAGTACTTAATTATTAATAGCATTATTATAATTTGAATCTTTTGGACGGTTTTCCTCATAACACTGAAAGAGACTGTTACCCCGCAAAAAGGTCAGTTGCTCAAGATTTGTAAAGTTTGAACTGGAGACGGCAATCAACAGTCGTCAGTGATACGCGAAACATGAAATGAAATAGTTTTTATTGCTTTTTGACAATATGTACATATTGTATAGCAAAAGTCATATTATTAGTAATAATGATCATACAAACTAATGATACATTAAGTGATGGGATTTCATTAAGTAGGAGAGTTCATTCGTTCACAGAGTAACGCATTCATTCACTACAAACACTCTTCTACAGCAATAACATTCATACAGGATCTCTCCCAAGCCGTCTGCAAATTAGGGGTCTGCTATAAATTCACCTACAGAATAACAAGCGAGAGCCACTTAGTAGCCTTTTAATCGAGACTTGAATTTGTTTAAATTTTGTTCCCTTTATAATCTGGGAGAATGTTTTAAAATTTTGACGCCTGCTACAGACGGTTTGCGTTCCAGGGCCGATGTACGGTGCCGAGCCACTCTAAAATTGTGACTACTTCTTGTTTCGTGTTGATGGATGTCGCTACCTCACATTAAATTACATTTGAATCTACAATAGAGTGCAGTCTCCGAAATGTATATGCAAGGCAGCGTTAACAAACCTTATTCCCTGAAGGACTGTTTGCATGACTCTCTAACTTTTAATTTGGAAATTATTCGGATTGCTCTTTTTTATAGCCGAAAAACTTTTTGAAGTTTGCATAAGGAACAGCTACCCCACAGTCTTACTCCGTAGGTAAAGTGAGGGTAAAGGAGACCAAAATAGGCCATTAACTGTACTTTAAATTTGCAAAATTTTGAAATGTTTCTCAAAGGAAAAATACCAGAGGCAATTTTTGCACAAACGCTGTCAATGTGGTAGCTCCAGATCAACGCCCTAGGTAAATTCCCAGGAACTTGACAGAGTTTGTTTCATCAAGAAGAATGCCATCAACCATTATCAGTGGTTTTAAGCAAGACTCTTGATCTTTTAAAGAAAAATGAATGTAATTTTTTTTTGAATGGTTTCTAGATAAATATTCCCTTTCAAATTGCTGAACACAGGCATTAAGATTAGTGAACGCTTCAATTTCAAGTGCAGGGATGGACTCAGCTTTGAAGCAGAGTGTTGTATCGTCCGCATATTGAACGATATTTCCACTCAAGACAGAAGACCCTACCTCATTAACGTAAACCAGGAAGAGAACTGGGCCTACAATAGACCCCTGTGGAACTCCACAATGAACTCTTTTACTATTAGAAAATGAATCACCAATTTGAACACATTGACTTCTGTCGTCCAAGTATGATTTGAGCCACGAGTAAGGAAGGCCACGAATGCCATATCTTTCAAGTTTTGCCAATAGAAGGTTGTGATTGACTCAATCAAAGGCCTTGGACAAGTCTAAAAAAACACAGCCGGCAACAACCAGGAAGAGAGCTGAACCCAGAACACCCGAAAGTATGAAGTAAGCTATACTCGTACTTTCGGAAGGGATTTGGGCTGAAAAAAGAAACTGAGTTTTTGGTAGTAAGCAACCCCTTAATAAAGGCTTTTGTAGATCCACTCTTGTGACGGGAATTCGACCATTTTTTCATCCACAATGGACTAACGTCAACCGAAATGAGTTTGCAACAATATATTTTTCCTGTCTGATTTTAGCTTCCGTTTAAAACTACCAAGTTAATTTTCGCTTTAGAGAAACAACAGGAGTGTTCTGTGTAGCTTGATACAGTTTAAAGGGCATTGCATGAGTAACCTGGGTATCCTAATAAGATTTCTTTCATACGATTCACTAAGCGAGTAAATTAAATATGGCTCGAACCACCATTTTGTATCATTATATGTTTGACCTGGTAGAAAGAATTCTACACCAAATAGTAGAGAAGCGACTTCTGAGATGAACGTGTTAAAAAGGCTGCCTTGAGGCATACTACTGCACCAGAGGTCCGGGTCGAGGATAGGTAGTGACTAACCCTAACCAACGAATATGTTGCCGAAAGGGAAGCTGTGCCAAGCAGGCATGTTACGAAACTGGCGTCTACTGAGCCCACTGACCTCATTAATGGCTTCGCTTACCAACATTTTTTGACTACAAATTTCAAATAAAAATAATTTACACTAGGTTAAAGTACGTTTTATCGTATCATAAAGAATGTCAATTAAACGCCATGGTTGTTGGTAATACGTATCCAATAGAGTATAGTTTCTCTGTCCAATTCACAAGGAGGTTAGAGAATAGTGTCATGCAGAACACCAACCATAATCAATTAAAGAAGTTAAAGATGAACATTGGACACACTGAAATGCTACATGTCCAAGCTGAGAAACTACAAGCGACTATATAGTGCTCGTTGAGACTTGATCAGTCATTTGGACTATATGATGAATAAGTTCCTTATCCTCCCCTGTCGTGTGTTAACAACCGGTCGATTATGCCTACCTGGTGATGTGTTTTATCCTCTTACTGGACACTGTCACTCACACCCGCACACTCGGCCTCTCGCACTCAACTACCGTGGTATTAATATCACCTACACCGCTGTGCCAAAATTAACCCGCACACTCCCGCTCCCAGGCTCAGTGTGCGCGAACAGCTGGCATTGTTACCATACGTTTCCCCAACCTTGAACATTGCTCTGGGACTCTAATTTTTCATTGTTAAACGATTTTTTAATATTTAATAGTTCCAACTGAACCCTCAAACTGCTAAGGAGGTTATATATATCGTATGGTTTGTTGTTAGCTACCATTTGTTAATTTTAAAAAACTGTTATGTATAATTTGGATAAAGATCCAAAAGACATGATATTATTAATTGAATACAAATGTAATCTCCTATCACAAAGCTCGAGTCCCATCCATCGAGCCATTTAAGACCTGCCTCACTGATTCTGTTTATGCTGGCTAATCCCTCCGTAAATGAACGCAAGGGGCACTCTGAAACTATGTGATCCATTGTTTGGATAGACTCCCCGCAATGACATGACTGATCATTAATAGTTCCAATTGAACCCTCAAACTGCTAAGGAGGTTAATTTACTGTTCATTAATTATATATACTTTAACTTCAACTAGTTCAACCTAGCATCACAGACTTCTTATAAGGTTTTGGCATGAATTGCCGAAGTATTGTTGTTGTTAACGAGAATATGGCAACTTCGGTTTACTCTTTATTGGAGGGTGTAATAGTGGCCTGGGAAGGTCACAAAAAGAGGACCTGGGAAGGACAACTTAAAAGTACATTTTAAAAATTTACCTCAAGAAGAGCATTCTCCAAGCATTTCTTCTTAAATGAACGTTTTAGATGTACGCCAAATTTATATGAAATATATTCCGATTCATTCATTTTAAAATTGTCAACATTTTACTCGGTTTAATCAAATTTATTATCCACGCTCATCTAGTGGCACTCCTCAATACGTAATAATTGTCATTGTCAGAAAAATATCGATGAGACATTTCCATTTACGAATGGATTTTCAGTCGCACATATTCCTTATAGAAACATACCAAGTGAATTACGAACGAATTTTAATAGAACTAACCTCTTGACCTTTAAAAAAACGAGTTGGTTGGAAGAGAGGCGTCTCATACCATCATGATGCAATATCTTCTTAATGAACAAAGCAATCATTGTATGCGGCAAATCATATTGCCTTTTCGTACAATGGTGATCTTTAGTTTCGGTCCTGTAGCACTGTCATGCGGCAAATCATATTACCTTTTCATACAATGATGTTCTTAAGTTACGGTCCTGTAGCACTGTGATGCGGTAAATCAGGTTGCCTTTTCGTACAATACTGTGCTTTAGTTACGGTCCTGTAGCACTGTGATGCGACAAATCATGTTGCTTTTTCGTACAATAATGTGCTTTATTTAAGTTCCTTTAGCACTGTGATGCGGTAAATCATATTGCCTTTTCGTACAATAATGTGCTTTAGTTACGGTCGTGTCGCACTGTGATGAGGCAAATCATGTTGCCTTTTCGTACAATAATGTGCTTTAGTTACGGTCGTGTCGCACTGTGATGAGGCAAATCATGTTGCCTTTTCGTACAATAATGTGCTTTAGTTACGGTCGTGTCGCACTGTGATGAGGCAAATCATGTTGCCTTTTCGTACAATAATGTGCTTTAGTTACGGTCGTGTCGCACTGTGATGAGGCAAATCATGTTGCCTTTTCGTACAATAATGTGCTTTAGTTACGGTCGTGTCGCACTGTGATGAGGCAAATCATGTTGCCTTTTCGTACAATAATGTGCTTTAGTTACGGTCGTGTCGCACTGTGATGCGGTAAATCATGTTGCCTTTTCGTACAATAATGTGCTTTAGTTACGGTCGTGTCGCACTGTGATGCGGTAAATCATGTTGCATTTTCGTACAATAATGTGCTTTAGTTACGGTCGTGTCGCACTGTGATGCGGTAAATCATGTTGCCTTTTCGTACAATAATGTGCTTTAGTTACGGTCGTGTCGCACTGTGATGCGGTAAATCATGTTGCCTTTTCGTACAATAATGTGCTTTAGTTACGGTCGTGTCACACTGTGATGCGGCAAAGCAGGTTGCCTTTTCGTACATCACAGGTACTAAGCAGGTTGCCTTAGTTTCGGTCCTGTGGCACTGTCATAAGGCTAATCATTTTATTCGTTTCAAACTCATATTGGATATCTATTTTTAACGAACATTTGCATAATTTTTGTGAGAAAAGCCAACTGAATATTAAATCAAGTAGATACATTTTGTTGATTAAGTGCCGACAATAAAGTGATTTATTGTTTGTTTTTTTCAAATAATTTTTGAAAAATACAAATTTAAACATTTCAAAATGGGGAAATATGAAAGTAGAAATTAATTCAATATACATTTGACATACCTATGATCTAATTAATTATATTGTATTTAGTTCAAGACAAAGAGGATTTATACACATTATTTGGTTCTAGATCACATTATGTGTTTTTGTTTTTTTGTTTTTTTTTTCTTGGTAGATTCAATTAACGTTTATAATTCCTTTTCAAACTGGCCACATTGGTCGTATACGAAGTAACCATTAATAAAAAACAAATTTGTTCGTATTTAAAATTGTTCAGTTTTTTTTAATTAGATTTCTCGTACTACGAAATAAACACTACAAATTATTAAACATTTCCTTTTTATGTTTAAATAGGTTTTTATGCAGTTTTATGGTTTCCAAATTTGATGAAAGGCCAATTTCAAACTTTTCGTAAAAATGAGATATTCTTCTAAATCTTTTATGAGGATTTGGCCTTGATATCTCGATCGTGTAACGTTTGCGCCACTCCTTTTCCTTTAGTAGGTAAGGTCTCCTCCTCTTTGTCTCCAATCGCGTGGGTTAAGGATTGCTTGCTCAACAGGGAATAATTGTCCAAGCTCCGCTATTGAATACTTGTCCCTCTCCTTTTTTAGCGTTCCGAGTGTGGTTGAAGCGTGTAGACTCTGAACAAAAATCGTTTCTCCGATCATTATTGTCAAAAACTTCAAAATATAATCTCGTTGGAAAGAAAGTTACTGCTTTCATTATTAGCATAACAATATCACCAATACAGCCTACCGGGTAATGTAGCTGGGCACTGAATGCTCCACATGACAGTTACAAACCCCAAACTCTCCGTCCATGAGCTATCCTGTCTTAAATCAAATTGATTTAATACATTCTAGGATATTTTTCTTAATTTACCTACTGAATTATTTTGTTAAGTGGTTATTGACTAAAATTACTGCCGACGAAGTTTTTGCCTAGTTTAGTCCTCAACAATAAAACATTTACAGTTGTTTCAAACATCTGTAGTTATCAATGTCCGGGCAGTCGGTATGTCTGTGTATCTAATACTTGATCGTGCAATGCATGTTAGAGGTCACGAAGTTACAAGACCTTTTACATGTCGCGTGGGTAAGAGGGGTGGTTATATCCTTAATGGAGATATAATCATTATCTAGGGACAGCCTACTTTAGCTTTTTCAGTTTTACAATATTTATGGCTTTGGGACATTCTTATCTAGTCATTAAAAGTCTTCCCTTACAGAAAAGTGCAGAAAGATTTTTTTTTTAACTTCAAAATTACAAATTTTCCGGTTATGTATCAGCAAGTTAGATAAATTGCATGTATAGCAAAAGACAAACACAAGCTTTTAAACTTTATTTAGAGGAGTAATAGGAGCGAATATCTACTCAATTGTTCGAATTGCTCTTTTCATAGGTTAGATTATGTTACGTGTATTTATCTTGGGTAACTTAGATCAGCCATGTTTAAAATATGTTTTTAATAAAAAAGACAATGTTAATTGTATTTTTCCCTATAAAAAATGTTTTATAAATTGCTGTCATATAACCAAAAAGATCCCAGATTCATTGGCAAAAACCAAGGTGGCCACATAAATCATCTCTTCATTTTTTACTTTATAGTACAATAGAACAAGGACGTACATTATACAGCAAGTATAAATAGCGTATCGTTTCTTGTCAGCTACTATTTATCAATTTAAAAATATATAAAAGCTGTGTTATATACTTGGAAAAAAGACCAAAAGTTTTTCCATATTTTGATATTAATAAAAACATCAATTGATCTCCTGCCACAAAGCTAAATATGGAGTGGGGGATGATGCTTTTCAAGGTTAATAGAGTACAAGGTTGACACATCCGGCTGTTTTCGCGGTTCAGGTAGTGACGTCACGGGGTGACCGCCCGCCTGCCACTCACCGCCACAGCCAATAACAGATAATGAATGGCTCTTTCTATAATTCCGGTTTACTGTTATTCCGCTATCATGTAATTGGCCTATTTTATGAATACAAATGTTGTTGTAACTTAATAAAATATTTAACAGAGTTAATAGGGCATTAAATATAGACCACATTACATCCTTAATGAAATCACAATTAATTAATTTTGACTTTAAAATTACGTTCTGACTCAAAACATCTGAACACTATTGATTTTTACAAATATTGTCAGGCGATGAACTTACATGTTGACCATCATTATGTTCGTTATCTCGTTATCGGAAAGCAACATTATATTGTCGCCCTTTGGGCTTGTTAACAATATATCAGTAACAACTTGTTTGTTCGAGCGTTTTTCGTACCTAGAATTTCTATCTTCTTCAGTAATATTTGTTTTAGAAGATAATTTCTGGGGTGGTACAGGTAATGTTTTTAAGTTTTTTTTAGGAGCTATCCCTATTAAATCTGATTTCAGATCCCTTTCATAATCAGAGGGCAAAAAATTTGCCACTCAACATCTCTTTTGCATAGTTGAATCTTTTTTTTTTTTTTATGTAATACATTTTGGGAAATTGTGATATATAACTACATCGTGTTTCGTTTTAACATGACTGTTGTTGCAAAAAGCAACATCACATCTTTTCCCAGACATGTGCAGTAAAATTACAATCAATAATAATTAACACTTACAGTCCCTTTGCTGTTGCACACACTTGATGTGAACACTTACAGTCCCTTTGCTGTAGCACACACTTGATGTGAACACTTACAGTCTCTTTGCTGTTGTACATACTTGATGTGAACACTTACAGTCTCTTTGCTGTTGTACATACTTGATGTGAACACTTACAGTCCCTTTGCTGTTGCACACACTTGAAGTGAACACTTACAGTCCCTTTATTGTTGCACACATTTGATGTGAACACTTACAGTCCCTTTGCTGTTGTACACACTTGATGTGAACACTTACAGTCCCTTTGCTGTTGCACACACTTGATGTGAACACTTACATTCACTTTGCTGTTGGACACACTTGATGTGAACACTTACAGTCCCTTTGCTGTTGTACACACTTGATGTGAACACTTACAGTCCCTTTGCTGTTGTACACACTTGATGTGAACACTTACAGTCCCTTTGCTGTTGTACACACTTGATGTGAACACTTACAGTCCCTTTGCTGTTGCACACACTTGATGTAAACACTTACAGTCCCTTTGCTGTTGCACACACTTGATGTGAACACTTACAGTCCCTTTGCTGTTGCACACACTTGATGTGAACACTTAAAGTCCCATTGCTGTTGCACACACTTGATGTGAACACTTACAGTCCCTTTGCTGTTGTACACAATTGATGTGAACACTTACAGTCCCTTTGCTGTTGCACACATTTGATGTGAACACTTACAGTCCCTTTGCTGTTGCACACACTTGATGTGAACACTTACAGTCCCTTTGCTGTTGCACACACTTGATGTGAACACTTACAGTCCCTTTGCTGTTGCACACACTTGATGTGAACACTTACAGTCCCTTTGCTGTTGCACACACTTTATGTGAACACTTACAGTCCCTTTGCTGTTGCACACACTTCATGTGAACACTTACAGTCCTTTTGCTGTTGTACACACTTGACGTGAACACTTACAGTCCCTTTGCTGTTGCACACACTTGATGTAAACACTTACAGTCCCTTTGCTGATGCACACACATGGTGTGAACACTTACAGTCCCTTTGCTGTTGCACACACTTGGTGTGAACACTTATAGTCCCTTTGCTGTTGCACACACTTGATGTGAACACTTACAGTCCCTTTGCTGTTGCACACACATGATGTGAACACTCACAGTCCCTTTGCTGTTGCACACACTTGGTGTGAACACTTACAGTCCCTTTGCTGTTGCACACACTTGATGTGAACACTTACAGTCCCTTTGCTGTTGTACACACTTGATGTGAACACTTACAGTCCCTTTGCTGTTGCACACACTTGATGTGAACACTTACTGTCCCTTTGCTGTTGTACACACTTGATGTGAACACTTACAGTCCCATTGCTGTTGTACACACTTGATGAGAACACTTACATTCCCTTTGCTGTTGCACACACTTGATGTGAACACTTACAGTCCCTTTGCTGTTGCACACACTTGATGTGAACACTTACAGTCACTTTGCTGTTGTACACACTTGATGTGAACACTTACAGTCCCTTTGCTGTTGCACACACTTGATGTGAGCACTTACAGTCCCTTTGCTGTTGTACACACTTGATGTGAACACTTACAGTCCCTTTGCTGTTGTACACACTTGGTGTGAACACTTATAGTCCCTTTGCTGTTGCACACACTTGATGTGAACACTTACAGTCCCTTTGCTGTTGCACACACATGATGTGAACACTCACAGTCCCTTTGCTGTTGCACACACTTGGTGTGAACACTTACAGTCCCTTTGCTGTTGCACACACTTGATGTGAACACTTACAGTCCCTTTGCTGTTGTACACACTTGATGTGAACACTTACAGTCCCTTTGCTGTTGCACACACTTGATGTGAACACTTACAGTCCCTTTGCTGTTGTACACACTTGATGTGAACACTTACAGTCCCATTGCTGTTGTACACACTTGATGAGAACACTTACATTCCCTTTGCTGTTGCACACACTTGATGTGAACACTTACAGTCCCTTTGCTGTTGCACACACTTGATGTGAACACTTACAGTCACTTTGCTGTTGTACACACTTGATGTGAACACTTACAGTCCCTTTGCTGTTGCACACACTTGATGTGAGCACTTACAGTCCCTTTGCTGTTGTACACACTTGATGTGAACACTTACAGTCCCTTTGCTGTTGTACACACTTGATGTGAACACTTACAGTCCCTTTGCTGTTGCACACACTTGATGTGAACACTTAAAGTCCCATTGCTGTTGCACACACTTGATGTGAACACTTACAGTCCCTTTGCTGTTGCACACACTTGATGTGAACACTTACAGTCCCTTTTCTGTTGCACACACTTGATGTGAACACTTACAGTCCCTTTTCTGTTGTACACACTTGATTTGAACACTTACTGTCCCTTTGCTGTTGTACACACTTGATGTGAACACTAACAGTCCCTTTGCTGTTGTACACACTTGATGTGAACACTTACATTCCCTTTGCTGTTGCACACACTTGATGTGAACACTTACAGTCCCTTTGCTGTTGCACACACTTGATGTGAACACTTACAGTCCCTTTGCTGTTGTACACACTTGATGTGAACACTTACAGTCCCTTTGCTGTTGTACACACTTGATGTTAACACTTACAGTCCCTTTGCTGTTGTACACACTTGATGTGAACACTTACAGTCCCTTTGCTGTTGTACACACTTGATGTGAACACTTACAGTCCCTTTGCTGTTGCACACACTTGATGTAAAAACTTACAGTCCCTTTGCTGTTGCACACACTTGATGTGAACACTTAAAGTCCCATTGCTGTTGCACACACTTGATGTGAACACTTACAGTCCCTTTGCTGTTGCACACACTTGATGTGAACACTTACTGTCCCTTTGCTGTTGTACACACTTGATGTGAACACTAACAGTCCCTTTGCTGTTGTACACACTTGATGTGAACACTTACATTCCCTTTGCTGTTGCACACACTTGATGTGAACACTTACAGTCCCTTTGCTGTTGCACAAACTTGATGTGAACACTTACTGTCCCTTTGCTGTTGTACACACTTGATGTGAACACTTACAGTCCCTTTGCTGTTGCACACACTTCATGTGAACACTTACAGTCCCTTTGCTGTTGCACACATTTGATGTGAACACTCACAGTCCCTTTGCTGTTGCACACACTTGATGTGAACACTCAGAGTCCCTTTGCTGTTGCACACACTTGATGTGAACACTCACAGTCCCTTTGCTGTTGCACACACTTGATGTGAACACTCACAGTCCCTTTGCTGTTGCACACACTTGATGTGAACACTTACAGCCCCTTTGCTGTTGCACACACTTAATGTGAACACTTACAGTCCCTTTGCTGTTGCACACACTTGATGTGAACACTTACAGTCCCTTTGCTATTATACACACTTGATGTGAAGTCTTACAGTCCCTTTGCTGTTGCACACATTTGATGTGAACACTTACAGTCCCTTTGCTGTTGCACACACTTGATGTGAACACTTACAGTTCCTTTGCTGTTGTACACACTTGATGTGAACACTTACAGTCCCTTTGCTGTTGCACACACTTGATGTGAACACTTACAGTCCCTTTGCTGTTGCACACACTTGATGTGAACACTTACAGTCCCTTTGCTGTTGCACACACTTGATGTGAATACTTACAGTCCCTTTGCTGTTGCACACACTTCATGTGAACACTTACAGTCCTTTTGCTGTTGTACACACTTGACGTGAACACTTACAGTCCCTTTGCTATTATACACACTTGATGTGAAGTCTTACAGTCCCTTTGCTGTTGCACACACTTGATGTGAACACTTACAGTACCTTTGCTGTTGCACACACTTGATGTGAACACTTACAGTCCCTTTGCTGTTGTACACACTTGATGTGAACACTTACAGTCCCTTTGCTGTTGCACACACATGATGTGAACACTCACAGTCCCTTTGTTGTTGCACACACTTGGTGTGAACACTTACAGTCCCTTTGCTGTTGCACACACTTGATGTGAACACTTACAGTCCCTTTGCTGTTGTACACACTTGATGTGAACACTTACAGTCCCTTTGCTGTTGCACACACTTGATGTGAACACTTACTGTCCCTTTACTGTTGTACACACTTGATGTGAACACTTACAGTCCCATTGCTGTTGTACACACTTGATGTGAACACTTACAGTCCCTTTGCTGTTGCACACACTTGATGTGAACACTTACAGTCCCTTTGCTGTTGCACACACTTGATGTGAACACTTACAGTCACTTTGCTGTTGTACACACTTGATGTGAACACTTACAGTCCCTTTGCTGTTGCACACACTTGATGTGAACACTTACAGTCCCTTTGCTGTTGTAAACACTTGATGTGAACACTTACAGTCCCTTTGCTGTTGCACACACTTGATGTGAACACTCAGAGTCCCTTTGCTGTTGCACACACTTGATGTGAACACTCACATTCCCTTTGCTGTTGCACACACTTGATGTGAACACTCACAGTCCCTTTGCTGTTGCACACACTTGATGTGAACACTTACAGTCCCTTTGCTGTTGCACACACTTGATGTGAACACTTACAGTCCCTTTGATGTTGCACACACTTGATGTGAACACTTACAGTCCCTTTGCTATTATACACACTTGATGTGAAGTCTTACAGTCCCTTTGCTGTTGCACACACTTGATGTGAACACTTACAGTACCTTTGCTGTTGCACACACTTGATCTGAACACTTACAGTCCCTTTGCTGTTGTACACACTTGATGTGAACACTTACAGTCCCTTTGCTGTTGCACACACTTGAAATGAACACTTACAGTCCCTTTGCTGTTGCACACACTTGATGTGAACACTTACAGTCCTTTTGCTGTTGTACACACTTGACGTGAACACTTATAGTCCCTTTGCTGTTGCACACACTTGATGTGAACACTTACAGTCCCTTTGCTGTTGCACACACATGATGTGAACACTCACAGTCCCTTTGCTGTTGCACACACTTGGTGTGAACACTTACAGTCTCTTTGCTGTTGCACACACTTGATGTGAACACTTACAGTCCTTTTACTGTTGTACACACTTGACGTGAACACTTACAGTCCCTTTGCTGTTGCACACACTTAATGTAAACACTTACAGTCCCTTTGCTGATGCACACACTTGGTGTGAACACTTACAGTCCCTTTGCTGTTGCACACACTTGATGTGAACACTTACAGTCCCTTTGCTGTTGTACACACTTGATGTGAACACTTACAGTCCCTTTGCTGTTGCACATACTTGGTGTGAACACTTACAGTCCCTTTGCTGTTGCACACACTTGATGTGAACACTTACAGTCCCTTTGCTGTTGCACACACTTGATGTGAACACTTACAGTCCCTGTGCTGTTGCACACACTTGATGTGAACACTTACAGTCCCTGTGCTGTTGCACACACTTGATGTGAACACTTACAGTCCCTGTGCTGTTACACACACTTGATGTGAACACTTACAGTCCCTGTGCTGTTGCACACATTTGATGTGAACACTTACAGTCCCTTTGCTGTTGCACACACTTGATGTGAACACTTACAGTCCCTTTGCTGTTGCACACACTTGAAGTATACACTTACAGTCCCTTTGATGTTGCACACACTTGATGTAAACACTTACAGTCCCTTTGCTGTTGCACACACTTGATGTGAACACTTACAGTCCCTTAGCTGTTGCACACACTTGGTCTGAACACTTACAGTCCCTTTGCTGTTGCACACACTTGGTGTAAACACTTACAGTCCCTGTGCTGTTGCACACACTTGACGTTAACACTTACAGTCCCTGTGCTGTTGCACACACTTGATGTGAACACTTACAGTCCCTTTGCTGGCACACAATTGATGTGAATACTTACAGTCCCTTTGCTGTTGCACACACTTGATGTGAACACTTACAGTCCCTTTGCTGTTGCACACACTTGATGTGAACACTTACAGTCCCTTTGCTATTGCACACACTTGATGTGAACACTCACAGTCCCTTTGCTGTTGCACACACTTGATCTGAACACTTACAGTCCCTTTGCTGTTGCACACACTTGATGTGAACACTTACAGTCCCTGTGCTGTTGCACACACTTGATGTGAACACTTACAGTCCCTGTGCTGTTGCACACACTTGATGTGAACACTTACAGTCCCTGTGCTGTTGCACACACTTGATGTGAACACTTACAGTCCCTGTGCTGCTGCACACACTTGATGTGAACACTTACAGTCCCTGTGCTATTGCACACACTTGATGTGAACACTTACAGTCCCTGTGCTGTTGCACACACTTGATGTGAACACTTACAGTCCCTGTGCTGTTGCACACACTTGATGTGAACACTTACAGTCCCTTTGCTAGTGCACACACTTGATGTGAACACTTACAGTCCCTGTGCTGTTGCACACACTTGATGTGAACACTTACAGTCCCTGTGCTGTTGCACACACTTGGTGTAAACACTTACAGTCCCTGTGCTGTTGCACACACTTAACGTGAACACTTACAGTCCCTGTGCTGTTGCACACACTTGATGTGAACACTTACAGTCCCTTTGCTGGCACACACTTGATGTGAACACTTACAGTCCCTTTGCTGTTGCACACACTTGATGTGAACACTTACAGTCCCTTTGCTGTTGCACACACTTGATGTGAACACTTACAGTCCCTTTGCTGTTGCACACACTTGATGTGAACAATTACAGTCCCTTTGCTGTTGCACACACTTGATCTGAACACTTACAGTCCCTTTCCTGTTGCACACACTTGATGTGAACACTTACAGTCCCTGTGCTGTTGCACACACTTGATGTGAACACTTACAGTCCCTTTGCTGTTGCACACACTTGATGTGAACACTTACAGTCCCTTTGCTGTTGCACACACTTGATGTGAATACTTACAGTCCCTTTGCTGTTGCACACACTTGATCTGAACACTAAAAGTCCCTTTGCTGTTGCACACACTTGATCTGAACACTTACAGTCCCTTTGCTGTTGCACACACTTGATGTGAACACTTACAGTCCCTTTGCTGTTGCACACACTTGATGTGAACACTTACAGTCCCTTTGCTGTTGCACACACTTGATGTGAACACTTACAGTCCCTGTGCTGTTGCACACACTTGATGTGAACACTTACAGTCCCTTTGCTGGCACACACTTGATGTGAACACTTACAGTCCCTGTGCTGTTGCACACACTTGATGTGAACACTTACAGTCCCTTTGCTGTTGCACACACTTGATGTGAACACTTACAGTCCCTGTGCTGTTGCACACACTTGATGTGAACACTTACAGTCCCTGTGCTGTTGCACACACTTGGTGTGAACACTTACAGTCCCTGTGCTGTTGCACACACTTGACGTGAACACTTACAGTCCCTGTGCTGTTGCACACACTTGATGTGAACACTTACAGTCCCTTTGCTGGCACACACTTGATGTGAACACTTACAGTCCCTTTGCTGTTGCACACACTTGATGTGAACACTTACAGTCCCTGTGCTGTTGCACACACTTGATGTGCACACTTACAGTCCATGTGCTGTTGCACACACTAGATGTGAACACTTACAGTCCCTTTGCTGTTGCACACACTTGAAGTGAACACTCACAGTCCCTTTGCTGTTGCACACACTTGATGTGAACACTTACAGTCCCTTTGCTGTTGCACACACTTGATGTGAACAATTACAGTCCCTTTCCTGTTGCACACACTTGATGTGAACACTTACAGTCCCTGTGCTGTTGCACACACTTGATGTGAACACTTACAGTCCCTTTGCTGGCACACACTTGATGTGAACACTTACAGTCCCTTTGCTGTTGCACACACTTGATGTGAACACTTACAGTCCCTTTGCTGTTGCACACACTTGATGTGAACACTTACAGTCCCTTTTCTGTTGCACACACTTGATCTGAACACTTACAGTCCCTGTGCTGTTGCACACACTTGATGTGAACACTTACAGTCCCTTTGCTGGCACACACTTGATGTGAACACTTACAGTCCCTTTGCTGTTGCACACACTTGATGTGAACACTTACAGTCCCTTTGCTGTTGCACACACTTGAAGTAAGCACTTACAGTCTCTTTGCTGTTGCACACACTTGAAGTGAGCAATAAAAATTATTTACTAATTAAGAACTGTACTAAATACTTAAATAATAACTAATATACTACACTATGGACTACATAACTTGTACGGTACATACGTTAAGCAATCTGAATTCGCACTGAACCACTGTGTCATAAGACACGCAGAAGGGTAGGAATGCCAGTGCGGTGGTCACTCACACCGCCCCAAAGCAGTTTTAGTGGTTAGCTGAGCCGAGATAGGGATGCGTCAACGATGCTGTTCGCGTTTACATCTAATATTTAAAGCTGTAAGCATCCCCAGGGTAATTCTAAACGAGCAACAAAACTGGTAGCTGGGCCGTCACGGATTTGTGATCTCCCACCTATGGCAGTTACCACACAAAATACAGCAAGTGTACGCATAACTATAAATCCAAAAAAAATTCCAGGGTGGGGTTCCACAGCTTTTAGACAAGTAAGAGACACTGTACCGTCCATCTGTAAGAGGAAGGGGGGCAGGAGGTTGTCAGGTGACAGTAAAGGGCGTGCTCGAGTTGCGACAGTCTGTCTGCTGTCATATTTCCATTGGAACACTCGGCTTGGGGCTTCACTGCTGTCAATTTCTATCCATATATCTTCTATCTTCAGTAAGTCATTTACAGTTTCTATTTGTCGACTGTTGAATAGTCTACCAGATCACATAAGAGCCATTGGCGAGCGTGAACGGTTTAGGGTTGTGGTTAAGGATAATCTGTTTCGATCCATGTGAGATTGACAATTTCGTGGCACTGGTGATGGACTCGGTAATTAAGGATGAATGAAGATGAGTGAATGTTTTTGATTGTAAACTCAAGATAGTTAAATAAATGTTTTGATTATTAATATATTTATTACCAAGCAATGCACAGGTATAATTTGTTATTTTTAGTTACTATTATTATCATTTTAATATCTAACTTTTTATTATTACTATTGTATTCGTATATGTTCCATTGAAGTTTATATAATATTGCCTTTATTATTTTCAATTTATAGTTGGGTGTAAGAGAGGGTTCAATAGCCTACTCTCACCATTTGTTTGATGTTTTTAGTGATCGATAAAGACATTTTTCATTTAATTTATTTCATTTCTCATCATCAACGTATTCAATGAGGGTTCCCAAAGGTTCAGTAATAAATGTTTTTTTCAAGTAACTTTCTACATCATGAATGAAGTATTAATACTAAATATAAAATATTGAACAATATTTCATATCTAATGTCAAACATACAATATTCCAAAGTGAACATGCGAATTGTCCTTAATTTTTGTATTACGATTAGATCATCGTATCAGACAATATTTTCTCTATTTATGATTAAAACTTTTATTTTAAGTTATATTAAATGATAATAGGTTCGTATGATGTATAGGGATAGTATCGATATTTTCTTTCGATCATATCGATATTTCTGGTTCGATATATCATATCACTAAATAATGACGTTATTCTCTCGCCTCAAAATAATCGATTCGAAAAAAACACATTTAAATTGCCTTTTAAGCGTAATAAACATGTATTTAAATAATAAAGAAACTTTATTTCGTTTTTTACGTGAGGTTAACTCACTAAAATGTAGTTTATTGTACTGTAGACCAGTGGGTGGAACGGGTAAATGAAGTTCTGTGTGAGTTGACAACGCTGACTCTAAGATGCTTAATTGGAATATTTTAGTGAATTAATTTGTTTAATTTTTATTCTTTATAAGAAGCCTAAAGGCGTTTTTAAATGTTAAAAAATAACAATGTTATTACATTATTATTTTGTAATTAACACAATAATTAAAGTTATTGTACCGGTATAGTTATTTTCATTTTGAATTTTGTAATTCAATGTCACAGACCACAAATCGTTTCATGTAAATAAATATATTTAATTTTTACATTCAGTAGGCCATTCTAAATAGTAACAGCAAAACATGAGTGTATTTTTGTTCATTACATGAGAGTTAGTGCATAATTTTAAACAGATAAAGCATTTAAAATTCGATATATCGGTTACCCGATACATCGATACTTTTCTTTCGATTTTATCGTTATATCGTTATTTGGTTTGCGATATATTTTGAAAATATTTGCCATCCCTAATGATGTTTAGGCCTACTTAAGAGTGTAAGGGAACTAATAGCTGAAGTATGTAGGCTATACATAACGAATATGACTTAACTATTGACATCAGTCAAGAATAGCAGTATTGTAATCTCTGTAACTTGTATCTCATTATAAATTACATTTATTTTAAGTTAAAGAATCTTTACTTAAACTAACCACACCTTTTTCTACAATTTATATTTAAAGCTTTTTTCAAATATGCCATTCATTACGTAGGTAGATGCTCTAACTTTTGAACTATTGTGACATATTGGGAGTAACCTGAGGTCCAAGATATAGGAGTCAGTTTCGAATTCATTATGAGAAAACAGTTATGTCGATTCATTTGTGTTTTTCTACAATACCACTGTACGTGTATGGGTGGGCGGGAGGGTCTAAACCAGTATAAGTGTATGGGTGGGCGCGTGGGTCAAAACCACTATAAGTGTATGGGTGGGCACGTGGGTCAAAACCACTATAAGTTTATGGGTGGGCGCGTGGGTCAAAACCACTATAAGTGTATGGGTGGGCACGTGGGTCAAAACCACTGAAGATAATTTTAACCAACTAACTACAAATTAATTACTGTGAAAATCTGTTACAAAATTTCAATTTTACTATAGTAATTTATTTATTTTGATTTGATACTGAAAATTAAAAATACATTGGCTTTGTAATCCGTTAAACCCGGGTGTGTCAGTGGAAAATCATCCTGTGATTAGTAGGTATCAAAAATCGGCTGGGATTCGGGATTCTGGGATTCCCGGATTGACATCCCTAGCTGAAATTCAGACCAAGACTACGTTATTTGGATTCCACGTGAATATGTAGGTCCCAATTGCTCTGATTAGTGATTATCATGGCTATACAGTATACATTATAACATATGTGAATTCGTTCTTTACACGGTTCAATTCTAGTAAAATTTCAATAAAATTATAAACAACAATTAGTTAAAAATCTGTACTTGTTTCGTTTAAAATTTCAAGCCTATAACAACACTATTGAACCAAAAAATAGCTTTATGAATTTTTATTATTATTTCTGACAATAAATAAGTCTTTAAATTCATTAAATGGAATAAATATGTTTCCCAATTAATAATTAACTCTGATAAGCCTAAAACTTAATTCAACTAGTAATGTTATTCATTCAATAAAGAATTCAATTCTACGAAATAACTTGTTATTTTGTTACTATTCCTCGGCTCACGTGTTCAGTACTTGTGGTAACGAGGTGTGAACACGACCCGTACTTCACCTCAAATTTCGAGTTATCCATTTCTAGATTCGTGTTTTATGTAGGTGGTGAATCTTCAGTTTTACTACCACTCCTATTACTTGATCATTCCCTATTGTTATATACTAAGTTACTAAGGGAGCGCTTAGAGACTATGTACCTATTTTTTAACTTTAAATATTACTTTATCGACGCCAATACTCACAAAGTCAGGCAAGTGTTACTACAATAGTCACACTGAACTTACGTGTCAATATTTTACGTGACCAACGTTACGTCGATATGCCAGTTTATTAGGAGGGGTATAAGGGTATATTGTAAATATAAGTACTCGATAAAAAGTATGTTACTCGGAAAACCCTTTAAAATGTGTTACTCGAGTAGTAAATAACAGAACTCTGAGCTGTTCGGCGAACGCCTGTTGACAGGGTCCTGGACTTAGTAACTCGAGTATGAAAACGCTAATGGAGGCTTTGATTTCTGGGTGTTTTAAAGGATTTTTTTGAAGAAATAATCTCTGGAAAAAGTGGCCAAAGAAATCAGATTAGTCAGGGAAAAATGGTTCAGTGAGGATTTTCGTACATCATGCAATAAAGAGTATAAAATAAGTAGTGACAAACTTTTAATAAATGACTTTAAATCCTAAAACAATATATTAAAAAGGGTCACATCAAAGGAAAATAATATGTTTAATGGTGAGTTTATACAGGAATACAAAATAAAGTAAAAGCTGCGTGTATTAAAAAAGAGCTAGGCACAGTTGAAGTACAAGATTTACAATACTGAAATGTAAGATGGGCAACGTACGATTAAGGTCTACTCAGACATAGCTAACGAGCTGAATGCTAACTTTACGTCTGTAGAAAACCTTAAAAATACAGAGTGATATAGAAAAAATAATAAAAAGCTTATAAATCTAAAATCATACAGGCTGGAATGAAATTCCAAAATATGTGATAATGAATTCCTGCAAAATTACTTTTTTTAAATTAACATGTTTTATTAATTTGCCTCTGCAAACAGGGAAGTTCCTAGACAAGCTGAAGTACTCGAATGTTATCCATGTACTGAAGGAAGTACTGGAATGGGAAACTTTAGACCGATAGTTAATTTCTCTGTGTTCTCTAAAATGTATTATAAATGTATTCTTAACCAGTAATATACATATTTAGAACAGAACGCCATCCTTTAGTCAAATCATGACGAATATCGGAATAGAATTGGGCCCAATGACGATCCTTGTGGAACTCCACATTTTACCTGTAGCCAATATGAATTATGTATAATTTCACTATTTCTCATATCTACTCTGATCCCTCTATTCTTTATATTTGTTTATCAGCAGTTTGTGATTTACACAAAGGCCTTGGACAGGTCAAAGAAGAGCACTGCACTCTCCCGAGATCCATCCAGGGCCTGAGGCTCAGTGTTGTAAACTGCAGTAGTCATCGATTTACTCTTGTCATAAAGCTAAATGTTCAGAAGTCATTTTTTAATGTACTCAATTTGATTGGGTAGTAAAAGAAACTTAACTAACACACTATTGGACAGTTTAGTAAACACGTATTATGGTGATTACAGCAACAAAGGAATTCAATTTGATTATGTAAAGTTGTGCAACGAATTGTGTTGTGGATTGATTGAATTCCGTGAATAGGTTATTTATCGCAATTATGTGTTTTACAGTTCACAATTCGGTGACCACTTTTTCGTTTACATGTTCAGATAAGTTATTTTCTTGTGTACATTGCAGTTATCTTAAACGTTTCAGTACCCGAAATTCTTGTTTTGTAGATTCGTTCCGTTTACCAAACGTGAATCGTGTGTGTTTGCGGTGATGTTCGACTTACAATGTTGTTCAGCAATCGATTCGGCTCTAGAATTACATGATTGAATGTGAAAGTTCTAGGCAATGATGATCATAATTTCAATACTACTTTTGTTTCTAACTAAAACAATGGAGAGGACCTGATAACTAAACGAAAACTATATGAAACTTGCACGGAAGGTACTTGTCAGTCTCTGTGTTTAACCTTGGTGTACGCCCATCCGCCTCTTGGCCCCTTGGACACTGACCTAAATAAGCTTTTGGCAACGTTGCGCTTTTTAAATGCGTAGAAATTTGCAATTTAGTCCTAGTAAAATAACATTAATCTTTTAAAGAAACCGAAGTATTGTTTAATTCATTGTTGTTAATCATTTAATTAAATACATTTCCAATTAACACAAATTTATTTCAACCAACTCACAGTTTCAATTGAATGGCCACCGTTTTAGTAGTGTGGCCAGTTGGTAAATATTAAAAACAATAAATTAACACCATGAGTCTAACATCTTAAATAATACGTTAAAACCACCAATTTGCGTCTTCTAAAAACATTTGCGTATTGAATAATGAAAAATATAACAATAAATAGCTAATATATAACACTATACAGTAAATAGTAATATATACAAGTAAATAAATACACAGTAATATATAACGATAAATAAAATATACAAAAAGCGAGAAACTCAGTGGTAGTTCCAAAACACCTAATGACATTACTTTGTTTAAATAGCTAATGTTTCGCTGTAAGGCAAGCCAAATAATAATTGTTTGTTGAAATATTTTAAATTTCAGAGAATTATTTATGTTAAAAGGATTTGATTAAAAAACTGTGGTCCCAAATATTGAAAAGAATGGTGAACAATGGTTTAATACTTTGGGTCATTTAAAGTTGTTTCCACGTACAGTACATATAGTGACGTGATACACGTAGTTGTTACCTACATTCCCACTCCTGACAAAGAACAATCTCAATAATTAAACAGTAAAAAGATATTCAATACGTTAAATATTTAATTGTTTGAAAAGGGTAAAAGAAATTTATTTTTTTATCATGAGACGTATAAAGTAATTTTGTGTAGTTCATAATTGTTCTATCAAATACTTAAACGTCCCGCCCCAACCTATCAAACCATATTGTAACCTAGAGTTTATCAAAGCAAATCAAAGTGAACTTTAAAACACAAGGACAAGTTGCAAAAATTGCAAATATTCCTTAAATTATAAAATCTTCTTTTTTTATTGGACAATTTCAAGAGTTTATGTAAACTATTCATGTGTTGTTCAAAAATCATTTCTCATCAAAAATAATCCCAAAATATTAGAAACATTAGACTATTTCCAAAGTTTGGCAGTCATATGTTCTTAAGTTACATAATGCAAAAAAGGGGAAACGGTATTTCAAAACCAAGAACTTGAAAATTGTGACAAATTTACAAATACTCAACAAAACGGTGACACCATTTCCTTGGTAGTAAGATATCGTGAATGTTAAATTCAACTATGATTACAGAATATAAATTTGAGAACAAAATTGCTATGTCATCTGCAAACCTTTCCCTTGAAAATTAAGTTTCAGTAAATCGTTTAAAAATATTAGAAACAGAACGGCAGAGTTCACTGACACTTGAGGAACACAAGATTCAACTACTTTCGGAGAGCTATACTTATTTAAAACTTTTACCTTTTCTTTTCTGACAACTAAGAAAGTTTTGAACAAACACAAACCAGTTCCTCTAACACCTACAGCTTCCAGTATACCTAAGAGAATTTCATCAATTACTAGGTCGAAAGCTTTTTTTAATCCATAAAAACCCCAGATGTTTTACATTTAGGATTATGACTGTAATAGATGTTCTCTGTGACATTTAATACAACATTCTACCGAGATACCACTGTACGTGTATGGGTGGGCAGGTGGGTCAATACCACTGTACGTGTATGGGTGGGCAGGTGGGTCAATACCACTGTACGTGTATGGGTGGGCAGGTGGGTCAATACCACTGTACGCGTGTGGGTGGGCAGGTGGGTCAATACCACTGTACGTGTGTGGGTGGGCAGGTGGGTCAATACCACTGTACGTGTATGGGTGGGCGGGTGGGTCAATACCACTGTACGTGTGTGGGTGGGCAGGTGGGTCAATACCACTGTTCGTGTGTGGGTGGGCAGGTGGGTCAATACCACTGTACGTGTATGGGTGGGCGGGTGGGTCAATACCACTGGCCGTGTATGGGTGTGCGGGTTGGTCAATACCACTGTACGTGTATGGGTGGATGGATGGGTTAAATCCACTGGACGTGTATGGGTGGACGGGTGAGTCAATACCACTGTACGTGTATGGGTGGGCAGGTGGGTCAATACCACTGTACGTGTATGGGTGGGCAGGTGGGTCAATACCACTGTACGTGTATGGGTGGGCGGGTGGGTCAATACCACTGTACGTGTGTGGGTGGACAGGTGGGTCAATACCACTGTACGTGTATGGGTGGGCAGGTGGGTCAATACCACTGTACGTGTGTGGGTGGGCAGGTGGGTCAATACCACTGTACGTGTATGGGTGGGCGGGTGGGTCAATACCACTGAACGTGTATGGGTGGGCGGGTGGGTCAATAACACTGTACGTGTATGGGTGGGCGGGTGGGTCAATACCACTGAACGTGTATGGGTGGGCGGGTGGGTCAATACCACTGTACGTGTATGGGTGGGCAGGTGGGTCAATACCACTGTACGTGTATGGGTGGGCAGGTGTGTCAGTACCACTGTACGTGTATGGGTGGGTGGGTGGGTCAATACCACTGTACGTGTATGGGTGGGCAGGTGGGTCAATACCACTGTACGTGTATGGGTGGATGGGTGGGTCAATACCACTGTACGTGTATGGGTGGGCAGGTGGGTCAATACCACTGTACGTGTGTGGGTGGGCAGGTGGGTCAATACCACTGTACGTGTGTGGGTGGGCAGGTGGGTCAATACCACTGTACGTGTATGGGTGGGCAGGTGGGTCAATACCACTGTACGTGTGTGGGTGGGCAGGTGGGTCAATACCACTGTACGTGTATGGGTGGGTGGGTTGGTCAATACCACTGAACGTGTATGGGTGGGCCAATACCACTGTACATGTATGGGTGGGCAAGTGGGTCAATACCACTGTTCGTGTATGGGTGGGCAGGTGGGTCAATACCACTGTACGTGTATGGGTGGGCGGGTGGGTCAATACCACTGAACGTGTATGGGTGGGCGGGTGGGTCAATACCACTGTACGTGTATGGGTGGGCAGGTGGGTCAATACCACTGTACGTGTATGGGTGGGCAGGTGTGTCAGTACCACTGTACGTGTATGGGTGGGTGGGTGGCTCAATACCACTGTACGTGTATGGGTGGGCAGGTGGGTCAATACCACTGTACGTGTATGGGTGGATGGGTGGGTCAATACCACTGTACGTGTATGGGTGGGCAGGTGGGTCAATACCACTGTACGTGTATGGGTGGGCGGGTGGGTCAATACCGCGGTTTCATTATATAGTACAGAATTAGTTTGATTCTATTGTGTGTTCAGTGCAATTAACCCAATACTACAGTGCGTAAATGGGTAGGCGGGTGGGTCAATACCACAGTGTGTATATGGGTTGGTGGGTGGGTCAATACCACAGTGTGTATATGGGTGGGTGGGAGGGCCATCACCACCGTACTAATATGGGTAGGTGCGAGGGCCATCACCACCGTACTAGTATGGGTAGGTAGGCTTTTATTTACCATTCACAAATCATAATTGATTACTACTAAGAATTTTTTTTAATTCTTACGTACTCTTAAAACCATTAATTTTTCAAATAATTTGGTAAAAATTTACAGTAAACTAATTGGTCTATTGTGTCTAATTTGGAAGAAGTTTTACTTTTATGTGCGTGTGAAAAATACTCTGATTGAATTTCTTATTGACAATATTAGTTAGTACTGGCACCATAACATCAACAATATTAGTTAGTACTGGCACCATAACATCAACAATATTAGTTAGTACTGGCACTATAACATCAACAATATATTTTAATTGTTTCGCATAAATATTGTCAAATCCATTTAGATCTTTATTTTTTAGACTTCTCACAACAAAATGTATTTCGCCCGCTATAGTTGGTGCAATAATAAAGGATTGTTGGAAAGTACCGTGAAGTACTTAACGGCAGTCAGTACTTAACTAGGCCTAATACCGAGATAAAGTACTTGTTCATCTCTCAGAGCGAGCTAAGGCGTCAGGACTTTCAGCTTGGGTTAGAAATAGCGCAAGTTCGTATGCTGTTTTTGAAATTTGTTAATGATGGAGTATCAGATGAGGGAGACAAAGGTAGTTGGACATTTGCCATCATTACGTGAAAAATAACAATCACGACGTTTCGATTTGGTAAAACCCAAACCTTTTTCAAGTGCTAAAAACTAAATTACATCTACACAAACATGTTATAAAACTACGTTCTTAAACTAATAAACTTATCTACTTTAATAATTATCTACATTTTAACCTAGATCCTAGAATGGAGTACAACAAAATGAACTTCTACTAAATATAAAAAATATTAACAGGGTTAAATTAATATAGCCAAATAGGCGCTGTCAAGGTCACGATATCAACAAAAAATGTAAAACACAATAAAATTAATATTCAAATCAGACTGAAATAAGATTACATTAACTAATCATAAATTTTTGTGCGTGTTGAATGTTATTTTAAATTAATTGTGTTTTTCAGGTACCATATATTTATGATTAGTTAATGTAATCTTATTTCAGTCTGATTTGAATATTAATTTTATTGTGTTTTACATTTTTCGTTGATATCGTGACCTTGACAGCGCCTATTTGGCTATATTAATTTAACCCTGTTAATATTTTTTATATTTAGTAGAAGTTCATTTTGTTGTACTCCATTCTAGGATCTAGGTTAAAATGTAGATAATTATTAAAGAAGAAAAGTTTATTAGTTTAAGAACGTAGTTTTATAACATATTTGTGTAGATGTAATTTAGTTTTTAGCACTTGAAAAAGGTTTGGGTTTTACCAAATCGAAACGTCGTGATTGTTATTTTTCACGTAATGATGGCAAATGTCCAACTACCTTTGTCTCCCTCATTCGTATGCTGGCTTTGTCTGAATATATTTATTAGTGATATTTACCCTCTACTGTACTGATTCACTCCCTTACTCTGTCTGAATATGTTCCTGAATAGTCTATTAGGAATGGGTAGAGTTCAATTCAAAAATCGTTTATTCACAACAACAAAAATACGTCTTACAAATGCTACAAGAATGTTTGTATCATGAATACTTTCCCACTTAGACTATTTATCTGTCTGTGAGTAGGAGGAGTCAACAGTAAGCCCAGTTAACAAACATATTATAAAAACATGAAATTACAATGTTTTGCATTTTTTAAATTAAGTATGGATATAATTTAAACTAACTATAAGAACAACGTCAATACCGTAAAAAATGTAATAATACTTTGAAATAACGAAAACACGTCAAATTATTAATAAACATGAATTTAGGGGGGAAATAGCGAAATGAATAGTGAAAAGACGTTATGGACATGTAGACGTCTGTATATGGTTATTGAATGAGCATCTCAGCAACCTCATGACCCATTTGTTCTAGCCACTTAATCACCCTTTTTTATAAATAGGGGGTGATTCTATTTATAAAAGAGTACGACTAAGAAGGGGAACCTCTCTTTAAAAGAAAAATTACATATAAAAGCACATAACTTGTATATTACTATTAACAACAAAGAAAAAAACACCTCTAGAACATGTATTAATGCTATGCAATTAATTGAGTAGTTATGAATTAAAACAACGCAAGACTCAATCCAAAAATAAACCAAAAGTAAATTGAATACATCTATAAACTTTATCAAAATACAAATCGTCAGAAACTTTTATTAATTTTTAATTCACGAGAATATTTTCCTGTACATAATGCCACTTCTTAATTTTTAGAAGATACAAATTCGTACATGTATTATTTACTATGTTTACTGCGTTTGCTAAATTTAGCCATATAATAATATATAACAATAATTGTCATGTTGTACAACACAAGCAATACTTTATTTCCCTCACCAATATACCACAAAACTCTTCAAATTTTAATATAAGGGTGTTCGGACAATATACAATTCAGTTTTAATAAACATTATATACTTTTATTATAACTGGTGGTAAAATTATGTTTCTTCATAAATTATAGTAAATAGCTTACATAATATCTTGGCCGATAGTTGTGGTTCACAAATGACCGTTGCCAAGAGATCTCAACTTAAGCCGTTGCTAGGCAAATTCAATCCACTCTAACGCCAGTCTAAGACTACTCAGCCTCTTGTAATTCCAACTCCGGTGATACCTTTTATCCTTGGCTGGATGAAAGCCAAAGTCCTCAAACCTTTCCACTGCTTCTTGGGGTTCCTTTAAGTCAGCCTGAGAGTTGTCCAACTGTGTTACTGTAAACGTCTACCACCTTTCAGCCGCCATCGGTAATTAACATCCCTGTTATGTCAGTCTGAGTGTTGTCCAACTGTGTTACTGTAAACGTCTACCACCTTACAGCCGCCATCGGTAATTAACATCCCCGTTATGTCAGTCTGAGTGTTGTCCAACTGTGTTACTGTAAACGTCTACCACCTTACAGCCGCCATCGGTAATTAACATCCCTCTTATGTCAGCCTGAGAGTTGTCCAACTGTGTTACTGTAAACGTCTACCACCTTTCAGCTGCCATTGGTAATTTTAATTCCCGTTAAGGCAGTCTGAGAGTTGTCCAACTGTGTTACTCTAAACGTCTACCACCATTCAGCCGCCATCGGTAATTAACATCCCCGTTAAGTCAGTCTGAGAGCTGTCCAACTGTGTTACTCTAAACGTCTACCACCTTTCAGCCGACATCGGTAAATAACATCCCCGTTATGTCAGTCTGAGAGTTGTCCAACTGTGTTACTCTAAACGTCTACCACCTTTCAGCCGCCATCGGTAATTAACATCCCCGTTATGTCAGTCTGAGAGTTGTCCAACTGTGTTACCGTAAACATCTACCACCTTACTGCCACCATCGGTAATTAACATCCCCGTTATGTCAGTCTGAGAGTTGTCCAACTGTGTTACTCTAAACGTCTACCACCTTTCAGCCGCCATCGGTAATTAACATCCCCGTTATGTCAGTCTGAGAGTTGTCCAACTGTGTTACTGTAAACATCTACCACCTTACAGCCGCCATCGGTAATTAACATCCCTGTTATGTCAGTCTGAGAGTTGTCCAACTGTGTTACTGTAAACGTCTACCACCTTTCAACCGCCATCGGTAATTAACATCCCTGTTATGTCAGTCTGAGAGTTGTCCAACTGTGTTCCTGTAAACATCTACCACCTTACAGCCGTCATCGGTAATTAACATCCCTGTTATGTCAGTCTGAGAGTTGTCCAACTATGTTACTGTAAACATTTACCACCTTACAGCCGCCATCGGTAATTAACATCCCCGTTATGTCAGCCTGAGAGTTGTCCAACTGTGTTACTGTAAACGTCTACCACCTTTCAACCGCCATCGGTAATTAACATCCCTGTTATGTCAGTCTGAGAGTTGTCCAACTGTGTTACTGTAAACATCTACCACCTTACAGCCGCCATCGGTAATTAACATCCCTGTTATGTCAGCCTGAGAGTTGTCCAACTGTGTTACTGTAAACGTCTACCACCTTTCAACCGCCATCGGTAATTAACATCCCTGTTATGTCAGTCTGAGAGTTGTCCAACTGTGTTACTGTAAACGTCTACCACCTTTCAACCACTATCGGTAATTAACATCCCTGTTATGTCAGTCTGAGAGTTGTCCAACTGTGTTACTGTAAACGTCTACCACCTTTCAGCCGCTATCGGTAATTAACATCCCTGTTATGTCAGTCTGAGAGTTGTCCAACTGTGTTACTGTAAACGTCTACCACCTTTCAACCGCCATCGGTAATTAACATCCCTGTTATGTCAGTCTGAGGGTTGTCCAACTGTGTTCCTGTAAACATCTACCACCTTACAGCCGTCATCGGTAATTAACATCCCTGTTATGTCAGTCTGAGAGTTGTCCAACTATGTTACTGTAAACATTTACCACCTTACAGCCGCCATCGGTAATTAACATCCCCGTTATGTCAGCCTGAGAGTTGTCCAACTGTGTTACTGTAAACGTCTACCACCTTTCAACCGCCATCGGTAATTAACATCCCTGTTATGTCAGTCTGAGAGTTGTCCAACTGTGTTACTGTAAACATCTACCACCTTACAGCCGCCATCGGTAATTAACATCCCTGTTATGTCAGCCTGAGAGTTGTCCAACTGTGTTACTGTAAACATCTACCACCTTTCAGCCGCCATCGGTAATTAACATCCCCGTTATGTCAGCCTGAGAGTTGTCTAACTGTGTTACTGTAAACGTCTACCACCTTTCAGCCGCCATCGGTAATTAACATCCCCGTTATGTCAGTCTGAGAGTTGTCCAACTGTGTTACTTTAAACGTCTAACACCTTTCAGCCGCCATCGGTAATTAACATCCCCATTATATCAGTCTGAGACCTTTCAGGCGTGAATTTGAAAAACTAATAAAAGTTAATATAATTTTGAATTCAACGAGATTAATTTTCCTCGATTAAAATCTAGAGAACTTCACACCAATGCTGGGTACTATAAATATTAATTATTAGTACTAGGCATTATTAATATTAACCGTTGTTGGGCAGATTCAATCCTTTTTTTACTCCAATAATGAAAGCGGAATACGTTTAAGAAAATTTTGCATTTGTTGGGTCACATTTCGAAGTCAGTGGCATTAAATCAAAAGTAAGATTAGTTTTTTTAACAAGTAAATACTAGAGAAAAATATTTATCGCTTCTTTTACACTTCCAAAATATCTATGTTTAGTGAATTTATGTGTAAACCATTATCTAAAAAAAAAGGCCTTATCCATAGAATTGAACACTTCAGGTCTTCTTTTAATAACCCCACCTCATTAATACCCTTCTGATAACCCTACTTCGTTGATACGTTTCTGATAACCCCACCTCTTTGGTCATTGATACCTTTCTGATAACCCTACCTCGTTGGTAATTGATACTTTTCTGATAACCCTACCTCGTTGGTCATTGATACCTTTCTGATGACCCTACCTCGTTGGTCATTGATACCTTTCTGATAACCCTACCTCGTTGGTCATTGATACCTTTCTGATAACCCTACCTCGTTGGTCATTGATACCTTTCTGATAACCCTACCTCGTTGGTCATTGATACATTTCTGATAACCCTACCTCGTTGGTCATTGATACCTTTCTGATAACCCTACCTCGTTGGTCATTGATACCTTTCTGATAACCCTACCTCGTTGGTTATTGATACCTTTCTGATAACCCTACCTCGTTGGTCATTGATACCTTTCTGATAACCCTACCTCGTTGGTCATTGATACCTTTCTGATGACCCTACCTCGTTGGTCATTGATATCTTTCTGATAATCCTACCTCGTTGGTCATTGATACCTTTCTGATAACCCTACCTCGTTGGTCATTGATACCTTTCTGATAACCCTACCTCGTTGGTCATTGATACCTTTCTGATAACCCTACCTCGTTGGTCATTGATACCTTTCTGATAACCCTACCTCGTTGGTCATTGATACCTTTCTGATAACCCTACCTCGTTGGTCATTGATACCTTTCTGATAACCCTACCTCGTTGGTCATTGATACCTTTCTGATAACCCTACCTCGTTGGTCATTGATACCTTTCTGATAACCCTACCTCGTTGGTCATTGATACCTTTCTGATAACCCTACCTCGTTGGTAATTGATACTTTTCTGATAACCCTACCTCGTTGGTCATTGATACCTTTCTGATAACCCTACCTCGTTGGTCATTGATACCTTTCTGATAACCCTACCTCGTTGGTCATTGATACCTTTCTGATAACCCCACCTCTTTGGTCATTGATACCTTTCTGATAACCCTAACTCGTTGGTCATCGATACATTTCTGATAACCCTACCTCATTGGTCATTGATACCTTTCTGATAACCTTACCTCGTTGGTTATTTATACCTTTCTGATAACCCTACCTCGTTGGTCATTGATACCTTTCTGATAACCCTACCTCGTTGGTAATTGATACCTTTCTGATAACCCTACCTCGTTGGTCATTGATACCTTTCTGATAACCCTACCTCGTTGGTAATTGATACCTTTCTGATAACCCTACCTCGTTGGTCATTGATACCTTTCTGATGACCCTACTTAGTTGGGCGAATTTAAGTTTTTTCGCGTATCGAATTTTTTTAAATCTCTGTAAGCAGCACGACTCTGATTATTCGTTTCAATACAAATGTGTCAAAACGTTACTTCAAATTCAAACGTGTAATTCTCTAGGATCGGCGTCTTAGAAATGAATAATGAATAATAATGGTAAACCAGGCAAGACTTTAAAAATGGATCTAGGGTTGATGATTAAATAAATTTATTTTTATATTGTAAAAAAAATATTGATTTCAATTTTACTGCTCGTCTTCATAAGGCTTTGAGCCGCAAAGCACCATGGTCAAGTTCGAAACCTGATTCTTCTAACAGTAGCTTACTTTCTCACTTCTTAATACTTAAACAACAGTAAAAAAATTAATTAGTTTACAAACAATAGCAATTGATATAGATTATGGTATAAAATCAGTAGCCATGTTTTTATTATGATAATAAATGCTATTTTATTGTCATGAGAGAGATGTGCTAAATTAAACACTAATTTTTTGGTTTTAAAAAGAGTTTTTCCATCACATTAAGGTAGCATTCCTAACATTTCTGAAGAGGATTGATTCTATCTTTCCTTTCAGAACACTCGTCTTCTCAGTTTTTTGTGAGTGTTTAAAAATTCCAGACCGTCGAGACAGGCAGAGCAGAACTTCTTTCCTATACAGCCGGACTTTATTGGTTTAGTATTCAGGACCTTGGTTTGAATTAAAATAAAGGAGGCAGTTATACTCTATATATATATATATATATATATATATATATTTTTTTTTTTTTTTTTTTTTTTTTTCTTTATATAAAACATAAAATAATTTACTTACGATGACAGCTGACTCTGATCAAAAGTACTCGGAAAATAAAAAAGAGCATACTTTTTGCACGACTTAAGTAAGTTTTAAAGCAAATATTATTTTCATTTCTAAGACAATTAAATTTGTATTGCCCAGCAATTTAGTAGTTACTGATTATTTTTTCAAAGTTTTAAATGATAATAAAGTTCTAATACAACCAACCTGGGTGAGCAATGTCCTCATTTCTAGAATATTTTATAAACGAGGTAATGGATGGAGTTACACAAGGTTCTATTTTACTGTCATAGTTAAGTTTTGGCATTCCAAAATATTGGCCACAAAAGTGAGTTAAGCAGTCAAATATTTTTTAGCACATTGACTATATACAGAAGGAGTCCAATGAAGACATACACTAATTTGATTTTGTATTATTTGTCAACTCTCCAGCAGTCATTTTTAAACTACACTCTTTTAATGGTATACCCTTACCAGAACCCTGACGTACTTACCAACACAGTACAAGTGAACGTCACACAACACAAATATACTACAATACAAGCACAAAATGCTCAAATATACTACAATACAAGCACAAAATGCTCAAATATACTACAATACAAGTAAAAATTACACAAATATTTACAATATAAGTACAATCTTCTTCTTTTGTTTCTTCACAAATTCTTTCTTCTTCGCAGAAGAATTTCTGTGAATCCCTTTGGTCTGAGGAAGGTGAGCGTGGTTCACCGAAATCGATTACCATAATATTTGTGAAGATTGTACTTATATTGTGATATATCTGTCCTGTGTAACGTTCACTTGTACTGTATTCGTACCAACACACAGTATGTTAATTAAAAACTAAACTAACCAATTCACATAGTTTTCCGACAGTAAATGTGTTTAATTTTATAATGAATACTATAAAACTATGTATGTAAGTGACATAGATCAACTATCAGCTTATGTTTTTGAACAACGTTTGGGATGTACTGCGAGCGGATGAATGATGGATGGCTTGGCGCTGCCATATTGTATAAAACTTTATTTTATAAGATCTGTCTACCACCTAGCCAGTGATTGAAGACATTTACTTTCTCCTCTTCTGATTTTTATCGTTTCTTTCAATAATATCATGATAGAATCCAGTTTGGAATTACTCAAATTATCAGATGTTGCCTTCATCAACAGTGGTGCTAACTGAGAGCTTGTGGTAGTTCGAGTTTAATCTTATGCGAAACAATTATTTTCGAGCGTTGTTAACGTTGCTATGGGGCGTTTGTATTATATCAAACTCATCTGCTATAAGCCCAGTAATGGCACAAGAAGTGCTTAAATACGGAGATAAAACAAGGCTAGTTCCAAAAAAGTATAAATTCTGTAATACTGTTTGGTGAGTCATTCTCTCAGAATTTTGTAGACTATTCTGTACGCCAGTCTCACAAAATGGAATCGGTTTATTTTCAATGTTTCATATATCGACGAATTCATTGTTCCCATTGTCTTATCATAATGCTCCTGGCTCCTCGTGCAGGCCGTAGCTAAGGGGCTTCGTTTTCTGGTCTGACCATAACAGATTATTGTACATCTGTGCACACGTGGTTCGGGAGTTCGCTAAGCTGGTGGTCCAACAAGCTTAACAAAATTTAAAAAAATAAACAGATTCGTCTAAGCAGTCTAAAAAAACAAATATTTTCCTATCACTTTTAAATGATCGATTTTATTTGATACCTAGTGCACACTACAGACCTTTTCGTCTGCCAAGAGTTTATTCGGTGTCTAGAGAAAAAATCGGCACCATTGTTCCAAATGAGAGTGCGCACACTAGGAGACACCGACTGAACAGTCGGCGCACAGTTTGCGGAGGATTGAAACTGCCCGATTTTCAGCCAGACACCTCGTCGACCTAACTGTCTGGTCTGTTCGATAAAAGGCTGGAAATAAGTTGGGACGCGCACGCTGGGCCGGTTGTAGACATTTTTCTAGTGTAAGCAAACTACATTGCGGCATCCCTCCCCACCCATAAAATAAACCTGAGAAGAAGGAAGCATTCTCTCTGGATATAAATACTTGTAGATATAAGTAAAATAAATACAAATACTTAGGGAATAAATTATAAGAATTAAGATCCAGATTTCAAAATGGGGAAACATCAAAATTAGTTTTTCATCGACCATTTGAAAACCGTAATAAATAATTACAAAACTTTAAATATAAAAATGATTCATTTTTAGAGACTTTTAATTTCATATGCAATACGACTTAGTTTGTTGTTAAAACATTTTTAACTGGACCCATTTTCAAAGTAACAAATTGGTTTTCGTCCGCAATTTAAAAATCAACAGAGATATGGCTAAACTTTAGTAAAAACGTTGTTTTATATTTTAAATACCGTTAATTTGATGTGCTACAAGGCATGGATTCCTAATTAAATGGTTAAAGTTAAAGATCGTCTTATTTTACCAGGCGAAGTTAGGGCTAAGAAGCCTCTCCAACACTTAACCTGGGGACCACCGACTTAACGTGACTTCCCTTACAGCTATTTTTATTTTCCAAAATTTTAAAGATTTTTTAGATTTTTAAGATGGAGAGATAAGTACCAAATATTATCGTTATTTGAAAGGACATGTCATTAGTAATATTGGATAAAAATGTTATATCTTTGTGATTGCAGTAACATCAACCAAAAAAACTTTTTAATTTACGTTTTGGCCCATCCTACCCCTTGGGGTAAGAATAATTTTAAAATGTGTGTATAGTAATAATAGGGCTTTAAAGGTCTTAAACATGAGGTGTAATACAACCTTTGTTCCAATTTGAAAATATTCGAAAAACTAACCCCTCCCCCTTACAAAAGCGTGCTTTAGGGGATTTTTCTGGGTTATAAATATTTTAATTAATGCATTGGCGTCGTAAATTGTGTTTTCATTTCAAACAAATCTATGCAGCTCAGTTTTTTGGCTGCAATAGACATCGAACGGGTGGTCTGAAACACCATGCAGTGAAATTGAATGTCCAATGTTCATTGACGAATAAATAAATAAATAATGTGGAAATATAAAGTTACTTATATTTACAAATACTACACTTTAAATATAATGTAGCAAGCTGTTTATGTTTAAATATTATTATATCATGATTATCATGATCGTGTCACTTTGTTATCTCAATTATATTACTCAAAGCAAGTTAAGTAAAATGTATGGGGAATGTAAAGGCATGCTGTTGGGGTTCCATTTTACGATATAACCTTACTCCTACAATTTGTATTTGGCAGAGTGAATCAACGCACAACTTGTAGTCCCTTAGTTTAATAGTGAGCGTTTAGGCGCCCCCTTTTTCTTGGCGCCCACACGGCCGCGTAATTTGCTTACCCCTTAAGGTGGTGCGATCGGTTTTCGGTGAGTTATTTCCCAATTTTATAATCAAAATTAGTTAATGTAACTTCCCTTGAGACAGGAAAAAATGTTTAAAAAATTTTTTTAACCACTACATTAGAACTTGTGGCCGTATGAAGTGGTGAATGTGGCTGATTTTAAATCAGCGTTAAGACAAAACCATTCGAAGTACAAATTTAATTTTTTATGACTACGTTTTTTACAAATAACTGAAGGGATTAAGATGTTTTCACTTTTTTTTAATGTACAAATGTTTATCATTTTAAATATTTTTAAATTTTTTATGAGAATAAAAACTAATGTTCAATAATTTATGAGAAATATATTGAATATGACATATTTAAAAGACAGCAGGGGTACTCTAAAATATTAACCAGCATACATTATAAGATAGTAAATTATAAGAATATTACAATTATTTCAAATGAAGAAAATAATACATTCAAAGAACACTCAACGGACGCTGTTAACATTTATTGATTATCAAAAAAAACTTACTAACTTTATTAATTTTGTTAGAAATAAAGGGCATAATATAATTTTAATAAATATAGAAATGAAAATGGCAGTGCAATTTTAGTTGATTTTTTTTAAACTAATCAAATATATGTACAAAAATATTTAAGAAAGGAAACTCTTATTGCCTACCAAAGATTAAAACTGTGCTGTAAAATGTCTTTATACTATATAAGAAATATAGCACAATATAAACTCTAAAAATATGTTTAATAGGTAATATGTATAAAAGAACTAAAATTCTGACCGAAAGATTAATCTCTGTGTGAAGAATTGACTGGAACATTTTATCTCTGCGAAAAAGTGTCTATCTCTAATATACCATTAAAAGTAATATTTTAATTTCATAACATAAAAAGTGAAAATGTTAGATTATATTATTGCATTACCTTAAACTATTATCAATTATGGAAAATAGCAAAAGTTAAATAATATTTACAGTTGTTTGAAACAGATGTGTGTTCAAATGTTCTTTTGTATTATATTAATAAAAGTAAACAATGTACTCTTTTTTCAACAGATAACATTTTTCTATGGGCTTTAAGAGGATGCGTTATATTTCTAAAAGTTGTCTTTGAACTAATGATTTTCATCACAGAGCCAATTTACACGGCCCATGGTGAGATGGTTAGTGTTTTTGAGTTTATACAGAATTCTGGAGAATGCATACAACAATTTTAAATGCACAAAAGTCTTTAGAAAATACATCCACCAATCGGCGAGCTCTTACATGCCTGTAGTTAAATATTCTCTTCACATCATTCAGATTTTTCTTTGGGAAAGGACGTAAAATTCCCTTTGCTGAACCAAATGCTTAATCCCCTAGGACGACAAAGGGCATTTATTTGCCGTTTTCATTATTTGGTAACACTCTGTCAGGCGGAACTTTTAGCAGATGATTCTCAAATCTTACACCCAGCCAGACTAAACAGTCGTTCGTGTGCGTTACCTCAGGTCCCCGACTAAACTTGACACTCGGCCGTCAAAAAAGTCTGAAGTATGAGCTAGGCCTAACAGTTGTGAATATTAGAAAAATAACAATGATATCTACTCGATCGAACAGAGCACGTTAAATGTTTGATGTCGTTGACCTTCGAAATGTCCTAGACTTCGTTCAGTTTATGAACGTATTACATCTCGACATTCTAGGTAAGCGTCTTGCAACAGAGGGTTCATACCAAATTTTCCTGGATTCCTCTTAGTTTATGAACGTATTACATCTCAACATTCTAAGCATGTGTCTTGCAACAGAGAGTTAATACCGAATGTTCTTGGATTCCTCTTAGTTTATGAACTATTAGATCTCAACATTCTAAGCATGTGTCTTGTAACAGAGAGTTAATACCGAATTTTCCTGGATTCCTCTTAGTTTATGAACTATTAGATCTCAACATTCTAAGCATGTATCTTGCAACAGAGAGTTAATACTGAATGTTCCTGGATTCCTCTTAGTTTATGAACTATTAAATCTCAACATTCTAAGCATGTGTCTTGCAACAGAGAGTTAATACCGAATTTTCCTGGATTTCTCTTAGTTTATGAACTATTAGATCTCAACATTCTAAGCATGTGTCTTGTAACAGAGAGTTAATACCGAATGTTCCTGGATTCCTCTTAGTTTATGAACTATTAGATCTCAACATTCTAAGCATGTGTCTTGTAACAGAGAGTTAATACCGAATGTTCCTGGATTCCTCTTAGTTTATGAACTATTAGATCTCAACATTCTAAACATGTGTCTTGTAACAGAGAGTTAATACCGAATGTTCCTGGATTCCTCTTAGTTTATGAACTATTAGATCTCAACATTCTAAGCATGTGTCTTGCAACAGAGAGTTAATACCGAATGTTCTTGTATTCCTCTTAGTTTATGAACTATTAGATCTCAACATTCTAAGCATGTGTCTTGCAACAGAGAGTTAATACCGAATGTTCTTGTATTCCTCTTAGTTTATGAACTATTAGATCTCAACATTCTAAGCATGTGTCTTGCAACAGAGAGTTAATACCGAATGTTCTTGTATTCCTCTTAGTTTATGAACTATAGATCTCAACATTCTAAACATGTGTCTTGTAACAGAGAGTTAATACCGAATGTTCCTGTATTCCTCTTAGTTTATGAACTATTAGATCTCAACATTCTAAGCATGTGTCTTGCAACAGAGAGTTAATACCGAATGTTCCTGGATTCCTCTTAGTTTATGAACTATTAAATCTCAACATTCTAAGCAGGTGTCTTGCAACAGAGAGTTAATACCGAATTTTCCTGGATTCCTCTTAGTTTATGAACTATTAAATCTCAACATTCTAAGCATGTGTCTTGCAACAGAGAGTTAATACCGAATGTTCCTGGATTCCTCTTAGTTTATGAACTATTAAATCTCAACATTCTAAGCAGGTGTCTTGCAACAGAGAGTTAATACCGAATTTTCCTGGATTCCTCTTAGTTTATGAACTATAGATCTCTATATTCTAAGCATGTGTCTTGTAACAGAGAGTTAATACCGAATGTTCCTGGATTCCTCTTAGTTTATGAACTATTAAATCTCAACATTCTAAGCAGGTGTCTTGCAACAGAGAGTTAATACCGAATTTTCCTGGATTCCTCTTAGTTTATGAACTATAGATCTCTATATTCTAAGCATGTGTCTTGTAACAGAGAGTTAATACCGAATGTTCCTGGATTCCTCTTAGTTTATGAACTATTAAATCTCAACATTCTAAGCATGTGTCTTGCAACAGAGAGTTAATACCGAATGTTCCTGGATTCCTCTTAGTTTATGAACTATTACATCTCAACATTCTAGGCAAGCGTCTTGCAACAGAGGGTTCATACCAAATTTTCCAGGATTCCTCTTAGTTTATGAACGTATTACATCTCGACATTCTAAGCATGTGTCTTGCAACAGAGAGTTAATACCGAATTTTCCTGCATTCCTCTTAGTTTATGAAAGTATTAGATCTCAACTTTCCAGACAAGTGTCTTACAACAGAGAGTTAATACCGAATTTTCCTCGATTCCTCTTAGTTTATGAACATATTACATCTCAACATTCTAAGCATGTGTCTTGCAACAGAGAGGTAATAGAATTTCCTAAATTTTCTTCCGTGTCTGAACGTATGATATCTCGGCATTCCAGGTAAACAGCCTAGTTAACCTATTTGATTGGCGTTATACTCTCGGCGTTTGTCTTTTCACGCATCTTGCCAAAATATTTTCCATCGTAGCCTTGTAACTGTCTGCGGGTTGAATGGTGCAGTTGTAGGTTGGCAAACATAAATCACATGGTCATGCACTTACGTCAGATCATGTAGTTTACCTGTATTGGGCTCGGTGTGTCCAGTGCACCGGCTACTGTCAGGTATGATGCAACGCGCTGTCCAGTGGGCAAGGTACTCACTTGAGGCGTTCCCCAAAGCTGAAAACCAATGTGGGATATGAACATATCCGAACGTGCCAAATATGGTTGTGAATCCATTATCTTTTCCTGCTAACAGGCCATTAGACCATATGTAGACTTCCTATCCAATTAGAGGTTGTTTTTCTATATGCAATTATTCGTTAATCATTGGCATACCTGTATTGTAAAGCTCCTGAGTGTGCAAATCCCTTCAGTCTCAATTTACCACGGGACATCATCATTCATATCTAACATAGTGGCAAATAAATAAATAGTATAACGACTTAACGTTTATTTACATTTTATAGCATTAATATGCTAACATATTAGTGGAATTTAACATGTTGGATTCTTGAGTATCTATGAACGCTTCTCAAATCTTGAAATATTTATCACCAGTGGATAGACCAGAAAAAGTCTATATTTTCTGGGAACATAGTTTTCATTCCGTGTAAAACTCGTTTTTGTTCTATAAACATCAGAAACTCAACTTTGTAGCGTCTTATTATTATTTTTAATCTTCATTATTCACTATGAATTTTTCAATTTAAAAAATGGGTTTTAATTCTGAACATTATTTCTGGTGAAAACACGGGCAAAATATTTTTACGGTGAATCGTCAATAGCGGCTTTTTTATGTCCAATGATAAAAAAAACAACGGCTAACCACACAATACGAATTTGCTTATGTCTCGTATTTTCGCCGGAATTTGTTTATCCCTCGTATTTTTGCCATAATTTAATTATATTTTCGCCGGAATTTGCTTATCCCTCGTATTTATTGCCGGAATTTGCTTTACCCTCATACGAATATTTTCGCCGTAATTTGCTTATCCCTCGTATTTATTGCCGGAATTCTAGTTTAGGACCCACCATTAATATCTATTTTAAGTATATCATTATTTTGTTCGAAAAAATAACTTTTATAATTATAGAGAAGAGTGGATGAAAGGGAGGACTGCAAGGGTCGTTTAGGACATATTTGAGTTTGTAAATGAATATAATTCTGAAAATGTCTGTGGTGTAACTAAACGTTAAACAACATTTTAATAACAATAACCATAAGATCATTCTCTCAAATAATCCGAGTGAGAAAACATGCCTGATCTAAAGAAAACAATGTGACCCAGAACCATTTGGTGTCACAACACTTAACTTTTAAAGGAAAGATAATATGATTGTACTTTAAAAATAGAATCAATATAATATTTAATCAGTACTGTATAATTTTCGAGCTATAAATGTATACGAACATACTATGTGTCTTCAACCAAATTCGATGTGTCTAGTTTGTTGGGTGCTGAACTGAATATGTGGGATTCACAGATATCTACGTTGTGGAACAGAACAACATTTTGGATTTGGGCCCTCAATGTGTCGATGCCTGAATGTAGATGGTATTATCTATGTGATATGTTATTGGTGAGCAACAATAGTTTGTACGGATTGGTTGGTGACAATAGTCGTATGCACAAGGTGGTTTGGTGAGCTACAGGACAATAGTCGTAAGTACAAGGTGGTTTCGTGAGCAACAGTCGTTTGTACGGATTGGTTGGTGACAATAGTCGTATGCACAGGGTGGTTTGGTGAGCAACAGTCGTTTTTACGGATTGGTTGGTGACAATAGTCGTATGCACAAGGTGGTTTCGTGAGTAAAAATCGTTTGTACGGGATCGGTTGGTAACGATAGTCGTATGGACAAGGTGGTTTCGTGAGCAAAAATCGTTTGTACGGGATCGGTTGGTGACAATAGTCGTATGCACAAGGTGGTTTGGTGAGCAAAAATCGTTTGTACGGATTGGTTGGTGACAATAGTCGTATACACAAGCTGGTTTCGTAGGCAACAATTGTTTGTACAGGATTTGTTGGTAAAAATAGTCGTATGTACAGAATTAGTTGCATTTACAGTGTGATTTGGTTACAACAGTCATATATACAGTGTGGTTTGGTTGCAACAGTCCTATATACAGTGTGGTTTGGTTGCAACAGTCGCATATACAGTGTTGTTTGGTTGCAACAGTCTTATATACAGTGTGGTTTGGTTACAACAGTCCTATATACAGTGTGATTTGGTTGCAACAGTCCCATATACAGTGTAGTTTGGTTGCAACAGTCCTATATAAAGTGTGGTTTGGTTGCAAAATTCCCATATACAGTGTGGTTTGGTTGCAACAGTCCTATATACAGTGTGGTTTGGTTGCAACAGGCCTATATACAGTGTGGTTTGGTTACAACAGTCCTATATACAGTGTGATTTGGTTGCAACAGTCCCATATACAGTGTAGTTTGGTTTCAACAGTCCTATATACAGTGTGGTTTTGTTGCAACATTCCTATATACAGTGTGGTTTTGTTGCAATAGTCCTATATACAGTGTGGTTTGGTTGCAACAGTCCTATATACAGTGTGGTTTTGTTACAACATTCCTATATACAGTGTGGTTTGGTTGCAACAGTCGCATATACAGTGTGGTTTGGTTTCAACAGTCCTATATACAGTGTGGTTTGGTTGAAACAGTCCTATATACAGTGTGGTTTGGTTGCAACAGTCCTATATACAGTGTGGTTGTGTTGCAACAGTCTATATACAGTGTGGTTTTGTTGCAACAGTCCTATACACAGTGTGGTTGTGTTGCAACAGTCTATATACAGTGTGGTTTTGTTGCAACAGTCCTAAACACAGTGTGGTTGTGTTGCAACAGTCTATATACAGTGTGGTTGTGTTGCAACAGTCTATATACAGTGTGGTTTTGTTGCAACAGTCTATATACAGTGTGGTTTTGTTGCAACAGTCCTATACACAGTGTGGTTGTGTTGCAACAGTCTATATACAGTGTGGTTTTGTTGCAACAGTCCTATATACAGTGTGGTTGTGTTGCAACAGTCTATATACAGTGTGGTTTTGTTGCAACAGTCCTATACACAGTGTGGTTGTGTTGCAACAGTCTATATACAGTGTGGTTTTGTTGCAACAGTCCTATACACAGTGTGGTTGTGTTGCAACAGTCCTATATACAGTGTGGTTTGGTTGCAACAGTCCTATATACAGTGTGGTTGTGTTGCAACAGTCCTATATACAGTGTGATTTGGTTGCAACAGTCCCATATACAGTGTGGTTGTGTTGCAACAGTCCTATATACAGTGTGATTTGGTTGCAACAGTCCCATATACAGTGTGGTTGTGTTGCAACAGTCCTATATACAGTGTGGGTTGGTTGCAACAGTCCTATATACAGTGTGGTTTGGTTGCAACAGTCGCATATACAGTGTTGTTTGGTTGCAACAGTCTTATATACAGTGTGGTTTGGTTACAACAGTCCTATATACAGTGTGATTTGGTTGCAACAGTCCCATATACAGTGTAGTTTGGTTGCAACAGTCCTATATAAAGTGTGGTTTGGTTGCAAAATTCCCATATACAGTGTGGTTTGGTTGCAACAGTCCTATATACAGTGTGGTTTGGTTGCAACAGGCCTATATACAGTGTGGTTTGGTTACAACAGTCCTATATACAGTGTGATTTGGTTGCAACAGTCCCATATACAGTGTAGTTTGGTTTCAACAGTCCTATATACAGTGTGATTTGGTTGCAACAGTCCCATATACAGTGTGGTTGTGTTGCAACAGTCCTATATACAGTGTGGGTTGGTTGCAACAGTCCTATATACAGTGTGGTTGTGTTGCAACAGTCCTATATACAGTGTGATTTGGTTGCAACAGTCCCATATACTGTGTGGTTGTGTTGCAACAGTCCTATATACAGTGTGGTTTTGTTGCAACAGTCCTATACACAGTGTGGTTGTGTTGCAACAGTCCTATATACAGTGTGGTTTGGTTGCAACAGTCCTATATACAGTGTGGTTGTGTTGCAAGTTTATATACAGTGTGGTTTTGTTGCAACAGTCCTATACACAGTGTGGTTTTGTTGCAACAGTCGTATACACAGTGTGGTTTTGTTGCAACAGTCCTATACACAGTGTGACAACGGGCATATTCACATTTATTACCTATTAAGAACCATAACCAAATTCACACTCCTAGGTTTTCCTTCAATACTGTTGCCCTGGACTAACCTAACCTAACCTAACCCCTTCATACATTCATCATGTTCTATCATAATGAATGTATGTTTATAAAAGCGTACATTCACTATGGCATAAGCCTAATGACCCATGGAAATATGTAAGTATATATACAACAGTTTTTGTACAGCTGGGGTAAAGCAAGAAGTCATTGACTTTTTATCTCAAATGATCACTGTCGAAACACTGTTATTTCTTGAGGAATATTTGTCTTAAAGACTTCGATTAGCTAATCAGTACCATAGTGATGAGTCTAATTAGGCGAGTTCCACTCAAGGTTCCGTTGATCCCTTGGTGGTCAATGGAATGTTAGTGCAACGACACTACAATCACTTCTATTGTACTATGCTTGCTAACAATGTAAAATATGGTGTACGCTTGCGTGTGTTGTTACTCAATTATACAGGTGTCCAAATTTTTATATGACATTAAAACTCTAATTAACAAAGGAAATTCTAAAATAAATGAAGTCATTAATTTATACTCATATCCTGATCGATTATTACAAATTAGGTGACAATTTTTTGGTGCGCAGCTCTAAATACAATGTTGCCGCATTAGAGACACTCACATGACTGATCTACGTCATTCTAACTCAGTTATTTCTGAGCAAGCAAGAAAATTGAAACGTAAATGAAATATATAAGCAACTAACAGGAAAGTGGTAATGTATAGAAATATTAGCTAGGCTAGTTTTTTGTGCCGCTAAGCTACTACAATATGTTTTATGAGATTTGGCTTGTAAATAATCAAAAGTAATTTATGATTTATATCACCCAAAACCAAGTACGAATGCAACTTTATATTTTTATTAATTTTTTTATTAAAATTTGTTGTTTCCCTCTGTTAAACAGGCTGTAAAACAGAGACTGGTGAACAGAAGGAAATTGTAATAAGAGATATATGGTTAACAAAAAAAGTTTGAAAACATATGAAAACAAAACGATAAATGAAGTAAAATTGATAATAATATTGAATAGATGACCTTGAACGATATTGTGACGGTAAACCCAGAAACCGGACCCACTGGCTGATAGGAGATATCAATTGTTGCGTAACTGAGAATAATAGATCTGCGCAAGCGGTCCGCTAACTGGAGGTGTTGTACGGAGCAGGGTTTGTGTCCTGTGGATAAGCCGACCCGTGGGGGGGGAAAACACACCCAACACCTCATCGACCACATTTTTCCGATTACAAATTCTACTGTAATAAAATCCAGCCTAGCAGACCTTTACATGGTTTTGGCAGGATGGAGGGTGTTAAGGCTAAGTAGGGGCTCAGAAGATAAGTATTGTAGATATAATATAAATACAAATAAAATAACTACTTTAACTTCGGAAATAAATTGGGCCCAAGTAGTTGAGTGTCAATATGTCAATCTATCTGCACAGAGTTTGGTTGATAAAATAGCAGGAACAATATTAGCGGCAACTAGCAAAACGAAAACTTCAAACAAAAAAAAGCGTTTAAAACCAAAGGAATAGGGACCAGCTTAGTATAAAAACTAAAAAGGAACCATTCAACATTGAACTATTAAATCATTTCAGATCGTAAGAAACATTCTGAGTAATATTTTTAAAAATGCCAAAGAATTATATTTCAAAAACAAGATGAAAGAACATGCAAATAACCCAAAGAGATTATGGACATATTTAAGTGATGATGCAGGAAAAAAGGAAAAAATGGGTTTATTGAAACGGAACATTTTCAATTACCAAATAATCCACTAGGTATGAACATTGAAGTTGCGGACACGTAAATGAGTATTTTGTAAACGTGGGCGAGGAGTTAGCCAGTGCGGTGCCGGTTGGGGATTGCGTGGTGGATGATGCGACACACGCAGCAGTCACAGAGCGTGAGCTGGAGGAGGGTCTGAGCCGGGTGTGGATAACACCACTGTGGACATTATTAAAGATAATTATGAACATTTAAAGGAACCACTATTAACGGTAGTTAATAACAGTATAGTTCAGGGAATCTTCCCAGATTCCTTTAAAGTGGCAGAAGTCACACCTCTCCATAAAGGAAGAAAAAGGGACGTGCCATAATTATAGGCCAATTTCTCTATTAAGCATGGTGGGTAAGATATTAGAGAAATGCGTCAAAATCCGGTTAACCAACTAGTTATTCAAAAATTATTTAATATGTGAAAATCAATTTGGCTTCAGGGAAGACCGTAATTATATGGATGTATTTTTTCAATAACTAATCAAATTCATTCAAAATTAAATAGAACCAAACGCATTATCACAATTGTTATTGATTTGGCCAAAGCCTTTGATTCTTTAGACAGAGACATATTATTGCAAAAAATGAAATTATTAGGATTCAGGGGCAATACCATAAATTGGTTTACAAGTTATTTAAAAGACAGGAAACAACTAGCTAAAGTAAATGGTACAAACAGCAAGATAAAGAACATTACGTACGGAGCTATTCAAGGAAGTACCCTTGGGCCGCTTTTATTTTTAATATACATAAACAATATCAGCAAAATTATTTTAGAAAAAAGGTTAAATATGTATTTGTATGCAGAGGACATGGCGCTTTTATTTGAGGGTGATAGTTGTCCATCCATAGTTCGGCGCGCTGAGGATGGACTGCTCACTGTCAAGCAATGGTTTACCCAGAACTGGTTGACGGTCAATAAGGGGAAGACAAAGTACATGGCAGTGGCCTTAAAGGCTGCTAGCGACCCCGTATGGCAGTGGCCTTAAAGGTTGCTTGCGACCCCGTATGGCAGTGGCCTTAAAGGCTGCTTGCGACCCCGTATGGCAGTGGCCTTAAAGGCTGCTTGCGACCCCGGACTCCTTGAGCTTAAACTTCACTCTTGTAGAGCTCGAAATGTGCAATGTGACTGTGAGCCCATAGAGATTTGAGAGTTATAAGTACTTAGGAGTTATGTTTGATAATAGGTTTACTTGGGCGACTCATGACCGTTATACAAATAATAAATTAAGACGATGTATTTACATGTTTAATGTTTTATCAAGAATTATAGATATTAATTTATTAAGAACCGTCTATTTTGCAAACATTCAATCTATACTACAGTACGGAATAATTGCTTGGGGTGGGGCGTACACATCACACCTTCATCCACTTATTATCACTCAAAAATCTATTTTGAAAGCGCCATTGAGGAAACCATTAAGGTATCCTTCAGAAGATTTATTTGACACCATTAAACTACTGGGTATTAAACAGCTTTTCATAAAAGTTATTTTAATGTACATTTTTAAAAATAATCACAGTTTTATGAATTAATAGATCATGTTTATGCTACTAGACACCAAACTAATACTGTTGTAATTACACTTTTAGTAACAAAAACAATAAATACAACAAATGCTTTCTATACACATTCTGCCCACATCGTATTTCAAAATTTACCTCAAGAGTTGAAAATATTAAGAGTATACAGCTGAAATATATATAATAAGAAAATTGACTTGGCTATTTCAAATGGGTAGCATCTAGTGACATGTTGACGCCGTACTACACCACGGAGATTGTCAGCCGGTGATGGTCATGTCTAGACGGAGATTGTCAGCCGGGGATGGTCATATCTAGACGGAGATTGTCAACCGGGGATGGTCATATCTAGACGGAGATTGTCAGCCGGTGATGGTCGTGTCTAGACGGAGATTGTCAGCCGGGGATGGTCATATCTAGACGGAGATTGTCAGCCGGTGATGGTCATGTCTAGACGGAGATTGTCAGCCGGGGATGGTCGTGTCTAGACGGAGATTGTCAGCCGTGATGGTCGTGTCTAGACGGAGATTGTCAGCCGGTGATGGTCGTGTCTAGACGGAGATTGTCAGCCGGTGATGGTCGTGTCTAGACGGAGATTGTCAGCCGTGATGGTCGTGTCTAGACGGAGATTGTCAGCCGGTGATGGTCGTGTCTAGACGGAGATTGTCAGCCGGTGATGGTCATGTCTAGACGGAGATTGTCAGCTTTTGATGGTCATGTCTAGACGGAGATTGTCAGCCGGGGATGGTCGTGTCTAGACGGAGATTGTCAGCCGGTGATGGTCGTGTCTAGACGGAGATTGTCAGCCGGTGATGGTCGTGTCTAGACGGAGATTGTCAGCCGGTGATGGTCATGTCTAGAGATAGGGCTCCAAATATTTTTTGTTTTATTGTGTGCAGGAATTTGTTCTAGTACTTGGAAGTGTGGAAGGTGCTTTGGAATGTTTGCTTGTTGTGATTGTGCATGAGTGGTGATATGTTTGGTTGGGCATATGTGTATACTTGTATATTGAATGAATGTTATTTTAATTATTTAATGTGTTAAACTTAATAATAACATAATTAATAATAACATACTTCTTAAAATTAATAATAACATAATTATATTAAATTATTAATTTAATATAATTATGTTAGGGATCATGAGATATGAACGTTCGTGGTGAGTCTGAGTGTATGAATGAGTATATTTGGTAGGCTAACCTATATCGCTCAATTTAACTATAGAAATGTTTTTTTTAAATACAATAACAATTTTGCATTTTTTTATTTCATTCTTAAATTATATTAGTTTGTACTGCCATAAATATATTCAGTAATAGTAAATAATTTTAATGTCAACTTATTTGTTTAATTTTTTTTGCTACTTATATTATTAGTAAATAATATATTTTAATCTTCTCAAATGTAAGTATATAATAAACTAATTCTAAAGTGTCTGACTCACAAAAACTGTTTAATTGACTGGAACTCGGCCTCCACACACAGGCTTTTGCACATGTGGAGGTCTTCTCAATATAATATTTATTTGTTTTTATTTCTTTGTAACAAAAATATGTAAGAAATAAATAAATAAGACCAGAATATATTATTCTCAGTGTTAACGTTTCTTCGTCATCACTTGCACATCTTCCTTATGTCCTTGTCGACTGGTAAAGTCCCGTTCTGAATAAACATCTTGGTAAAGATTTTTTTTAAAGAGCTACAACTAGCACGTAGGTACAAGTAATTAAACAATCAAAATATTTGTAATACAGTTTATTACTGCTTTAAATGTGTACTTGTGGCATAACGTTCTTACAAAGTCAACAATATGCAGTGACTGTTGTGTTCGTGTGTTCTTAATGTATATAATTAACGTTTCCTGTAACTATTATTACACATACAAATACCTAATTATGTTGTAATTGCAAATTGCAGTAATTAAGAAGTCTGCTAATACGTTTGTTCTCTATAATACAAACATGTTAATAATGTATAGAAACCCTCATTATATGCTTTAAGCTGCACAGAAAAATGTATCAGAAAATCCTTGTTCTTAGAGTTAACTTAAAAACTCTTATTTCAAATTAAGAAACTATTCCAGTGTTTAAATAAATGCAGGTAAGTACTTTAGTCTTCTTAAGTAAGTATACAATAATTTAAACTATTTCAAAGGTCCTTGAATGGCAAAATATAGTTTGCCAAATCCTCACGTCTAGTTGCAATGATAGGTTAATTAGGACAGGACTGAATGCTGAAGGGACTTCACCCCCAAAACGTTCATTAGACCCTTGTAATCTGTCTAAGAATTGCTTGACCAGGAGGGGAATTGCAAGGCTGGCCCTAAACTTCGTTGCGATAGGTAGGTTTACAGTAAAATCAAAAAACTTGTTTACATATTCCTGTTTGGCTACGGTGTGTGAATTTTGATGTGGCTGCTGGTATCCCTAATGGTGTGTGAGTTTGAATACGCCTGGTAAAGACAGTCGTAAGTGCGGGGTGGAGGTGGAGGCGTAAATGACACGTCAAAAGCGAAGTGAGTCCGGATGTGTAAAAGCAAATCATAGAGTGAATATGTCTGAACCAAGTTTAGTACAGACACACGTACGAGTAGGTAAATGAGTCATACCTAGGGTGACTAGGCGTCCCGTAAAATGGGATTGTCCCGTTTTATTACAGATAATCCTAGTGTCCCGAAAAAGCCCTTCGGGACACCTAAAGGTCCCATATTTACGTTAGGAAGGCATAAACATAATCAATTCACTATTATTTCCTTAATTATTATTTAATATGTAAGTGGCTGTGCCTTATTCTCTAATAATATAATTTTGAAATTTTTGTCCGACGCTGCGACCTCAATATGTGTTTGCAATTCCTGCTCACAATAGAAATACTGAGAGAATATTATCACTAATTAACATCCAATGGACAGATGAACGGAACAGAATGGGAGTGGAGACCCTCTCTGCAATTCTCCCAATAGTACATCATTTCAAAATGGATTGTTGTTATTTTTGTAAATTTGTCTTAGAACAGACAGGAATGTAAAAGATGGCTGGAACAAATGCTAAATATTTCAAAGGATCTACTAACTATTTTAATATTTAATATTTTTCATACAATTTATTTTGTTCTAAATTATCTGGTACCTAACTTTGTTGTTTGATAATCTCCAAATAGGGGTTTAATCAATAAACTGTTTATGATTCACTGAGATTTAAATGAAGTTGAACGAAAGTGGTAATATTGATGAAATTGAGTCCATCATGTCATGCTGGAATACAACTGTGTTTGGGATTGTTACATATTTTTTATAAAAGATTTGTTACAATATTTATTTACAAAATTAAGAGCAGGGAGGAAGGTACAATTGAGGGAGTCCTTGAGTGAACAAGTTAGGCAAAATAATCAAAACCATTTTCCTTTTGGTACGTGAGACCCAAAGCTCCATTAATGTTAAAATATGTTATATTTAGCTAAATTTTACCGTCCAAACCGCTAGGCTTAGGTATAATTTTGACACCTATAACTTTGCGTCAAAATTATAGGTGTCCCGTTTTTTTCAGTTGAAGATCTGGCCACCCTAGTCATACCGTTGTTTCGTTGACAGACATTTGTGTTTCGGCAAACACAGAGGTATTACAAAGTATTTGTAGTTTTCCAAGGCCAGTTGGAGGACAAAATATGCTTTTGGAGATACTGGCACCTTAATATGAAAGGCGTGGGGTAACAAAAACTTCCGAAACCTCTAAAATACGTCAGCGGAGTTCCGCAGAGGCGTGTCCTGCAAGGCCCTGTTAGTTTTGACAAGCGCGAGCTAGCGCCAGGAAGGTAATGTGTAGGAAGAGCCTGTGTCCATGTTAGGTCGCGGCCTTGGAGGCTCCAGTGTCCGCACAACTTCAGAGACGATGGCATCTCAGGTGAGTCTTCTCCGCTTCTACTCTCGTCACCTAAAAATACCTCAATATCCATTACTGTATTGACAAACCAACGCGTTTACGTATTATTTTTATTATTCGTTCAATATAAGTTCTACTTTACACGTGCATAATTAAATATCGTTTTAAGCACTTTTTCGTTTGCAAGGTATGTATAAGATGATTTTTGGTTTATATTTTTAATTCCATTTGAGCCTAATTAATTTATATATTTTTATTTTGCTCTACTTATTATCTTGTTTGTTTTCTAAAGCCAAAACTGACAAAGAAATTGTTTACTACAAGTAACGAACAAATCTTTTTTCACAAAGGAATTCGTTTATAGTCGTGCGTTCTATAGACAACAATTATTTTTGTTAACTTAAGAAAAGATCGTTACTGTAATAAAACAAGCGTTTCCTTTATTACGAAAATTATACTGCCATGGCATATTTAGATAGTTAACGCATTAAAAAATTAATTAAAATCCGTTTAAAAAATATGTAATTTATTTGTATTCTTTGAAAATTGAAGTTAAAAACACAATTACTTCCTATGGTAAAATTATCAACCATTTCATTGCTACACAACAGTCCTAAGTTATTTGATTGTAGTTTTTGAACTGAAGAATCTACTCGGTGTATTTAATCGATGTTATATGTCCTAAATATAAATATTTGTTTTAATAAATGTTTTACTTGGCATTCACAAAAGAGCAAAGAGAAAGTTTCACGGTCAATTTAAATTTTTATTCGAGTACATGCCAGGTCTTCCTAGGTCGCCGCGGAAATAAAAAACAAAAGCAACATATACCTAAGATTTATGGATTTAAAAAAACGAATATAACAGTACATATCTAGTATCTAATCAATGAATAACTAATCACTTCTTCATTCCACATTTGCAAAATTTGTTTTCACAGAACTTATTTAGAGATATTTCTTATATGAAAATAAATTGTAATCAAACATCAAACTACTGTGTGCAAACAGTTTGAAAGTAATGTTTTACTTAACGAGGCAAGTAATTTATAAAATAAGTGGCAAAAAACAAAATGATTCATCATTATTCAGTATATATATGAAAATAACTAAATAGTCCCTACACTTCCTTCTATCATTCTTTATTTACATTGAAGTTGGGGTAAAGTTTAACTTTAATGTCCCATCAGAATATGTTTTGAAATATTAAGTGTTTCCCAAAACATTCAGCAATTATTATTATTATTATTTTTTTTTTTTGACGCGAGCGTAATATTTCTTTTTCACATTACGACGTTTTGAAAACAGGAAGTTAATTTTCTGTAATTTTATACCCTATTTGAGTGTGCTAAGCCAGGATTAAACATTTATATTTTCAAAACTTTCATATGCTTGCTTCCTGAAACATTTTATATACACGCCAGAAATTCACCGCTTGTTTACTTTTTAACTTAGTATATATAACAGATAAACAAGTTATCCATGGTGTCAGAAAATATTGAATTTTGAGAAGTTTAATCTTTTAGTTTTAGATATAGAGAGAACTTTTCCTTTCACAAGGAGCCCCTAACACAGAAAAGTGAGCAGTATTTTAAGTTTCTGTCTTGTGAACCCAAGTCAAATATTGACTCTAACTTGTCCGGATTGTGTGAGTGAGTGATTAACGCTCAGATGTTTTGTGTGAGAGCTCGTTGAAGACCAATCTTTACCGCATAACATAAATAAAAGACAATTTTAAAATTATTAATTACATTTTAATGATCAAGTGAACAAATCTAATTTATTATATCTCACATTAAGCAAATGTTTAAACTAATAAATCAAACTAAAAACTAATTCCAAATACTTATTAATATTTAGGCTACTTAAATGAAAACGCAAAAAACTAATAGGAGATACCCCTGCACGCTTCGCGTGCCAACCCCATCACTCGAACCGCTCGTGACAATTCGTCCTTCGGCCTCGGTATGTGACTTTTAACCACGAATATTTGTGGTTGAACTATATTAAGTAAAGTTTCACCTATGTACACTTGAGTTTCAACCTATTTACAGTTTAAATACAAACACATAATGTTATTATTAAAATTTTAAAAAATCTAAACCTTCTCGATAATATAATCATCGTTATTTACATTCTAAAGCTGTTAACATTTCGTAAACATCATTATTTACATTTTAACAGCTGTATCTTTTTTACTAATTTAAATCTCTTTCCATGTTACTCCTAAGGCCAAACAACGTACTTTAAGGGCTTCCCGTACCCTTCAGGAAGAAAATATTGAACTATGGAGAACTTATTGCACCACTGCGAATAGGGGCATATTTTTTGACAACTAAATCGTTATAAATTATGCATAAGTTATTATGTATAATAACAAAAAAAGGCTCCACGTATTATATATAAAGATTTTTAACAATGTCTTATATATATATATGTATATATATATATATATATATATATAAAATTATATATATTGCAATCCATACACTTCCACATAAGACTACGAAGTGATAAATATATTCTACACCGTATGTTGATATGACTGTAAATTTGTGTACACAGCACAAAACTGTTACAACCCACGAGAATGTAGATTTATACATACATTCTACACTAACAAATTGTGATCTGCGTTATATTCAAAACACGAATCAAGATATTGTAGTATAAAATAAAACATGAGACAATAAGTACAGTAAAACAAGCCTAATAACACAGTATTAATAACTAATTATAAATATGAAAACAGTCTAAGTAAAATGTAACACGAAAATCAAACAACACTGCAACATAATATATAGAAATAAAAAATTACCATAGTATTTTGAAGAAAATTTGTTTTTTAACGTACTACAAATCAAAATACTACTTCAGAAATTAATTATTAAAAAATTAACAAAATATACTCTACATAACAAATGAGAAATGTTCTTGATATGTCACGTGGTTACTTCAAAAGCTTTTCCTTAATAAAGCGTTTTAGGATAAATGAGTTGAAACAATGCAACATTGTCAAGCCTGTGCGCGGACTTTATTCAATGAGTCAAGTAATGACCGTTGGCTCAGTGGGGTTTCGAACCATGGAACACCCCTCCGCAGTCCGAAGCTTAGCCACTGAGCCACCACACCGGTATCACGGTTTGCATGAAACGATCGTGATTTCTTACGTATAGGAATTAACCTGATGCTATCATCAACCTGGTGGTATAGGACTCCCAGTGTGATTTATAAAAATTCTATCTAGGCCTTGGAAAACATCGAATTAGGGAAGTCGGGTTCACAATGAAACCAGCACTGGCCTATGTTGACAGTGGGGAAAAGCATCAAGAACTTTCCTAATTGGTTTGGGGCTTGATCGTTCACATGAGCAAAAGCCTAAGCCACTGAGCTGAGGCATTGAAACACTAATTTCGGACATTACATTCGTGAACGTAACAATCCTACTATTAGTTGAACTAAAAACTAAACAATTATACAAAGAACGAAATTAGTTGTAGACTAGACACTAGGAAACAAACATAAATTTAAAGGGAGGTAAACTCCAAAAAATTAGCATTTGAGCAGTATTTGTGAGAGAGCAGGCATTTAAAGCGCATATTTCTCAGAGTCAGGTAGATCGCATCTTCTTAATTGCGCATAGACATTCCAGACAGTCGCCATGCTAAGTTCCTCTGTTGCACACGGAGGCGACATTCTTCTACATCAGATTAGAAGATGTTAAATAGCTCTGAATACATTTTACAGTTCGAAAGGGAAACGTGGAATTCATCAGGCCACAAACACGTTTTCCTAAATTTATGTTAGGTTTATTGTTGGCTATTACATTTTCCAACTCATTAATAACTTTCTTACGTTTTAAGCTATACAACTGATTCCACTTGTTAGCGACATCTTCAACACCCCTTTTATTATAATAAAGACACTTAGTACAGTTAATTAAATATTTTGTAGTTTGTGTGAAATTCAGATTAAAATTTACGTTCACCTAGAACTACATGTTTTTAAATTAATTTCAATAACTAGTCATCTAAATTAATTATAACAATCTCAATAAGTTACATTTTGCAACCCTAAAAAAGAGCTAATATTATTCAAAACATTTAATACAGTTGAAAACACAGATAAAAATGTATAAATACAGTAAAACAAACAGGCCTAAAACAACAATATTAATAACTATTGATGAATATGAATAACAAAAGTCAAATGTAAAACGCAAAATCAAACAAAACTGAAACATAAGTAATGAAAATTCTTGCAAAATTGCAAAACATTTTGCAGCTTTTAAGCTTTCAAAATGTACCGTAACGATGACGCAAAACGCACATGCAAATTAGCACAGAGGCGTTTCGTGATTCACCAAGAGCAGATTGTTGCCAATCTTGTCCCGATACTGATTTAATGTCTTTCCCTCGAACATTTCCCCTCTAATCTGCTAATATTATTCATTTGAAACATAAATTAGTAAAATTAAGCTAAAAGAATTACTGTAAATATTATGCTGATCTATATTTTGCTTCTGCAAATAGATATAGTTTTAATTCAGTAGAACAATATAACACGATATTCCAAGCGTCTTTACCGTGTATATACCATTCATTCCTAGTAGACATTTGAAACTGGGTTAAACATTTGTCAGATATTTACTATAGGATTTTTCATTAATAAATGATACAACTCTAAAAATAATTGTTACTTCTTCTACTTAACTAGTGTTATTGTGTACATGTACCGTTATATTTCACTAACCGTGAGCTATTTTTAATTATTGACGATTATTTTTGGTTGTCCCAAACGATTTTGAATATATCGAGAGGGGATGTTTTTGAAGTTATAAATACTCTTTCATTGAAGACACATTTACACGAATCACATTAGAATAGTTAAAGTCTTGATTGTGTAAGAACTTTCTGTATCTTCAACGAGTTATGAGTCAAGTGCAAACCCTGTTGTAGATACCTTAAATACTAATGTATTTTGTGTCCGTAACTTTTCTTAGATTAGTGCAATAGCTGAACAACTAATTATTAAGTATTGGTCCAAAATAGATCCTTTAATCGGTTGCGGAATAATATTTACTTATGTTTACATTTTATTCTGCTTCAATTTTGGCAATAATTTTATCAAATTCCAAATTGTAAGTATACTTATAAATATTATGTTTCTGAACATTTCTTCATTTATTGTTTACCCAAGACGGAATAATCTGAAGTTTTTTTGAGCTTCCTTGATTTAAAACGCTGTTGTTATTTTGATCCCTAAATAAAGTGAGATAACCACATTAAATAAATCTGTATCACAAATATTGAGTAAGGGTTTCCACAAGTACCGGCTGTATTCGTGTAGGAAGGAATGTCGTAATGGTAACGGCTGATAGCCTTAATGAACATTGGCAGCTGTTAGTCAACTGCATCCACTTCCTGTCGGCAAATTACAAACTCCAAACACAGAGTAGGCCTTGATGGCAAAGATTGTTTGTATCACAAATGTTCAATGCAGTTTCCAAAAGCACCAGTTGTATTAGTGTAGGATGGAATGTCGTAATGGTAACGGCTGATAGCCTTAATGAACATTGGCAGCTGTTAGTCAACTGCATCCACTTCCTGTCGGCAAATTACAAACTCCAAACACAGAGTAGGCCTTGATGGCAAAGATTGTTTGTATCACAAATGTTCAATGCAGTTTCCAAAAGTACCAGTTGTATTAGTGTAGGATGGAATGTCGTAATGGTAACAGCTGATAGCCTTAATGAACATTGGCAGCTGTTAGTCAACTGCATCCACTTCCTGTCGGCAAATTACAAACTCCAAACACAGAGTAGGCCTTGATGGCAAAGATTATTTGTATCACAAATGTTCAATGCAGTTTCCAAAAGTACCAGTTGTATTAGTGTAGGATGGAATGTCGTAATGGTAGTGTCTGATTAATGAACATTGGCAGCTGTTAGTTAACTGCATCCACTTCCTGTCGGCAAATTACAAACTCCAAACACAGAGTAGGCCTTAATGGCAAAGATTATTTGTATCACAAATGTTCAGTGCAGTTTCCAAAAGTACCAGTTGTATTAGTGTAGGATGGAATGTCGTAATGGTAGTGTCTGATTAATGAACATTGGCAGCTGTTAGTTAACTGCATCCACTTCCTGTCGGCAAATTACAAACTCCAAACACACAGTAGGCCTTGATGGCTAAGATTATTTGTATCACAAATGTTCAATGCAGTTTCCAAAAGTACCAGTTGTATTAGTGTAGGATGGAATGTCGTAATGGTAACGGCTGATAGCCTTAATGAACATTGGCAGCTGTTAGTCAACTGCATCCACTTCCTGTCGGCAAATTACAAATTCCAAACCTGGCAAAATGTATCCACATTGATTGAAAGCATTTGTCATTATGATTCGTTGCGTTTATTTGCACGTTTCGTAATGCTAGAAACAGCCACCTTGTAACTTCTCTTGTTTAATTGAATATTGTTTTTTTGAATTTGATATTAAAATTGCAATCGACACTGAAGTAGACAGTTTAAAAAGTTAAAACTTTGGTTTTATGATATACTACTTCGGTTTTAAACAATTTTTAAATAATGGCCCATTCTAAAGCAGAAACTCCCACCCTGTGGTCCGGGACGTGGACACAACTGGTCACCAGATAGATTACTAAATAATTTTTATTTTTCTAACAATGCATTGCGAAAGACATGTACCTTTACTGTACATTTCTTTCAGTACAATTTAATTGCACACGGTTCTCTTCACACATCAGACTTTGACGGCCCTTTCTTCACACACCACTCTTTGAAGGCCCTTTCTTCACACTCGTAATGCTTTGACAGCCCTCTGTTCACACACGTAGACTTTGACAGGCCACTGTTCACTCACGCAAGACTTAGATGGCCCTCTGTTCACACACACAAGACTTCAATGGTTCTCTGTTCACACACGTAAGACTTTGATAGGCCACTGTTCACTCACGCAAGACTTCGATGGCCCTCTGTTCACACAGACAAGACTTCAATGGTTCTCTGTTCACACACGTAAGACTTTGACAGGCCACTGTTCACTCACGCAAGACTTCGATGGCCCTCTGTTCACACAGACAAGACTTTGACGGCCCTCTGTTCACACACGTAAGACTTTGATAGGCCTCTGTTCACACACGTAAGACTTTGACGGGCCTCTGTTTATACACATAAGACTTTTGACGGTCCTCTGTTGATAGACGTAAAATTTTGACAGCCCTCAGTTCTCACACATGACACATCAGACTTTGACGGCCCTTTGTTCACACATGTTAAGACTTTGACGGGTTCCCTGTCCAAGTATATAGAAGTGTTGAATTGAATTACAATTTCTATGTGCGGAGAACATCTTCTATTTACGAGATGCCCAAGAATTAAATGTACGTGATTGTATATCATTACAGTACAAGTAAACGCCACACAACACAAATTTATTACAATATAAGCACAAAATGCACAAATATACTACAATACAAGCACAAAATGCACAAATATTATAGTGATCGATTTCGGTGAACCACGCTCACCTTCCTCAGACCAGAGGGATTCACAAAAGAATCAATTCTTTTGTGAATCCCTCTGGTCTGAGGAAGGTGAGCGTGGTTCACCGAAATCGATCACTATAATATTTGTGCATTTTGTGCTTGTATTGTAGTATATTTGTGCATTTTGTGCTTATATTGTAATAAATTTGTGTTGTGTGACGTTTACTTGTACTGTATATGTACCAACACGTATTATGCTAATTAAAAAACTATTTGTATATCATTGTTAAAAAGCCTCTAACGTCGAGAATGAAAATAGAAATTAGAAAAATATTAGTATCAGATCAATTTAAGTTAAACACCTTACGAAAAACTGTGTTTTCCACATAATCCATGTATATATCATAGTGCACAGTGACCAAATTTTTATTTGCAGTGACATCAACTAGTGCATATGCAAATATATTTAAATTTTATAATGTTTTCAATTCACAATCATCCTTCAAGAATCACACATGTACATAAACAATATCTGACTGGTAAACTTGGCATATGTTGATGACGTATGGAAGCTAAAATACCCTTGCATTTTCATGGAAGAAGTTCATTTCAACATGTTTGGAAAGACGCTTAGAATTTTAATGGTCCAGACTAAAACATAAGCATGAAAGCTATTTATTCATTTGATAAAATTTCATTTATTTAAGTTTGTTTCAACTAATTATTTTAATAGTAAAAATCACTAAGAAAATATTGTTTTATATTTTTTAGCCCAATTTAAAATTTCACACTCACATTTGTGTGGTTGTTCGTAGATGCTCTTCTGGGACTTTTATCTTGAGAAATCTTGGTAAATTTGTAGACACTGAAGTCCTTTTAACAGTTTATTGTGGACTAATATACCCTTGAATCACTTATGGTGTGAACACTTAATGTAACGAGACTACTCATACTAACTATAAATTCAAAATTTAAAAGAGCCCAATCAGAACAATTTTCAAAAACGCTTTCGTCATTTATGTAAACCATTATTTATAGCAAATAAAATGTTGTCATTCCCCTGAATTTACGTTCTCTATACATTTTTATAGTTTAGGAAAAAATATATTATTGAACATCACTGCAATCACCCCAACAAAATATAATTTCTTGCACAAGTGATAATTGTGCAATTCCTAACCTAAAAATTTAATATTCCTAAAACCATCATCAATATAATGGGGCATCAAGTTATTAAATTTATAGCCAATTTACCTGAAACTGGAATAAAATTTCAAAAGTTTTGGGAGGTTATTGAAGCAGATATTAAAGTTGTTTATTCTTCGTATTTGTGTATATTTGATATTGAATTGAACCGTAAAATACGTTACCTTTGTAAATATGATGTTGTTTTGCTTATACTTCTGTTACACTAAAGTATGTTTTCACTTATATATCTATACAATTTGGATAGAGACTGTTATAGTAATATTTAAATAATTTTATAATTAATTAACATTCATTAGGCTTCTTATTGTTGTACTGGTGGATATGAAATATAAGGCCAGCAGTACAATATCACCAATCTGATTATTGAAAGAGTCAGTAAATCATTCTTACATGTCCTTGTGTCAAATATAACATCTTTATTATGTTCTAATAAATGTCACTCTCATTTCAAAACACTAAATAACGATAACTATAAATTTATTAGACAAAAATGTGCACCAAATTATTGCTACCATTAAAGAATTAAAAAAGTACTTAATCAATATCGCTCCATATACGACAGATGAGGTATTTGAGACAGATAAATAATAGTATAATTGTGGATAGTAATAATGTTGTAATTTTGAAAAACATAACATTGTTATACAGTATTACAAAATTGTAGACCTTTAGAAGAACATATTCTAGTTCTAAGGTGTAATAGTTAAATAATATAGTTTAATAAGGTTTAATAGTTTTTAAGGTAACATTTATATTATCATAATATCATATGACACTATTCTTACTATACTATGCAAACTTTGAATGAAGAATATTCAAATTTAATTGGAAAAAAAGCCCTGGCTGTTGGGCTATTAATAAATTGCCCTTTCTGAGGAACGGTCGAACTCAGATAGTAACCAGACTACACTCATCCACACTCATCCTACACTCATATAACCATTCATATTCACCTTAAAATACCAACAACGTTGTGTCGGCGTCTCAAATATACCAATAAGTAAAGAAGCATAATTTGGAACAAATTTCAAGAATGTTCCAAAATTCTACCAACCACAGCTCAAGTAAGTTCAGGCCGTTAATTTACACACTTGGATACTTTCTTTACAGCAACTCAACAAATAATATTTTAACATAGACAAATTAATTGTTTTTCATATTCAATATTTAAGCTTTCTGTGAACATATAATTTTTAATTAAAGGACACAAAAGGCTGGAAGAAGTCTTGTATCCACCCTAGAGAGCCATTTCTGTATAAAACTATATCTTCCAAATAATTGCATTAAATAAAAATGAAAGGCCATATAAGTTGACCAAAAATTATTGGTTAAAGTAATTTTTTTAAATTCTAATATGGTGTCGAAATTTGAATGGTTATTAAAGGCTTTAAGTTTATTTTTAAGCTTATTCTCTACCAACTTGAGGTTAACCTACCTGAAAACTTTATCTTTCAAGTGATGTTTATGAACCAAATTTTATGTCAATTCCTTCTGTATAAACTAAAATACAGATTTGTTGCCTTTCTTCCTATAAAGAATCTTCTGCCATCTATTTCATAAGAACTTTTTCAAATTTAATTTCTCAACTATATATTCTTACATGTGAGATGCCGACACAACGTTGTTGGTATTTTAAGGCGAATAGGAATGATTATATGAGTGTAGGATGAGTGTGGATGAGTGTAGTCTGGTTACTAACTGAGTTCAACTGTTTTCCTCAGAAAGGGCAATTTATTAATAGCCCAAAAGCCAGGGCAACTAAGGGACCTACAGCTTTACGTGGAATCCAAACCACGTAGTGCTGGTCTGATTTTCATACTCAGTTATCTCCCCTACACAACATCCGTACAATTATTACCACCCAATATGGACACCCCAGAGAAGTCTACGCCTAGTATCAGCACCCCTAGTAGTGTCCACGCCAATAGCAACCATCAAGCGGATGCCATGCCGATTAATAAGAGGACCGACTTATTAAGAGAACTGAGCATCCAACCTATCGCCTACAATCTCCCAAACACTTTGTCCCCAAGTAGCTGAGTTACAGCACTGCGCCACCAGTGCCGACTCTCAAGCAAGAATGGAAACTTTTGGTTTTAAGAGTTCCTAAACCTTTAACTAAACAAAAGTGAGATAACACCAATACTTACTGACTGAACAATTAGTCTGAGCACGGCCAGTGACAGCTGGACATAGGTGAGGAGTGAGGAGGGGGCTCTTTTATTAAAACATTAGCATACTCAAACAGTAGTCCTGAAGAAGAGTTAAATATCTTTTATTACTATCAGCTGAAGTTTATTATTATAATACTTGTTAGTAATATGGTTAGTAGCAACACTATCACGCGCCCAGACTAATTGTTCCGCCAGTACTAAAGGGAAAACAAAATGTTTAGGTTTTTAGTTAGTTTTAAGGATATCTAAATTTGGACTAGCCAGCTAAAATAGCTTATTATATTTGTCTGATTCCGCATATTTTATTCAATTACTTAATTATATTTTGATATATTAAATTAGAAGGTAATCTTTATTAAGATTGCTAAACACAAGTTGATCTGTTTTGTTGCAGATGTGGACACTATTCGCCTTTTGTGCAGTCTCGCTGACTCAAGTCACTGGTAAGACAGTTATTACAACTAAAATATTTTAATTGTAGACCATAACTTACTAACTTAAATTTAATATTATACCAGCTCTGGTGTTCAAAAATTGGCTTTCAAACGGAAAAAATTTAATTTGTTAAAATGAAATTAAAGTATTAGAAATAAACAAAATTAAACTTCAATGAATTTTTATATGTGATAATTCACATATCTATTTCATTGTATAAATTAAATAAAAAAACATTGTTTTATTAACTGGTTCTTTTTGGTATTATTTAATTTTACTCCTGATTATTAATTTTTATAATAATTAAAGACAGAAAAGAAAACATGGTCTAAAAACATGACAAGACAAAATGTTTTTGTTGTGACAAAAAAATTAAACAAAAATAAACATGTACAGATGAAACTGCACCGCACCACCTCGAAAACAAACAATAAGGTGACCCACTTCAAGAACTCACTTGTAAGTCCCTTAAAACAACAAGAACTTGGTGACACAGACAATACGGTTATAAATTCAAATATTGGTTGCACCTCCTTTCTACACTCAAAAAATGTGAAACCTACCTCAGAAAAGGATCCTTATAACTCTTTACAACATTCGACATTAGAAGAGCTGACTTTAACATTAACAGAACCAGATAGTGATGTAATGACTTGTCAGCCCCCATCTTCAGTCCATACATCTAAAACTGATGTGCAATCACCAACCACAAATCCAGATTATTGTTGTAAAACCTAAAATACACATGCACTCAGATGGATCTAAAGCAGTTTTACCAGTTTACCCAAAGAAAGAATTAATTGCTTCTTAACAAAGAAAAACTTCAAGACCTAAACACCATAGAAATCAGTAATTCCCTCATAGAAGAGATTTTTGTTGAAGAGCATCTGGCTGTAAAAAGCCAAACATACACAGCCTTGGGAAGAAAAAATAGGACCCCGATAAACATAATAAACAAGAACATGACAACAGACACAATACAAAAAAGTACTAGACAAAATAAGTCACCTTTTTTAGGCCATACTCAGAAGACAAGAGGCAGACACAAACCAGCACTTTTCAAAACCAAAGTGTACATAAACTCCGAAAGGAAACAAAAGCGGAAAAAAACAAAGAACTGCTTATAACTCATCAAAACATTGATGGTTTAGCAAATAAAATTGAAAGACTAGCTCACTTTCTGGATACTGTCAAATCTGACATACTTCTTTTGACAGAGCATGGACTCGAATGTGACAACTTGATGAACACCAGAATTCCTGACTACAACCTTACAGGTGGCTTCTCACGAAGTACTCATAGAAAAGGTGGAGTTGCTGCATTTGCAACAAAAACGTTGGGAAGTAACGTTGTTTTGGTATCCACATCAGATCCAACAACTGAACTAACATGCGAGACAGCTCTTTACATGTTGAAAATAAACAAAACAGAATTACACATAATGGGAGTCTACAGGCCACCATCTGGTAACCTTGAAAATGCAATTAACATCCTATCAGGAGAAATAGACAAAGCACCAACATCAAACTCACCAATGCTTATAATGGGCGACATAAATGTTGACGGATTGGTAAACAATGATAAAACAAAAGCTGTGAATGAGGCTCTATCAACGTATGGCATAAGAAGGCTTGAACTGCCACCGACAAGAACTACAGAGCACAGTAAGACCTCCATAGACTGTATTTGCACCAATATTGATGATGAAAACATCACTTTTACTATAATGACAACTGGTCTGTCAGACCATACAGCACAGACTTGTAGCATCAAACTGGTAACAAAAAGAAGTACACCACCAACAGAAAGGAGGAGACGTATAAATGAAGATACAGTAGCACACCTGAAGTACTTACTCCAGATGCAAAACTGGGTTTCAGTAATGAAACAGTGTAGTGTAGATAGTGCTTATGACACTTATAATTCCATATTCCAAGTTGCCTTAAATACTGCCTGCCCTTTTGTTACTATAAAAAAGAGGTCAACTCCCAAAAAGGTATGGGACTCTCATAGTAACAAACTTAAGGAAGAATACCTAAAGGCCTTAAATAAACAACTCCTAAGTGGAAAGCAAGAAGATAAAGAAGAAACAGTGAGAAGAAAAATGTCATATGACCTTTACCTAAAAAGCCTCAGAAAACAAGATAATTCCAAGCTCATAGAAAAAGCAGAAAATAAAAGCAAATCTTTGTGGAATGTAATTAACAATGAAAGTAAATCAAAGAGCTCACAAAGCAATAAATTATCATTACATATAGAGGGAGAAATCATCACATGTCAAGATAAAATAGCCAACCACCTCAACAAATTCTTTGTAACAACTGCTGAAAGGACACTGGCTGAATATGGCTTTCAAAATAAAAGAGTGCAGCTAAATATAAATAGCAACACAGTAACGAGATTTAAGCTCACGGAAACAAATCATAAAGAAATAGCCACAATTATTGACCAACTGAAAGCAAAAACATCAGCAGGCACCGATGAGGTCACTTCTAAGCTAATAAAATCATGCAAAGAAGAAATCATTCCACCACTTGCCTACATAGCAAACAAGTCTTTTGCACAAGGATACTTCCCCAACAGCCTAAAAACATCTAAAGTCTACCCAAAATATAAAAGCGGGTCATTTTTGGAAGCAATTAATTATCGACCCATAGTACTAACATCAACATTCTCCAAACGACTACTAGAACATCCACAAGGCAATAATCTCTTTTCTCCTCACCAACATGGCTTTACAAAAGGCAAATCAACAACAACCGCAATAGTTCAGTTCATAGAAACTGTCATTAATAAGCTGGAGCAAGGAAGTACTGTAACGGGTGTTCTCCTTGATTTCAATAAAGCCTTCGACTGCCTGGGGCATGAACTAATTATAAAAAAGCTAGAATGCCTTGGTGTGAAGGGAAGTGAATCAGACTGGTTCAGGAGCTACCTTAATGGCAGGAAACAAGTGGTGGAACTAACGGTAAGAGACTCAAATAGAGTACACAAGATACAGTCTCAGCCCTTACCAATCACAAGAGGAGTGCCACAGGGCTCGGTCCTTGGACCAATGCTATTCATACTTCTGACTAATGATTTCTCAAGTTCGTTACAAGATCTATGTGACATGGTTATGTATGCTGATGACTCAACTCTTATTCTTGCTGATAAACATAAAGATAACCTTGACAATAAAGCTCTTACAGCAATGAGTAGGGTCAAACAGTACTGCCAATCTAATGACCTAATCCTCAATGAAAAGAAAACTCAACAAATAATCTTTTCAACAAAGAAAGACAACTTTGAAGGACCTCTGGAAATTGAAAAAACAAACTCAGCCAAATACCTGGGCGTAACTGTGGATAACAAGCTCTCTTGGAATTCTCAAGTCGACATGCTCAAAACTTAGCTCCAGTGTATATGTCATCAGACGAATGAAGCAGATCAGCACTAAAGAAACGGCAATGGTCGCATATCATGCCTTATTCAAATCAAACCTCAGATACGGTTTGATAGTCTGGGATGGAACAGGAGTTATGAACATGCAGAGAGTTTTGGTGACACAAAAGCGAGCGATCAGAGTTTTGACAGGGCTATCACAAATGGACAGCTGCAGAGAGGCTTTTAATGAACTACAAATACTTAAAGTAGCGTCTCTATACATATTCCAATGTACATTGCACACAGTCATCACTGATCAATCTAAACTTATTGACCAACATCAATACAACACAAGAAACCGACAAAACTTTGCTCTCCCAGCACATCACCTCAGCCTGTTCGAGAAGAAGCCATCATACAGGGGAGCAAAATTCTTTAACTTGCTGTCAGAACATCTGAGGAGGCTTCCCCTGACTACCTTGAAAACAGCATTGATAGACTGGCTTCTCAAATACTTCTTCTATACTCTGGCGGAGTTCTATGACTGGAGGAATGCTGAGGGCAACAACCAACTGTGACTCTCTAAACTCAAAGTTGACAAGTTGAATTTGTATAATTCAACATTTTTGTTGTATAATTTATACCTAGTATTAGTTTGCACTATTTGATGTAAAAATGTTATCTTATATATTGTATTATTCTTAATTTTTTAAAAAGCTTTTACTCATTCTGACTGATTTTGACTGCATATAATTTGTATGTAACTTCTAGTAATATGACTCAATTGTATTTCCCCAAGAAATCATAATAAAGACGATTGATTGATTGATTAAATTTAAATTCATGCCAATGAAATTACGATGCTTTTAATAAGACTGATATATTTTGGGAATATCTTATTATTTGAAATATGATTATCATTGAAATATCTTAAGAGTGCAAGTATCTTAAGAAATCAGTTTTTTTTCAATTAGTTTTCTATATCTATAAAATGCAAAACCTAGGCTGGCTCACTCATCACTAATTCTCCAACTTCCACATAGGTAGAGAGCTGAAATTTTGTTCACTGTTACTTTAGGTCTTAAATAGGACAACTAAACTATTTTCATCTTAATAAAATACTCCTAAGGTGTAGAAACCACCCCTTAATTATTGTTCCCTAAGGATAATATTGGGTTAATGTTAGTAAATTTAAACAGCTGTTTTATTTTTAATAAGTTTTATTTATAATCATAAGTTGATGATACAATGGAACATAAATAAACAAGTTTATTTTGTATGTTTGACATTATACTATTAAGGTGTTGAGATTTTAATCTTCGGCTGTTTAACAAAAACAAATTCAATGAACACATTTGATACCATTGGGTATTTATACTAATAAATAGGTAGCAAGGCAAGTAGTGTAAGTGAGATACTGTAAATAAATTTAATATTGTGATTTTACGTTATACAGTCAATCTACTATTATTTGTTGTCAAAAGTCAAATGCCAAGGCCGAAGGCCAGAGTGTATCAAGCACTGCGAGCGTTGGGGTTGGCACACAAAGCATGCTGGGGTGTTCCCTATTTAAATATTTTGTAAAATGTCTTTAGGGATCCTTGAAATTGTGTGATGCATAGATTGCCTATAGGTATGATTTATCTTTAAGTGACCGATTGGTTTTTTTATAATAATCTAGTTGGTAATAATTTACTTTATATAGTTTAACTTTGTACAACTAAAATGAATAAGCTTAAAAGCTACTTATAAACTAATGATTTTGACATAACTACTTTAATGAATCTAAAATTAGAACAACAAACAGAAACATGCAAAGTTCATAATTTAACGTAGTGATCAGCTTTATATGACAGCTTAATTTTTTTTCAAGAGCATCTTTTTTCCCAAACTAAACAAGTAATGACCTGGTCTCGAAAGAACAAAATACAAAAAAAAATAGAGGGAAAATATATAGTAAGTTAAATAATCTAAAATCTGGCTACTTGGTGCCTCTCCATAAATCGGGAGGACGGTCTGATATAAAAAATTACAGACCCATAATCATTCAGTCTTCCCTGGCCAAATTGTTCGAGAAAGTTGAACTGGAGACAATGATCCACGCCTTTAAAAGTATTATTATCTGAACAACACAGTTTCCAGGGAGGCAGATCTGCTAAGACTAATCTGGTTGCCTTCACAAGCAAGATCAATTCTGCTTCTTTCGAGGTAATCAAGTGGACTGTATTTACCTTGATATCAGTAAAGCATTTGACACGGTTGGCCACTTGCAACTTTTAGGAAAGCTCAAGGCTCTAGGGGTTGCTGGTTCATTGATTGCATGGTTTGAGAGCTATTTGATCAATCATACTCTGCAGGTCAAATATTCATCAAGTACTTCAAGACCAATTTCCGTTGTATCCTGTGTCCCTCAAGGATCTCATCTTGGACCTTTCTTATTTAGTCTCTTAATTAATAATATTGGCAACTCCCTAGATAGCCAATTTTTTATATTTGCAGAAGACGTAAAGATTTTAATGGAATTATTATCCAATTCTCAGCACCTGGTACTGCAGAGTGATTTGGCGAAGATCCTAGATTAGTGTCTGTTGAATGGAATGGAACTTAATCCCGCCAAGTGTCTATCTCTTTCTCCAGAGCTCGAAGTATTCTGCAGTTTGATCACATGCTCTAGGATGGTGCCCTTAAAAGAGTTAACACAGTTCCGGATCTCAGCATTCTTTTGAACTCATCCCTCGAATTTGGCAACCATATCAACAATATTGTCAATAATGCAGCTTGGACTTATTGGCCGTGTGAATCGTCAGGGCTTCTCTGCGAACACGATTAGAGCTCTCTACACTTCCCTCGTGCGCCCTGTACTTGAATACGCTAGTTTGTCTGGGCATCCTATCAAGCAGGGCAAATTTCAACAACTGAATCTATTAAAAATTGTGTAATGGTGTATTGCCGTAAACAAATAAATAAATAAAGTAGACATTTTCTGTGAGATTATTTTTGGATAAATAAGTGAATATTTTGGAACCTAGAATAAGAAGCTGTTCTAAAGTTGTTTTCTTCAACATTACTGGAAAACAGTGACAATGAAACAATTTATGAACAGGTGAACATGCGTATCTTCACCACTAACTGCACAAATTTGCTAAGATTTTGTTTTATTATTTTCTATTGTTTACCTTTGAGGCCTTTGAGCCCTACTGGTAATTGCTGAGGACTCTTACATTCAGAATAAATCAGTGGGATTTTACATACTAACATTATCATTACGATAAGAATAGCTTTAGGACAACATAAATTATTTTCTACAAATAAAAACAAATTGTTTAGAAAATAGTCAGCCACCTGTTATCGAGATTATAAAATAGACTTAAGCACTTCAGTTTTGGACTCTTCAAATCGAGTGACAGTCAACACTTTTTGGTACTGATAGAAATAAGGGCAATGAGGAATGTAGCCACAGAAGTATTGTAGAATATGGAATCCCGATCTTTGAGTTTATCATTTAGAACTAATTTGTAACGAGACTTTTACTCTTCAAAATGAAAGCTCTCAACAACGGTAGGCCTAAAGCCACAAGCAGACCAGTCTTACAAAATTTGAAATTCTGGTCCACAACTGTCTTATGATTTTATCTAATTAAACTATCTTGTAAAACAATTATACAACTTTGACAGACGTTAACACATAATAATAACTTTCTTTACTCGAATCTCAAAACTTGAACAGTTATGAGGTATCATAGTATTTCAAAAAATTTTAAAATTGCTGGAATTCTATTATGGACAGTCCTGAGATTCTGAGGGTAGTATTTAGTATAGACCTCATATGTCCAAACGTTTTTCTTTGATTAAATTTTTTATGATTTTACTTTTATTTGACATGTCCTTGTTTATATTTTAATGTTTTGCATTTCAATTTTTAAATTAGTTATTATTAGTCTTACGATCTTGTTAATTGAGATAACCATGCCTTTTTAACCTTTTCAAGTTTGCAGGAAGCCTATATCCAGTGGTCAAAAGGTACGCTACTTGCTTCCGGAACCTGAACTCCCAGATTTAGCTCCCAGGGTAGACGATGGTACTCAAGTTATCTGGCATTAACCCACCATTGTTGTGTTAGTAAGGTGTTACTATTAAATATACATTACATAAACTAGGGTTAATGTAAGATTTGTTTTAGGGATGGGAGAGGGCAACCCATGCTCCCCTAACCCTTGTGGACAGAACACTCAGTGCTACGTGTCCAGTGGACGACCAGTCTGCTCCTGCCTTCCTGGCCACTGGGGTAACCCCTTGTCATATTGCCAAAGGGGAGAATGTCAAGGTACGTATAGTTAACATACAACAAAACTGCTTTTTCTAGGAATTGAATAATACAAACAAATCTCGTTAAATCTACTTCACAACAACAAATGCAATTTATTTTAATAGTGCACCTGTATTTTTAGAAAATATTAAGTCATAACTGTAAACTTTTCATAGTTGGGGTTTTTCAGATAGCAACGATTGCCCGCAGAGCCGTGCTTGTAAGGACTATCAATGTGTAGACGTGTGCGCAGGTGCATGTGGAGTTAATGCAGACTGCCGGGTACGTAATCACGTCCCCGTGTGCAGTTGCCCTGCTCAGTATAAGGGCGATCCCTTCTCTTCATGTCAGCTTATGGACCCTCGTAAGTTCTTTTTCAAATGTAGGTGTTTAATGATTCTATAGAAAAATATATCATTTAATGTACAAATAAAATTTTATCCAGAAAAAGTTCCTTTAGTTGGTATTTTGATATTACATACAAACTTTAAAAAAACAAAATTTTTTTACTTTAAATTGTTCTGTAAATCAGTATTATGTGGTAAATGACAACAATTTAAACTGACAAAGGAGTTATATTTGATTGTAACTTAGTTTTAAACAATTTATAAATATTGTTCATACAACATAATTCTCTTTATGTTGTATTTACAATAACCATACTAAGGAATAATTAAATATTTAGTCAGAAATAAGCTCAGCCTCTGAACAACACAGTTCTTCATTGATCCTTGTATACAACAGCTATTCCTCAGCTTCATCTTCAAACCCCTAAAATAATGGGTCTTGTAACAAGGTGTTTGTTTATAGTTCTTAAAATATTCCATTAGAGTTCTTAAAATATGAAATATTCTATTTTAATATTATATGGAATCTTCAAGTGCTTGCCAAGTACCTGGTCATCCCTTCACTTTCACAACCATCCACAGATGTCCCACTGATTTCAGTTACTTACACCACCACTGGACTTTGCCATTTTTTATCTTATTAATAATTTCATTATTTTCTTTGTCATGATGAGTAGGCATATATGACACATAATAATAACTTTCTTTACTCGAATCTCAAAACTGAAACAGTTATGAGTTATCATAGTATTTCAAAAAATAAAATAATTACTGGAATTCCATTTTGGACAGTCCTGAGGTTCTGAGGGTGGTATTTAGTATAGACCTCATACGTCCAAACGTTTTTCTTTGATTCAGTTTTTTATGATTTTACTTTTATTTGACATGTGTCCCCTAACGTGTCCACTGTACGTGTATGGGTGGGCGGGTGGGTCAATACCACTCTACATGTATGGGTAAGCGGGTGGGTCAATACCACTGTAGGTGTATGGGTGGGCGGGTGGGTCAATACCACTGTACGTGTATGGGTGGGCAAGTGGGTCAATGCCAATGTACGTGTATGGGTGGGCAGGTTGGGTCATCACCAATGATAATGTACATGTGTCCTAAGTTCCACTGTACGTGTAGGGGCGGGCAGGTGGGCCAATACCACTGTACTGTACGTGTGTGGGTGGGCGGGTGGGTCAGTAACACTGTTCGTGTATGGGCGGGCGGGTGGGTCAATACCAATGTTTGTGTGTGGGTGGGTCAGTAACACTGTTCGTATATGGGCAGGTGGGTGGGTCAATACCAATGTTTGTGTGTGGATGGGCGGGTGGGTCAATACGCATTCAAGTACTTCAACGTTGACGTTGATGTACTGCTGGACTTGTAGTCTCCTAATTGTTGGCTCTCCGATACACTTTTATTGTGCTGTAATTAACTTTTTCGTTTGTGATTATCTTATGTGTACTTATGGGAATAATGAACATGCTACGTCAGCCAAGGAGTTGTTAAATATAACAATATGAGTTTGGTGTTATTTTTCATAGTTATATATGAACTTTTGAAATATGACAATGAAAATATGGAATTATTGATACAAATATTATGAAGTACAGTAGCTGAGGCAACAATGAAACAGCTGTAACAGTGGAGGGATGACCCAAACCAGCCCCAGGTATCTGGAGAGCTCAGAAATTAAATTATTGGCTTTGTTTGAGCATGGAATTTAAACAATAAATAGTATAATCAATAAGCAACAATCAACAACTACGGCACGGAGAACTGTTAAGTATTATATGGCTTGTAATTACAGAATAATTTTTTATTTAAGATATAATTCATATAACATCACTGTTGTGACGTCAAAGTTACCTGTTCTATATCTACTTATGTGGCTTATGAAGGATCTCATATGCCACATAAATTATTTTAAATTTAGTCTTCAGCTGAGACATCAAAGCACATGTAAATATTTTATTACTATACTATTAAAAACATCAGTAAACACAATAAATGTTTAAACTGACTGTTTTTCAGTTCAGATTTATATGAATAATTACTATGATATTTCATAGTAATTATTCATATAAATTACTATGAAAAATCACCACTGTATATATCTGGGTGGGTGGGAGGGTCAATACCACTATATTTGTGGGGGTGGAAGGGTCATCACCACTGTATGTATCTGGATGGGTGGGAGGGTCAATGCCATTGTACGTGTGGGGGTCAATACCACAGGACGTGTATGGGTGGGCGGGAGGGTCAGTACCACATTACGTGTACAGGTGGGAGGGTGGGTTAATACCACAGTACGTGTATGGGTGGGCGAGTGGGTCAGTACCACAGTACGTGTATGGTAGACTTACACAATACTTTATTTTTATTGTGCAGCGTGCACAACCCCAACAGAACAGTGGGTACCTATTCCTATAGGCTACAGTACCTTTGCCAATCACATCTATAGAATCCAGGTGGGACTACTTGAGTTTCGAGAAAACCTCATCTTCACATCCAGAATACGACATTCAGTTTGTAGCAGTCAATGTTTAACAAATTTCGTCACAAATAAATTAAACATTTAAACATGAACACATTACGAAAGATTAATTTAAAATTCAGTTCTAAGGAAGAGTTGACCGCTGCAAACAGAATTTCATGGTCTGCACTCCTGAGGGCAACAATACAATGTTAAAAATTAAAGAATAATTAGTTTAATTTTCTACAAAATTTTATTAATTTTAGTTAAAGAATGTTACCTCTGAATATAACTAAAATCGTCCAAAATTATCAAAACCAATGTTCCTCACATTTCATAATTTTCCTATATAATGCTCTGTATGGTGAAACCACTGGAAGGAAAATAATAGATCTTTTAGAGATGTGTGATATTTTTGCTGCCATATAGTTTAAAATAAATGACTATGTTAATCCCAAAACAGAAAAAAATCAAACAACTTATACTTTGAAACAATTGTTAAAATCCATAGGTTGGTGGAGAAATCAAAATTCTACTTTGAGAATTTTTCAATAAGGACTAATGATAAAATAACATTTCCGTGCTTTAAATATTCATCCTAGGTGATGTTTAAAAGTATTTCCATTGAATACATACAAACATTTTCCTGGATTATATGATTGTTTTTCTTATATTGCGTCTTTTCCACAGAGGAACTTTGCCATCCATCTCCCTGTGGACAAAACACCAAGTGTGACGTGATCAACAATACCCCAACTTGCACTTGTCTCCCGGGCTATATAGGGTCTCCCCTCAAGGGCTGCCGGCATGAATGTGACAGTGACTACGACTGCTCCCCCTCACAGAGTTGCCAGAACTTTCACTGCGTATCTGCATGTGCTACTGGTGTCTGTGCCTCAACTGCCAACTGTATCGTTAACAATCACCGGCCTGTTTGCTCCTGTCCTCCTGTAAGACTTATTTTAAAAGCCTATATTTGAAGATTTTAACACACATAATATATTTTCTTCTAGTCCTAAGTGAAAATTCACCACCTAGCTCTTTTCCGTTAATTCACCACCACTTTGCTCACAGCCGCACGGTTAGTTATGTTTATCACTAACGAATAAGACACTAGAGGGACAAAATCAAACCGGAATGAAGATTACAAAATATTTTCAAAATTTAACAAAAGTTGTTAGAAGTAGTGAATAAACAGAAACACAACGAAAGGGCTGGTAGTGAATTAACGGAACAGGAGCAAAATTTCAAATGGATTATTAAGAGAAGCATTTATATAATTAAAAGAGTATATGAATCTTTTTGTTACTGAGTTTCTAAAGCAATCTCTGAATGGATATTTTTTAATCAAAGGCACTTTTGTGTAGCATGTAATAAACAAGCCTGATTTTGACCTTAATCATTGAGTTTTTTAACAAAATTCAACAGTAGCTTATAAAAAACACAAGAAGTTGACTACAAATTTTGATGTTTTTAATGACTTATTTCAGAGGGTTACAAATCAGCTGTTTCAATCAATTTACTTTTAATCAATTCTTACTTAAGTTATTAATCATTAGTAGCAGCAATAAAAATTCAATTATGTTAATTTTGATTTTTATATTTATTTTATACTTTTGTAGGTCAGATGATGAGTTTTATAACTTTTATTATATGTTTCTTTTTTTATTAGTTTTCTGTTTTCATTGACATAATTTTAAGAGTTATTGAAAATCTATGGTGATGGTAAACGTTTTGTATTGTTGTTCATTACCAATGGCAAGAAATTAAAGTTTAGTGAAAAATGATTATGAGGCATATCATTATGTGGGTTGAGGGTTTATACCCCATCAAGCAAGGCTTATTTTACACTTAAAATTTAATATTGGTGTTGTTTTAAGGGTTAGTAAGCCATTATTTAACCAATATCTTGTAAAGAAACTTGAACTCTTTTCAGAATTTATTCATATTTTTTGCCTCCAGAATCGTTTTAGTAACTAATTTAACTAGGGTTACTTACCCAATACCGTCAACGATTCTAGTGATGCTTAGTAATTGTTGATTACTATAGTTTCGACCTCATTGGGTCATTATCAAATCATACAAGACGTCAGTTTCACAATGTCACTTCTGACTTGAAGTTTGTCAATTGCAAGTAGTTTAAATGTAATAATAAAACTGTTGACTTGTAACACATATTCACACATTCACATTAACACTTATACACATTCATATACTTTACATTTAGCACACTGACACGTATTAAAACTTGTTGCCGGCCGGCGTTGCGATACCAAACTCAGTGTGCTAAATGTAAAGTATATGAATGTGTATAAGTGTTAATGTGAATGTGTGAATATGTGTTACAAGTCAACAGTTTTATTATTACATTTAAACTACATGCAATTGACAAACTTCAAGTCAGAAGTGAGATTGTGAAACTGACGTCTTGTATGATTTGATAATGACCCAATGAGGTCGAAACTATAGTAATCAACAATTACTAAGCATCACTAGAATCGTTGACGGTATTGGGTAAGTAACCCTAGTTAAATTAGTCTTTTCAGAATGTTTAGTGAATTCAAACATATTTTAAGGAGCTGATCAACTTTACCTAAAAAAAGTCCTGATACATTCGTAAGGGTTAAGGAGCATTAGGCAGGATTTAATGATTTTATTTAAAATAATGTTGATATGAACATTTTAAACATTAAATTGTACTATCTAAGATACTCATGTTTGATCTTTTTCCTAGTATTGTTTAAGTGCTGTTACATTATTAAACAATGCTTTGTGTGGTTAAGTGGTAGAGAGGACTAAATAGTCCTAACTTCGCCACATAAATAAGGCATTTTTCATTTCATTATTACGTATTTAACATTTAAGCTGCTTTATACCCTCTCACCCCCTACTCAGGTAAGTGAGCAAATACTCAACAACTTCTACTCCCCCTGATGTTGTATATCGTGTGTGCTGTAGAGAAATAAAGCAAATATGATTCATAAAAACTTCCATTAACACATAAAATGTAAACATTGTATGAGATTTAGTTGTCTCAAATGATGAACTACCTTAATTGATCTAGTCTAGAGTTTAGTTTGGTAAACATAAAACAATTTTACATGACAAAACATTAAATGTTACACTGAAGATCTGATAATTTTTTTTATTACTACAATTTCTTTGACAAATGTATAGTGTCAGTTTTCAGATCATATTGTGTTCTTGAATTTAAAACAAGATTTTATTCTTATATATCTTCCCAGTGCAGGTATTCTTCTAGAGTGTAGAAAGGTTTTTGAGTCAGTCACTCAGTGATGCTCCTTCCTTCCTGTGAGAATCTTCAGCTCTGCTGGTAGTCGGTTGTACAGCTTCTTCCTGGTATATGATGGCTCCTTTTCGTACAGCGTTAGATGGTGTGCTGGTAATTGATAGTTTGTGGCATGTCGGGTGTGGTAGTCATGTTGGTCTGCTACTCATGGTAAGTTATTTCCATCTACACGTAGTAGTATGACTTCCCGAATAGAGGGAGATAACCGTCATAATTTTGAGACCTATAAAGGCTCCTCTGCAGGTCCCAGACAATGTAGAATCCTTATTGCTTTTTTTCTGGAGACGCAGAATTTGTTGATGGTTCTCTTAAGATGTTCCTCTCCAGATAGCTATATCATATCAAATGTGGGATTCAAAGAGAGCAAAATAAGTTGTTTTTGTTGTTGTGGTAATGCTGGTGGCTTTTATCGACTTTAATATGTAAAGACTCGTATTACATTTCTTCCACATGGTATTAACATGCTGTGTCCATGACATGTTTTCATAAATAGTTAGTCCAAAGAATCTAGCGTGATGATTCATCTCAACATCTGGAAGAGCTGGCACCTGTTTTCGTTTCACACCAAACGCCAGCTGATTTGTCTTAGATATATTGACCACAAGGTCACTGGAGAAGCAGTTTTGATAAGCCACATTCAGTAAGATGTACGAGTTTATTGCCAGTTGGTAAGTGAAGTTCCCTGAAGATAGAAGGGTGATGTCATCCTCTTCACAAATGACAAATGAGATGTCATTTGTGAATAAAATAAAAAGCATAAATATCACAGGGCCAAGGACAAATTCTTGAGGTACACCCTTTGTTGTAAGGTGTGGCTTGGAATAGTATGGATTTGTTCTCTTTCTGTTTGTTTGACAGACCAATTGGCTGCGTTTTTCGAGGTAGCTCCTAAACCAGTCAAGAGCACGGCGTCTGATACTCAGTTTATCATGTTTGTTTAAATCAGTTTCAGGCCAAGGCAATCAAATGCCTTACTAGAGTCAAGCAAGATATGCTAGCTCTCCTGCATCCAGATGGTCAATCATGTAATTCTGCAAGCTCAATAATTGTGGTGGTAGTTGATCATCCTCTTAAGAATCCTTGCTGACTTGATGTTAGTAACTTATGTTACCAACAGCGACCCATCAGTCATTTTAGGACAACTTGTTCAATTACTTTGGAGAAGATCAATAAGTGAGATTGGTCTGTAGTTACTGGCTTGCTTTGGACTTTCACTTTTGAGCTTAGGATATACTTTAGCTAATTTTAAGGTAATTGGGAATTTTCCTGATCTTAATGACATATTGGTTATGAAGACCAGAGGCAGTGTGAGTGTGTCGCAGCATTGTTTCAGTAGCTTTGACGAGACTCAATCCATTCGTGCTGGAGTTTTGGTCTTGAAGCTCTTGAATATACTCTGGATTTCTTCTCTGTTAGTGTGAGAGAAATGTGAGGTGGTAGTTTAGACATTGTGCTTGTGTGTTATTGGCAATTGTTGGTTTACGTTTACTGTTTGCAAGTATCTTTTCTGCTATATTGATGAAGAAGTGGTTGAGTTGTTCTGCAATAGTTCTTAGGCTGTTTATTTCTTCACCATTAACTTCTAGATTAAGATTTGTTTTCTGCTGATTCTCGTTTTGCTTTTCATAGTTTACTCTCTGCCATACAGCTCTAGATTTATTAATATAGTCTGCTGATGCTTGCTGCATTAGCATTTCCAATAGAAGATAATAGTCCTTTTAGGCTTTTGTGGTTTTTGCCATACCTTGATCAATGCCTGTGAGCTGATATTTTTTCTAGCATTTGAGATATTCTGCCTTTAGGTCCAGTGTTATTTTGTCTTTAACCCTAGATAGTTATCACACATGAGTATGACGCTAAGGATATCGATATGTAAATTTTACGCAATCAATAGTCTTCATAATCACAGTTGATAGATTGATAATTGTTTAATAAAAATCATTAATACATGAAAAACATTTGAAGATCAATTGTTAATACATTTTGTTAGCTGATATTACAAATGTCAATGACTGCTAAGTCCCATAAGACCCAATTGAAAAGTATTTTGTTCTCTAAGTCTTGAAATTTAATAAAAATTACACAACATTGATACATTACACTGAAGGAAGGGGGAACTGAAGCCTGCTGTTTGGACAAACATCTGCCATGATAAACAACTAATTTAGAGCAAAAAAGTACATAACAACATGTTACAATTACGTACGATACCTATCTAGGGTTAAATATCTTTAAACTTAAGATGTAAGTTTAGTAAACTGAATAATTTAAGTCTACTAGGTAGTGGAATACAGCTGAGACCAACTTGGGCTATTAAGGTCAAAAAGTGTGCTATTTTTTTCAGATATATATAGTAGCTCTGAAAGTGAGGGTAGAAAATATTCCGACATTTGATTAGTTGTATTATACGATAAAATTTTGTTTTTGTGTTCTAGGGTTACCTCACATTTTGCTATTGTGTTCTAGGGTTACCTCTAACACTTTGTTATTTTGTTCTAGGGTTACCTTGGAGATCCGTATGTGTCTTGTCGCGCAGAATGTCTGAGTCACGGTGACTGTCCTGCCAGTAAACCTGCCTGCCTAAATGCTAAGTGTATAGATCCTTGTGCCGGTGTGTGTGGAATCAACGCCAACTGTCGTGTCAAAGATGGAACCACCGCTGTCTGCAGCTGTCCCCGAGATATGACTGGCAACCCCTTCGTCAGCTGTCGACCTTTCGACAAAAGTAAGATTAAAATATAATTATTTTTTTAGTAAAACACCATAAACAAATATCCAAAATCTTTGAAACTATGAAAGCAATCCACACGATGAATATTGTTTGGCATCATAGTACACTAATAACATTCATCAATGAAAATTGTACTGAAGTAATTTTTGAATGAATTGTACTGAAATTGAAAACAATGAAGCAGTACCACATACCTGAATTAGTTTGAAAAAAGTTGCTCTTCTGGTTTTGTAAAGAAGAAGTAAAATTATTAATAATTTAGACAGTTCCACTGACTGTTCTAATGTTGCTCCTCCGGTCATTTGCTAATGTTCCATGTGGTTTTAAAAGATGTCTTTTGTATTTAATGTAACCCTAGAACACAATAACAAAGTGTTAGAAATAACCCTATAACAGAAAAACAAAGAGTTAGAGGTAATACTAGAACATAACAAAGATGAATTTTAATAAATTTAAATTCAGACTGAAGTAAATTTCAGAATCAGTTATAAAAATAAATTCAAGTATCAATCTGACTATATTGTATTGATTATTATTAACATAGACAAACAAATTTTACGTTTCATGTATATTTTTTCTTAAATGCAATTCCAGAATAGAAAATGTAGAAAACAAAAGCATAACCTCAATTACCCTTTGGTAAAGTTATAAAATACTTGGCATAGATTGCTGCATAAATAATACTTTCACAAACCACTGACAGTATCTAATAACAAACTTGTATGAGTATTGCTAATGACATAGTAGTTGAAAATATTAAAGAAAAAATATTACCTTTTATTTGGTGGCTCAATTCATACTTTGGACTGCGAAATTCAAGCTTAGCTTTGAATCCCCAACTAAACTGAACCCATCTCCTTGAATCAAATTCATGCTCAGCCATGTTAACTGCCATTAAAAAAAAAAAAAACTTAATAAGCATATAAGAAAACATGAAAGTTTATGCTTATTGTATATATAATAGTGGGTACAATTTATTTCCATTATAATGTATTAAACTTGACGATCTAGTAAAATTTTTTGTTCATTACTTAACCCTTACCAAGCTATTTATGGATATATCTGTCTCGGTTTTTACTGTAGCAGATGAAATACAGTTATATACCCCATCATTTTATAGAGTTGTTGGCGTTTGACGGATATTTCATAAAATTGGAAACTTTATACAACTATTGTAATTTGTTTGTTTGCTTCTAGTTTTAGGTTTGCTTATGTATTCAATTAGTTTTTAAACAACATATGGATATTCTGGCCATAACTGCAGCTGTAGCAGCCGGCAATCAGTTGTTCATACTATGGCAACTAGCACTTTATAATAAAAATAGTTTTCTTATTCCTTTAAAGGTTATTTTATTCATAAATCCCATAATTTATATTTATACTAATTATTTACTACATTTTAGTTATAGATATGTTATTGTTTTGTTTTGTTTCCAGACGTATTACGGATATATCAGTTTTTGATCAGTTATTTTAATGGCTAAAGGCGGATATATCCGTCTTACAATATTTTGCTATAAAACATAGGAAAAATTTATTTTTACTAAAAACTCAGTGTTTTTCTTACTTAGTATTTATACTGGTGCTAAAAACATACAGATTAAAAAAATTATTTTTTTCACCCCAATACCAAAATAATGCACATTATGCATAACATAATTCAGCACCGTAAGGGTATTGACCCTTTATTTGTCTGAGCATAGAGATACCACGCTAAATGTTTTTTTTAATAGTTTCAGATTTTCTTATCTGATTGTCGTAGTTTTTTAAGTGAGTGTGTGGATGCACCCACTTAAAAAACAGCTGTGAATGCAGCCCTTATATTTCGAACAACTTAGCTTCTGAGAAGAAAAAATTTGAAAGTTACTACCATCCCATAATCCACCCTATTTGAATTTTCTAAAAAATATCTTTCAGCAAAGATATATTGATGTTGTCCAGTTGCCCGCTCTACCTATCTGATAGTTCGCAGATGCACGCCACTCCATGGTCTCAGTCAGTAAGCCAGGCTTTACTCAGATATCATGCACTTTTAGCTGATGCACCAATTTAGCCTTGACAATAGTAATCTGACCGTTATCACTTGTAGTTCTAGTCCTTTGAATGATGCATGGATGTTACAAATTGAACTGTGTTTGATTTTTGTTTACCATAGTTTTTGTAAATAAAACTTAGTTTTGATTTTGCGGCTTAGCATGACTACTGTCAAATCTACATGAATGTCTAGTTTTAATAAACTCTTGATTATTTATTTAATTATAAAGAAGTTAATTTAAGCAAGGAGAGCTTTTTGCTATTGGATGTCATTCAAAAATAGGAAATTGTCATGATTTACATACAGAGTTATATCACCAATGTCTCATTTACTATATGAAGTACATTTTGTGCTGAAACCGCAATCATCATAATGTAACACAGAGTAAGTAACAAAGAGCAGTGATTCCCAACCTGTTGTCTGCCAGAAGGTTCTACATAAATGATCTAGAACCTTCTGCTTCCAGGATTTCATCGCTAAATAAGAAGACTGTGTAATTTTCAATGTAAATTTCTTTGTAAAATATTTTTGATAAAGTTACTTTTAAGTAAAGTAGGATATCTGTCATGTCTAATAAAGGCCTTGTGCTACAAGAGAGTAAAAGACTACCAAAATATTATCAGGCAGTTGCTATTGTTATTTATTCTAATACTTTATGGGTCATATTGTTGTCGCATCGATATAACTTCTTTGGAGCCAAATATTGAAATAGTAATTGCTAGTGAACAGCAAGAGCAAGACAGTCATGGAGACGCTGAGCGTTATAATATAGGCCTTTTATTATGTTTGCATAAAATCACACTTTTATGAACCAGTTTTTCATGATATATTTATATTTATTACTCACTTATTCTATAATGTTTACAATTTATTAAAATTTGAATACAACTTTAAAATACAAAATGTGTCTTCTTTTTTTTAAATTTTATATATTTATAAAATATTTTGTGGTCCGCTGATATTTTTATAATCATCACCTAGGGATTATAAGGTTGGGAACCACTGACATAGTATACTGCACATTAACTTAGCTAGCAATGGCTATAATAATTTATTGCCAGCTGTTCTGGCAATAAATCACCTGTTCTGGTAACTCTATCACCAGGTTCTGTAATATTCACTCTTTTGAATAAGTACTATTAACATTGAGACAAGGACTATATTATGTAAACTAAACTTGTAGATATGAATAAAATACAGTTGTCTTGTGACTATCGATTTTGCGATGAACCGATTCGGATAGTAACCACGGAAAAATATGGTAAAATTTCGTAGGGATCTGGAACTGAACGTGCCTTCATTAGCCACATTTGTTCACTATTATACTCTTATGTAATGCATATAGTAGTTTAAACATACATGATTTTGCTGCTGAAGAAATAAGCTACAGTACTTTTAATTTGATCCGGATGGTCATAATCCGACTAGTTGTGAGGCCACTGTATTTTAAAACTGTTGTTCCAGTGACTATTCTGAAATTTTGTTCAAAGATGGTCTTGAGGTCATTTGGAGGAAGCATGTAAATCTTTTATATAGTCTCTTCTTAGACACAGAAAAATTGTGGATTTATTACGAAATTGGACACAATTTAATTTCTCCACTTTGATGCGATTTTTATTGCGCTAAATAGATCTTCTAAGTTCTTTGAGAAGCAAAATTTAATGTATTTAAGTTTATACATTTTGTTTTATAAAGGTTTTAGTTTGTTCTGCATGTACATCAAACTTGGTGAGGCCAAATCTGTAAAATAAAATGTACAAATAAATAAATAATGCAGTAGTTTATTCAGTTAAAACCATTTAATATTTCAAAACAAAAGCTTTTTACCGATATCTGCATTTATAAACGTTTGTGTTTGTAAATTAACGCTGCTTTCATTTAAAATGTAAACAAAATCATATACTGTACATGTAAACAAAATCCCACTGGTTTATATATTTATTTATATATTATACCACAAAAATATATAAATCAGTTATATCATTAAAAAATAGTAAAAAAAATGTACATCATATCAAGTTCTTTGTGAAAAATAATTTATAATAGGGGCTACAAGCATTAGATTGATAACACATTCATAAATTCAGGTTATGATATGTATTCTATAAAATTAATACTTTATTGAATAATACGATGAACTTAACGAATGAAAGTATTTATCAGGAGTAGTTTGATAGTTCCTAAGTAAATGCTGGTGTTTATTTTACTTAATCTTACCATGAGCTAATTATCGAGTAATATTTTGGTTGAGATTAAAATTATAAATGTCCAATCTAGGATATTCTTATATTATAGAAAGGTATTTAATTTCATAAAAATTTTAATCCTAGTTACTCTGATATTCAAAGAAATTTAAAAATTGAGAAAAAAACATTCGGTTGAATCTAGAGATGAAGGGCAAGTCAGTTAAAATGAAATATGGTGAAAAAATTCATCTGGAGTTCATTAGTAGCATAATGGAATAAAAAAGTTATTCAAAAGAGCTTCATATTTTTAATTGAATTTACAATTATAAATGACCTAAACTGTCAACATCACACACTACAGTCTGAATAAAATATGTTTTTGTTCCATAAACCAGCTGATTTGTGTATCCCGAACCCTTGCGGAACAAATGCACGATGCGACCCAGGTCATGATCGCTCTGGGAAGGAGAGACCTGTCTGCACCTGCATTCCTGGATACCTTGGTGATCCTTTGTCGTACTGCAGGCGCGGCGAATGCAGTTCAGATGCAGATTGTCGCTCTGATCAGAACTGTCTCAACTATAATTGTGTGTCTTCCTGCTCCAACCAATGTGGTACAGGTGCCGTCTGCAATGCCCGTAACCATATAGCAGTTTGCTCCTGTCCCCCAGGTCACACTGGAGATGCCTTATCTCGTTGCTACGCTATACCTGCTCCTGTAGCCAGGGCTTTCTACAATAAGTAAATTGGTTGGCAGGTTAGGTACCTCCATGTGCCCTTTAATTTATATAACGTACTGCCATTTTAAAAATAATATTATAAAAATGACATCAACTATAACTGTCTAAAAATGTATCAAATTAATTGGCTAAGGGCGAGATTTCTCTGATAATCAATATTAACAAAACTTATCCATCACTCTCGCCTGTATTCGAGCACTATACTCATGTCAACATCGCCTGATGTGATCTCTATGAAAACCAGTAAAACTTGTATTAAATAAAAAGTAAAATAAAGTTTTGATTTATATTTTTATTTTGTTGGATTATTTCTACCTAAAAAACTAAAGGTATGAAATTGTACTGAAAAATTGACCTAACCCTGATAAAGAGTACAAGATATAAAACATACATCACATGGGACATATTTGAAAACATTTATAATGTGGTTTATATTATTTCTTTTGGTTGCGTCATGTTCAAATGTATTTTTTTCCATTCGCTACTAATTTTCAAACCTTGCCTGCTTGGGAAAATCACTGTGCAATGTTCTAAACATTGACAGAATTTCATACTTATTTTGTTAGCATCGCTTCAACAATCATACTATTCCATTCCTGTCCTAATCAGAACTCTAATTTGTAGTTGATTATACATTAAAGTTGTATTGTAGTAGCCATTCAGACATATCTACAAATGTTTCTTAGAGCTTACATTCACAATAGTAGATTATTTATTTACTATAAAATAAAACAAACATAACAAAGGCTGATATGCCCTCAAATATCAGGTTGTTCTGTTTTACAAAAATATGACTTAATGTAGCCTGCATGAATAAATCTTAGCTACACTTTTAACTTGAACAGTCTAAATTACAGTACCTTATTTCTTTGCAATTTTAACAGGAAATAACTTAATTTCCTCTCTCTTCACTTGCAATGCGAACCAACCGTCTCCAAGCACAAAACTGCATTTTACATATACCGTATTGTTGTGCAAATGCCAATGCTATGAAGTAAATCTAAAGTTCTGTTGTTTAATGAATTAAGCATTTTTAAATAATGAAAAACAGTGTTTATTACAAAAAACTGAATTAATGATATAATAATATTAATTAATTGTAGTAAAATGAAATATACGGATTGCTGACTCTAAAATAAATGGATATACAGTATATACTCTTCAAAGTGAATAAAAGACTGTATGGCTTGACGTATCAGTCCTGAGAAGGCACATCGAGACAAGTCTCATTAACCAGACCTCAACGAAAAATCTCACCGTATTTAGTGATGTTCTAGTCTTGTACCGATCCCATGGGCTGCAGATTTTGTGAGATCACGTCTCTGAGATGGTTTTCGCCGGGATACAGGTTTCAACAAGAGTTGGCCATTTGACAAAATACATGTCTCATGAGACCTGTCTCGATACAAATCTCAAAGTGTGAAGGCCAGTTTACAACTTAGTTGCGACTGCCTAGAAGATAGTTGTTCTTCCTACAAGCCACCCCCACTCTGGCAGAAAGGATTGGCGGAAGCTGAGAGGAAAAACATACTTGGTGTCTTACAATTGTGATTAAAAAGTTTTGTAGCTTAATTTATTCTGTCTAAGATGGTCAGCAAAATTTTTTTTCTTACCGGAAAGTCTTGTTCTAAGTGTGCATTTATAAAACTGAGTTGTTTTTTAAAAATGTTATATAGTGTAAACTATTACATACATCTAAAGAAGAAACTACATAACAGTTAGATTCACATACTTCCTCCAAATGACCTCAAGACCATCAGTAAACAAAATTTAACAGCCGGCAAAGAATAGTTGCTGGAACAACACTTTAAATACAGTGGCATCACCACTGATCAGATTTTATAAAAGGACACTTCTGTTAAGGAATGAGAGTGTATTCAATAAGCTAGACAAATTTTATCAATTTTATATTGCAACCTTATATTAAGCTAACAAACAAATGTCTGAACAGATCGTTCAATCGTACCATTCAAAGACAGATGTTACGGAGGCAAATGAATCAACTTCCCTAAATTTTTAAAATCAAGACTATTATAAGGTGGGCCATTTTCTGATACAATTTTCTTGGGAACATGAAAACAATTTTCTTTATTAGCATTTTATACTGTTAGTATTAGTATTATCCATAGTAAACATTTTAGTATATTTAGAATAACTAGGAGAAAATGTTAACCATCTTTCTTTGAAAAATATACGTTTAAATATTCACACACGTTTAAATCGTTACCTTAACACATTCAGTGCCAAGTATTTTCATTTTCACTGAGTGTGGCTGCATATATAAATTTAAAACTTACCCCACTGACTGAAATTTTTTTTCAAAAACTCACTTTTGTATTTGTGTAGTGTCAATTTACTACACAATGACTGTCACAAGTAAACTGTATGCGTGGAAGACTCAAAAAATTTAATTTTTATGTATGGCCGTCTAGTCAGTCATCAGACCCTGGTGAACGACTTTGCCAAAAAATTAACGTCCAAGATTTTTTACACCACTTTACTTTGTAATTATCTAGTTAGTAATATAAGGGATTAAGGAAAACAAGTGAAAAAGATTAAAACTAATATTATCAGGTCCATTTCTAACATTTTCACAATTAGTCTATTCTGAGATAAATTTTTCAAACATGCTTCATAACACAATTCAGGTCAGTCAGAATATTTAATTTTTCCTTCTTTGCAGTACATTCTACATATTTTTTGCTTAATTTTATACATAATTTCTCTAAAAACAATAATAGAAACTCAAAAAATAACCGGAAACTGCAAACCTCGTCCTACTCGTAAGATACTGCAGAAGTGCGGGACCTACTAGCAATAGAACCTGGCAAAGGCTGGGCGAAGATTGATTTAATAATGTGAGTGAGGCAGTATAGCCGACTAGACGGCAATCAGCCACCACCGGGAACAACCGCTTGACCGACTAGACGGCCACGCAGTCACTAGCGGTCGGACAGTGTGGCCGACTTTACACCCACTAGGATTGAATGTGTTAAAAACATTTTGAGGTACACATAACTGATAACAGTATTGATCTAAACATATATCACATTATTTAGCTTTGGCCACCAAGCATAACCCACCCACCCACCCATACACATACAGTGGTACTGACCCACACGCCCACCCATACACATACAGTGGGACTGACCCACACGCCAACACATACACACACAGTGGTACTGACCCACACGCCCACCCATACACATACAGTGGTACTGACCCACACGCCAACCCATACACACACAGTGGTACTGACCCACACGCCCACCCATACACATACAGTGGTACTGACCCACACGCCCACCCATACACATACAGTGGTATTGACCCACCCGTCTGCCCATAGACGATCAGTGGTGGGTTCTTTTACATGGCATGATCTTCCCATAGACGATCAGTGGTGGGTTCTTTTACATGGCATGATCTTCACTTCACGTAAAAGAAAACTTCCTGTCTTAATGTACTCAGAATTATTACCCTACTTGCCCATAAAAAGGCATCCTTGATCAATAGATAGTTCGTTTCTACATTCGGTTTGAATTAAGATTATAGTTCTTTACTCATGTAATTAGGCCAACCCTAAACAAACTAAATATAAAACTTCAGTAACCGAGACATCTTTTTGTGTTTAGCAGCAATCTTGTACAAAGTTAAGAGCTTACATCTCATAAGAAATTAAATTATTTTCACTACAGACTGGGTCATCGGTGTCAGACATAGGTAGCTTTCACAAAAAATTTAGTGTGGGCTAAATCTTTTCTTTAACAAAATTCAACTGTATAATTTAAGCTCTATGCCCATCTCTTTATACATATTGCTGACAGTCAGTATGGATTTTTAAGAATGTAGTATGATTGACAAAGATGTATATGTTTGCAAAATAAGGCCAGGAAAAAATATAACTGGAGTTTGTTTAGACTTAATACTATTGCTCCATATTCAATAGTTGCATAACTGTTTGCTCACATTTGGACAAAGTATAAGACACAAAGCGCATTGGTTTTTCCATCACTATTTTTTTTTTTTTCTATCTACAATTTGAACTTATTCTACAAACGTTGTTATGGGACAACAGTTCAAACCCATAAAGCAAATTTTAGTGGACCTAACAGGATTTGAACCCGTGACCCTCTGCATATGAGTGCTAACCACTAAGCTAGCAAGAGACCCTTGCTACATTTAGGTAACAACTTGGTATCATGCTTCAAGGCCCAAAGGGCTTGCATTTTTTTTTTTTTTTTTTTTTTTTTTTTCAGTCATACCAGTGGAATTTTTATCTTATTATACAAACGTTGGCGGTCCAAACCCATCAAGCAAATTTTTAGTGAACGTCCCGGGATTTACCAGTGACGAACTGCATGTGAAGCAGAAGTGCTAACCACTAAGCTAGCAAGAGGCCTACTCTTTTTAGGATTATATTGAGCCAAATATTATATTTGTTTATTTAGCTTTACCACTTATAAAAGTATTTTCCATGTGTTCTTCTCTTAACACAAATATTACATCTTTTATCACCAGTCTGCTACATTGTTCAATCTTGTTGTCATGTTAGGAATATATTTATATTAATATGACAACAATTTGAGAGCACACCCAAATAATTCCTAATTCTGCATTATACATGTAATTGATTTATTACGCTTTGTCTTTCTCTCGTCTTTAAAATGTAGATATATATAAATTTATTTTGTTTCTTGTTCAATTAATATTTATCTTCTAAAGCACTCATCAAACATTATTGGAATCTTCAATGTGAATAAATCTCCTTTATTATTCAGTAATTGATTATATTAGCGTGAATTTAATTACATACAAAAGCCACTTGTTTAAAGCCTTTCCTTCCTTATCTAAAATCTCTATCTAAGGCAGTTATTCCACCATAAAAAAAACACAAAATATAATTAAATGAAACATAATATAAATTGAAACTTAAACTTAATCTGGCTTAGATGAAAACCAAACTAACGGCCAAATGTGAACCTGCTTCATGAATGTAACATACAGGGACTGTTTCATGGAGCAATTCGTATAACATGCCTCTAGCATATTAGATATTGGCAAGCACCAAAGGGGAGGGGATTATTTACTTTTTTCAGTCTGTTACTACTTATCATTGAATTTAAGAGCCACAAATTAAAAGTGCAAGGAAGGAAACTATAAAACTTTATTAAAAGACCTTCTCTCCAGACCATGTTGTGCTGAGGTTAAATCTACAAATATAGGGAAAAGAAAAATGGGGGAGAAGAGAGGTTAGGAGTTGGAGGCAAGACCACCAACTGAGTGAAGACTAGCTTATTATATGAAAAACAAAAGGAGTATATGAATCATATATCAAATAGAAAGAAGTAAAAAAGTTTTTTTTATTACAAGAATTTAATATAACAGTAATTTGGAAGAATATCCAGGTAACCTTATTCCTGATCATATTCGCTGACTTCCATTGCCGATGTATAATGGTGACACTTTTCTTCCTGCATGTCTGAAAAGTATTCATATGTTTTTAAACAAATTTAGAACAAATGAAATAAAACTGCTTAGCTTTAAAATGCTACTAACTAAACATGCAATTGCCAATAACAATATCAATTTTATAAATAATGAGGATTGATCAAAGCGTGCAAAGACAAATATTTATAAAAATGTTCATACAAAATACAAAAACTGCAAAATCCTTTTCCAAACATTTTCGCAATATTATTTTGTTTCTTAACAGCTAACATGGAACTGGTTGTAAACAAATTATATGATTAGAGCAACTCAATTAATTTTGGAATACAATTTAGAACAAATGTAAGGAACCTATTACCAAGAACTAGAGCTGCTGGTAACGACAGTGTCACGGAAGTAACATTTGGCCAAAACTTAGCTGTGACATCCTCACTGATTAGTCTGGGACTAAGATGGTAATACAATTTCTCAGCTATATAGGCAAGAATCGTGACCACTGTGACCCACCTTGAAACCAACATGACGACACCCCTCCAATCATGTGATCTTTGGTGTCTATCTTGTTTTAATCTGAGCAATCTTGATTCCCATGCCTTCAAAATGTAACGCCATGGGCCAGTATGGCATAACATTTGATGATGTAAATATTGAAAATAACACCTTAACGTAGTCTTTACTGGAAGCTTAATTTTTAGTAGAGACACCGACCACTTAAGCCTATGAATTAAGATAAGGAACCTATGATTTCTGGTGAAAAAGTCAAGAAACTTATGGTGAGATAGTAATGTGACAAACTGTTATGTTTTGATGGCATAAATATATACTCAGAAAGGTCAAGGAGATTGTTGAAGATCAACTCTTGTCCCAGACGGGTTTACTTTGTGTAGGTTTTCCATATCTTGTCCATATGTTAAGATGTCTTATATAAATGTGTTCAAACTAATCTTACAAAAGATTTTTCGATGAGACATGTGACTGTGTGAATACAATGTTGCAGCATAACAGACAAAAAGGACCAACAAGGATATACAGACAGCTCTTTACCATCATAAGCCACAAGAGGTCACAAGTTGCAAATGATGAGTTTTAAAACTTTAAGAATTTCTACTATATCCCACCTTTATACGTTTTCCCTACAATTAAGAAATACCTAACAGAAAGAAGGTTCATTAATAATGAAAGAGTCGTCAAAATCAATAAGACCATCTGTAAACAGTTTTAAACTGCTGTCTAGATGAAACTGCCCATATATAAGTTGGTAGTTATTCTGCCAACTAAGGGTTGTATATCCAAAGATGCTTCATTGCAAATGAAATATTGCAATAAAGAAAGAATGAATAATATTTTGAAAAAACATAAAACTATTAATAAACGATTACATTGAATTAGTGCATAGTATTTAAGAAAATAAAAAAAAAATTAGATGTGTGTGTAAAATAGTCACCTATTTTACCTCACTGTACGTGTATGGGTGGGTGGGTGAGTCATTATCACTGTACGTGTATGGGAGGGCGAGTGGGTCAATATCACTGTACGTGTATGGGAGGGCGAGTGGGTCTATATCACTACTGTACATGTGTGGGAGGGCGAGTGGGTCTATATCACTGTACGTGTATGGGAGGGCGAGTGGGTCTATATTACTGTACGTGTATGGGAGGGCGGGTGGGTCAATATCACTGTACGTGTATGGGAGGGCGAGTGGGTCTATATTACTGTACGTGTATGGGAGGGCGAGTGGGTCTATATCACTGTACATGTATGGGAGGGCGAGTGGGTCTATATCACTGTACGTGTATGGGAGGGCGAGTGGGTCTATGTTACTGTACATGTATGGGAGGGCGGGTGGGTCAATATCACTGTACGTGTATGGAGGGCGCTGTACGTGTATGGGAGGGCGGGTGGGTCTATATCACTGTACGTGTATGGGAGGGCGGGTGGGTCTTTATCACTGTACGTGTATGGGAGGGTGAGTGGGTCTATATCACTGTACGTGTATGGGAGGGCGAGTGGGTCTATATCACTGTACATGTATGGGTGGGTCAATCCGAACATACTATTACACTTATTCAAATTTAACAGTGATATAGTCACCTAGTTTAAATCTATCAATATGATGAATTTTCTCTTCAATTGTTGGCAGGTCCTACGTTTATGCACGAGAGCTTATCAAAAAGTAATAGGATAAGCCTTATACAAAGGGACTACCAAATGTCTTTTTACTCTTCTTTTTTACAGGAGAAGTAAAAACACAATATATAAAAGGATATACTATATATATTAAATAAACATTATGCAATTTCGATTATTTTTTCAGCATGAAGAATCAATCAATATACTATGCGTAATATAGGTATATTCTTTCCTATAACCAACTTTAATGATTGAGCGAAGCATTTACTACTTTAAATGATTATTTGGCACTACATCTGTGTATTTGTTTGTGAAACAACTACAGAACACGCTGACTGAGCATCATGAAATTTGAGATGAAAGTTATTTCTAGCAATGCATAACGTTTTATAAATTTACTTCTAATTCAGAATGGCAGCTATTTATTGAAAGAAAGAGAGTGTTCTTGGCTAATTTTTTCCATTATACTGGCTTGGGACGGGATCAAAGTAAAAATGCCTAAATTGTAGAAAATTTAACTCCTGAGAATGAAATTTTCAGCAGAACTTAAATTTGACCATAACTGTTTATGTGTATCGTTTTCAGTTGGAATAAAGTTTTCATAAAATAAAGCTCAATTTTAAAGGTAACAGGTTGAGATAGAGAATAAAAAATGCTTAAAAATAAGAGAATTTACATCTAACCAAAAAACTTTCATCAGAGTTGAAATATGGTTCAACGTTTTTATGTTGAGGAAGACAAAGGTAGTTGGACATTTGCCATCATTACTATGTGAAAATTACCAATTACGACGTTTCGATTTGGTAAAACCCAAACCTTTTTCAAGTGCTAAAAACTAAATTACATCTACACAAACATGTTATAAAACTACGTTCTTAAACTAATAAACTTATATACTTTAATAATTATCTACATTTTAACTTAGATCCTAGAATGGGGTTACAACAAAATGAACTTCTACTAAATATAAAAATGTCAACAGGCTTAAATTAATATAACCAATTAGGCGCTGTCAAGGTCACGATATCAAAGAAAAAATGTTAAAAACACAATTAAATTAATATTCAAATCAGACTGAAATAAGATTACATTACCTAATCATAAATAAAAGTCAAAGCACTAAAACAACCACATTTAGTGCAAGTGCAGAGTCGACTAAGCCGATGATGTCAGGTGGTGATGAGTCATTAGTGAATGCATTTGGGTGAGAAAATTATTCCTAGAATTTGTAGAAGGGTACAGTGTCATAAATACGTCACTTGAAGGCCCTGCAGCGCCTTAACCTAGCACCAACAGTCAATAGAGACACTGATTGCTTGTCAAACGATTATATGATGTGTGGTGCTTTACTTGTCCTTTTATTAGTAACTTTATGTTTATTTCCATCTTCTGATAACTAGCTCAGTTAACCCAGAGGCTCGGTTGATCGGGACTCGGATTAATTGTATTAACAATTAAAAAACAAAATACTATTAAGGATGCCACATCATAGCATGGGCAAAACTTCTGGTTATCTTGTATGGGGTGTATATTACCAGAAAATATAGATTCTAGTTATGAAATTGGCCAATTAAGCCTAAGCTGTAAGAAGTATGACATTATTTTTACTGGCTGAATCCTATTTCATTTTATTCACTCATTAGTATCTAAAAATTATTTAAAACATAAGTATAGCCTATAAGAATTGTCCTCATCACTTGACATTGTGCAACAAAGTACTACTAGATATACTGTAAACTAAACTAGTAGTTTTTATTTTAAAGTATATGGTAATAATATGGTAATTAATTTGATTGTTATTGTGTACAACAACCTTGTAAAATATATTTTATTTAGTCATCAATGACAGTTAGTTGTATGATGTGCTTGACTAGATCACTTCCACAAGTATAAAGACATAACATAACATGTAATACATACCTGTTAGCAAGTTGTATACACTGAAGTTATTTTGTTTACCATCCCCACCCACACAAAATATATTGGGATTTTCTGGGCACATTTGCAGACATTGTAGTCCTTGCTTGGTGTATTTGGTGTTCACCAGGACGGGGTCCTTCTTTGTAAAATTCCATGATTTGACAGATTGGTCAGTCGAGCATGTGACTAGCAATTCAGGATTATCCTGGTGGATCCCAATACCTTAAAAAAACCAGAATATTTATTTCCACAACGATAGTATGACACATTTATTCATTATAAAGAAGAGTATATTTAGAGACCAATAAAATCACCAGTGTTTTATTGCTTGACACAAGACATTACAAAACTGGAAAAGAGGAAGGAAAATGCATAGAAAATGATATTATTGTTAAATGTGGAAGGTTGTGAAAATGTAGAAATGAAATGTATCACAGTACCAAATTTAAGGAAATATGTGAAAAAACAGGAATTGTGCTATTGTGGAGGACATATGGGCAGGGTTTAAAGTGATGGTATCATCAAATGCTCTTGTATGTAACAGTTTGAGTATTCAAAGCAGCTCTCACATCAAGCAATCATTCGTTGCGTCTAAGGAGAACTCTCACAGAACAGTCTTATGCTCTAGACCAAGGTTAAGATTTTACACCTTGATCTAGTTAATACAAAGAAAAACTACCTATAGGAAAAGGTGGACTTGTAAATATGTTTTGAAAAAATATTTTTTTTTATCTTGTCTTGTTCTTAAAAAAGTTTCAAAATAAATAAATACACTCATCTTTTGCATGTCCAAGTTCTGTATGATTGTACAAATAAAATTATACATATTATGTTATAATATTTTCAATATTTTATATGAGTTTTTTTAATTTATGCTTACACATGTGGCAAAAATGGCCTAACATAATAGAAACACAAAATGAACACTGGCAGGGTTTAGAGGACCGAACATGCCAGTGTTGGTTATAATTGGTCGGTAGCGTAGTTGGTTCAATCCCAGCTTCATAAGCTAAAGGTTCTCAGTTCGATCCCAATCAGTCATAATACATTTTGAGAAGGATCAGCTGATAACCACCGGCTGTTCATTTGTCATTGGGCTATTAATTAATGACACTTTCTAAGGAATAGTCAGCCTTAGTTTGTAACAATGACTATATTCGCTCATCTACACTCATCACACTCATTCGAAATCCATATTCGCCCATATCTTGACGATCGGTGTCTTATGAATAAAAAAAAAAAAATGCAATCTATCACTTACAATCTCCACAACAATTTGTCTCTAAGTAGCTGGATTGCACCACTGCGCCACAAGTGGCGACATGAAAAGTACACATTTTTACGTTTTTAAAGGTAAAAAGTCTCATTACTTCTAAAAAAAATGAAAGTAATATCTAACTTAAAAAATATAATGCTAAATTTAGTTGTATAATATATTATCTCATATTCTCTGAAGTACAGTACAACCTCGATTATTCGGCCTCGCTTTATCCGGCAGTCCGTGTCATCCGGTTCGGCAAGTAGATAACAATAACAATTTTATTTATAAGATAAAATTATAATTAATCGGAAACACTTTTCAATTTTGAAACGCAAATGTCGTACATGAATGTTCTGATTTTGCATTTCACAAATTGCAGGCGCTATATTGACTAGTTACCCTCTCTCATAATTTAATAATGTGCCTGAAAATGAAGATCTGAATTGGCAATGTTGTTTATTTATGTTCAGTATGGCTGGCTGGAAAAGTCCATTTCTCGCAAGTAGGGGAAGGGGAACATATATATCTTTCATATTGTATTGTAAAGCAGCGTCAAAGAAAGTTGGCGATCGTGATAAACATCCTTCGAGTCACTACAATTGCTGCAGAGAACGTTGCGACTCAGGGGTGCAGAATATGTCCGAACGCCCGAACAATGTTCGGGGGAAATCATTGAGGGTCTGGGGAAATCCAGGCACTTGTAATTCTTTTTTTTAATCTGCTTAAAATAATTTAATTTTTATTTCAAATGGTTTTTGGTGAAATGTAACATTTCCAACATATTATTATTTGATAGAGAGAGTGCATAGAAATTTCATTATCATCATAACCTCAAACTAATGTGTGAGTCGTGTTTCCATTGGCGTTATGAGACCGGGCACTGGGCAGCGGCGAGAGCGCTCACGCGGCGTCACGGGCGATAGGGTAACCATGACGTAATTTCAAAGCTTCGATGTTGGTTGAAAAGGGTCGTATTTTTTAACCGTAAATAGTGCGGTTTCACTTAGAGTGGCAACACTAACTTTAGGACGAAAGTTGTTCATCAATATAACTAGTCTAGTCACGATCGAAATTTAATCTCTGTCTAGGCTAAAAGGCAAAAAGTGTTATTATATATATTTACATAATTGCATTTACATTTTACAGCCAGCAGGCAATAAAAATTGTTTCCTAACGATTAACGCATGTGAAATATCGTAGGGTATTGTATTAAAGGGGCTAAATTATAGTAGGCCTAGTTATACAAAATATATAGCTATCGCCTATAGCTAAAGGCGATAACACGGAAGTGTAAAAGACTTAAATAATAGATTTATTGTGCCCGTGATGTCATTTCAAAACTTTGGTATCGTTGTGAAATGAAATATTTTCGACCGCCAGTAGTGTAATTCCGCATAGAGTGGGAACATTGGCTGACACTGCCTGACAGTGACACACCCACCCCACTGTCGCGCCGGGGCGGCGCGCGCATCACCTGACATCCCTGCCTTGCCGCTCAGTCGCATGCGTCGTCTGTCGGCTGATTAGTTTTATCTGTCGACGCGAAAATTGAACTCAGGTGCGTAAGCTTTGTGCATAGTACAATGTAAAAGTGAGTGGTTATTTTTACTTAGTTAAAATGTCGTTTTTGAGTAAAAAGGATGTGATTTGTGCATTTTGTGAGTGGGAAGGCAGACGTGACAAATTAACTGCCCATACGACATCGAAGCATCCGAACGAGAAACCACGAACTAAAGATCAAGGTGATTTATCATCCTTTTTTAAACGTAATCTAACTGATACTGCTCAACCAACCCATTCCACGTCTGTTTTTGGGAGCTGTTCTAGTACACCAGATAATGTTGATATTGATAGTGAATTGTTAGAGCCTCCAAACAAAAAGATTTTTGCTGTAACTTCAGAACAACCTATGACTGATACAATTGAACCAAAAGATGCACAAAATGTTGATGTAAGCAACCAAATAAAAGAAATAGGAAATGCAATTACTAATTTAAATTAAAAAAATTGATCAGTTAGTTAACCTTAGCAAACTAAATGAAAGAGTAGTCAAGGTCGAAAATGAACCAAGTGATGTTGTAGTAGATGATGAATTTGAAACCAAAATGAAACTTATTAGAACTTCTAAGTCTGTCGATGAAATTTGTAACTTAATGCCTTGTTTGGAGTTTGGAAGGGAAACTTCCACCCTTAGATGTAAACCTTGTGTGCAGAATGTATTTTGTATACCTAAGGACGTAGCTGTTATAAAGAGTTCTAAATATGGATTTTGGATTTTTTTCATTCCATGATGAAGGGCTTGATTCAGGTTCTCAAAGTATGTCTTTCAGAAATTCTAAAACTCACATAATTGACCATTTGAAATCAAATTCTCACAAATGGTGTTTGCAGTATAGCATACAAGAACAACAAAAGGAGGCTTTAATTGATAAAGAGCATAGTGAAATAGCTTTAAAAGTTGCAAGAGTAGCTTATAGTTCTGTCAAGGAAGGCAAGGGTGGCAAGTTTTTCGAGCGATGTTTGAGTCTACAAAGTTTAAATGGCACTAGTATAGGAGAGCTAAATCATTCAAGAGAATTTTACAGGGGTTTCAGAACTAACTTGTTCCTAACCATCCGAAGTAAAATATTTGACTTTTTTAAAACAATTAACCAAGCTACAAATCACTTACCATTAGTGTCTGTGGTTGCTGATAAAATCACCAAACTCCACAGAACGTTTCAAATAACTTGTTTGATTACCTTAGTTGAGGGTATTCAGACTTGCATATTACTAGATATTTCACCATGCGGCACGCACATCCCACAAAGGTTATGACTTGGCTAAAAAAATTGAGGATAGTCTCAATGAAGCAGGAATCAATTGTAATGAACAGCTGAATGGGATGGCATTTGATGGCCAGTATTTTGATATAGGGGTGGACAAAAAATTAGTGACTTCATGCACTACAAATATGAGTCATGAATTCTTCTTGCCCATGTGGGATATAGCACACAGAATTGAGTTAGCGGTTAAGGATGTGAAAAAAACACCTGCAATGAAATGGGTCAATGACCAAGTATCAGTAATTGGTGGAATCATGAAACAATATAATTGGGGTATAGGATATGAAGAATTACTTAATTTAGCAGATGAGCTGAATGTTGATTCCCTAAATCCTAAAATGTATCAAGACACAAGATTTGTCCAAAGTGAAATCAGAGTTTATAAAACATTTTTGAAGGATTTCAAAATATTTTTAACTGATCTTCACAGAAAAAGATGCGAAAGTATTTCACTGTCAAATAACACCCAAGCCAAAGAATTTTCTAATCAGTTGAAAAAATTTACCTCTCCTTCCTTTTTGTTTGAAGTAATAGGAATTACTGACATTCTACAAGTATTAACAAACTTCAGTTGCATTTCCCAGAATGTTAATATTTGCATTTGGACAGTTTTTGAAATCTTTCATGGTACATTAGATGTTCTGAAAAATATGAAAACTGAACTGATTGAAGGTTTTGTGTCACCGAAACATTTTCCAACTCTATCAAAGGAAGTGAAGCTGCTAAAACATAACTTGTTTCATGATTGTGCTTTAGTAAATGATAACAAGCTAGCAACTAGCCGTTCTCAAGAAGTCCAAGCTGATAAAAGCTTTGATGAAGAAGATGACCTAAGTGAATATGAAGCTTTTAAAGGCTCAAGAGACAAACTGTCAACATTTTTAAAAATACTTATTGAAAAGCTTGAACTTAGAATTACAGAACCAGCAATTGTGAAAGATATGAAGACATGTTTCAGTACTACTTCTTTGTTGGATGGTGATTTTGACTCTAATGTATCAGTATCACTTAAAAAACTGGTAGCATGGGTCAATGAAAACAGAGGAAAAAATTTTGAAAATGATGTGGTGTTGGCTCAATTAAAAAATATGAAAATACAACTGTGCCAACACTTTGACCAAAAAGTAGGCCTGCAAATAGAAGAAGGTCAAGAAGAAAATGATTTAAAAAATAAAATCAAACGGATTGAGTTGGAAAAGAAACTTATGAATACTTTATTCACAGATAGGAGGATATTCACAGATCATCAAGAAGTTCTTTACATTCTTGAAAACTGTTTAAAAACTTGTAGTGAAGCTGTGTGTGAAACACTAGGTTCGGTGATTGGCAACCATTTGCACAATAGGAACATAAAACATGATAGCCTCTATCATGAAGTGTTTATTTCTTGGAATGGACCCCCTGTCCACTCATCTTCTCATTTGTTAAAAGAAGGGCTAATAAAACATTTTGGTGGGGAAAAATTTCACTTCACAAGATTTTCATCAAAATCGAGGTTGAAAATTTACAAAACGTCTAAAGTAGTTGACAGGCTCCAATCTGAGAAGGGAAGACTTCCTTTCCTTGAGGATTTTTGAGGTCAGTAACACAAAAATTAACTATAACTATAGATTTTATTATCAAACAAAAATAAAACAATCAGCTATCACTCCACATATTGAGCTTGATCTTAGCACACACAATTTTTAATATTTTATGTAGGCTATAGGCTATGCTTACTGTTATAAAACTTGTGCAAAGAATTACTTGTTACTGTGATTTGTAAATAACTAATTTTAAGCAACAAATAAAATACAGTTAGTAACTAACTATCTAAAATTGTTATGATTGATTTAATATTTTTCAAAAATTAAAAAGCAGCTAAAGGTTACTTTAAAAAATTTAAATTTATAAAATCAGCAAACAAAAACAAGAAAGGTATTAAACTTTTTTGAAGGTATTATCAATTGTTATAATGAAATGAAATAAGATCATAGATTGAATACTAGGTTTTTAAAAAGTGGGTTTTTATTTGTGTAGATGGTTGGAATTCAAACTGTATAATAACTGAAGATACAAGCTGAAACAGAAGATGTAAGAAAAAACAAGGGGAGGTAAAAAATATCATATGTACAACATTTAATTATTATTTTATTCTTTAATAAAACATATCTTATGAAAATGAAAGTGTCTTCTAATTTATAAATCACATTTTAATTTAATTACAATCAAAATTATACTTTACCGATGTCAAACAACTTTTATATTACCTCTTACTATATATTGTATCGAATATACAAATTTTTAAATATATGTATAAGTATAATTTGAAGTCTTGAGGTGTATTAGGCATATTACGTAGAAATATTTGCTGTATTTTTGTACCCCTTATCCTGGGGAAATTTTGATATCTTAAGTTTGTGTTCTGGGGAAATTTTTGGGTCTTGGAATTTTATGCACCCCTGCGTTGCGTCACATGCAATTGTAGGACCCTGCTTACGCATGCTGTCTGTTATCAGTCTGTTTCTCCAATAAAACCAAGTCATTTATAACTTTTGTTTTATCCGGCTTTTATCGTATTCGGCTTGACCTTCGCCACATTAGGCCGGATAACCGAGGTTGTATTATACAAGTAAAAAAATACAGGTAAAACTGTAAAAATATTCAGTAAGTAAAGTAATTTTGATGATTATTTATGTACCAAAATAATATTATAACCCACAATCAACTTGGGTACCTACTGACCTACCTTAGTATTCTGTAATCATTTTAAAAAGCCACCCATGACCAACTTGGTAGCCACTGACCTACTTTGGTAGTCCGTGATTTTCTTAGGGATCCACCCGGGATCATCTGGGGCAGTCACCCATGATCAACTTGGGGACACACCAGAAATCAACTTGATATTTTTGGTAGCCTCTGACCTACTTGGGGAGCCCAATATCAATTTGAATGGTCACCCTAAACAACTCTGGTAGCCACTCATGATCAACTTACTCTCCGTTCACACGTTAGTTGAGACTGTGGGCGCTGAATTGCCCATTTAACTGTAATGGAGCTTCCGTGCTACTAGCCAAGTACAAAACATTCACAGATTCTGAATTAATATCAGACAAACATACTTCTACGTTAGTTTTAAGTAGTTTTTTGTTAGTAATTTGTGCGTTGTAATAAATGACCAAATATTAAAAATATATAAAATAAATCAGTAATGTTGATTTAATTTAAAAAGCTGATTATAACTACAAAAAATATTCACTCTAAAAAAATCTTCGTTATTTTCAAATAAAAGAAATCTTACGAGTATTATATAACGTGTCTATTGTTTTGTTTTGATTTTTTATGCTCATATTTTTTAGTGTTTTCAATTTTAATAAATTAATGACAAATTATGTTGCCTTTATTAAATACAGTTACTGTAATAGATATTACCTGAGCTTTAATAAATACTCTGCTGTCGATATTAATTAATTTTAAATTCATTTTACATGAATTATGATTCCCACTATCGATGACAGTTACACTGAGAGCGATATAAAACGTCGTTTTTTTTATATGTGATGTATTTAGGATATACAGTAGCGCGGCGACCGTCCATAGCTCACACAGTCTCACCTAAAGTGTGAAGGGAGAGTAGGTAGCTACTAGCCTATGTAATTGATGGCAATGAACAATATTAGTAGCTTCTGATTAATTTTGTTAGCCACTGAAATTAAATTGGGTATCTATGGTCTACAAGGATAGCCTCTTTGAGCATAACAGAGACTCAATTGTGTAAATATCAATACCTTATTTTTGGAGCATTAAAAAATAAATATGTAGTTAACATATTTTTCAGTTTTTTTTATGGAACACTTAATAATTTATGGTGGCTTAGGATGGTAAATACAATTTTAAGGCTTTTTCATACTTTGGTAATATTTGATATACCCAACTGTAACAGTTACATAGAGTCCAATAATACAGGCAGGAAATGTTCCAATATGGCGGCCATTTGGAAAAATGTTAACAACAAATTTTTAATCCTCTCCAAAAACAAGGGAATTCTCCATTTAAAAGTTCTTGTCAGCTGTTTAGTTTACATGATTCCGATGGGGGCTCAGAAAAAAACACCCTATATATTTATATAAATGCATAATATGTTATGAATAAATGAAAATACATAGTTTAATATAATAATTTGAACTTTCACAAAATATTAAATAAAAAAAAAAATACTAAAATATAAAACTAGGAAAAATAGAAAGGCGCTGTTCCTACCTGGCAAACTGATCGCTAGTCAGGACTGACTACGCAAAGCAGTCAGTGTCTGTGTAGCACGGAGTTATCTGCCAGCCACATACACCAACCCCAAATACATTGTCTAATACCATAAATATAGCAAACTACTAAGTGACAAACTGAACTAAAAGATGGTTCCCGTTATAACTAAGAGATGACAGGACACTAATAATTTTTTTTTTTTTTTCTTTTTTAACTTCACTCGCCAGTTGACATGGGCCTACAGGCCTGTGCGTCAACTTTATTCAACGAGTGAAGTACCGACCGTTAGCTCAGTGGGGATTCGAACCTTGGACCTTGCCCTCCGCAGTCTGAAGCCTTAGCCACTGAGCCACCACGCCGGCAAATACAATGAAATAAAAGAGCTTTAAAAACATGTGACTACTAAACATCAATTTCTCAAGTACTTATAAATGACAACAAAGAATCAATCAATATGTTACCTGTAATTTCTTTTGAGTGGGCCTGCATTGACCACAAAAACTTCTCTGAGCGAAGGTCTGCACAGCACAACTCACCTTTACTTGTGCCCACCTGACCAACACATTTTTCATTATATACTTAGTAATTTTGAGTTAAATTAAAGAGCACTAAGCCAAGGATGAATTTTAAATTTAAGGAGATAGAGGAAATAAGTAAATGAGAAGATAAGTCAACAAAACACGTGACTAAAAATTGTTAGCAGTATTACTGGCACAAGATCCAGACAAAGCCTCAAATCTACCTTGTAATTGGAATATTAGAGAAATCATAGTGATATATTCTTAAATATAACGTAAGAAACTTATTTTGTGGTAAAAATATACTTTAAGCAATCTGAGGATATAGGAGTAACACAATTTACGATATCTTTATAAGGAATAAAATAGCTGGTAATGGCAAGAGATTTTTTTCTATAATCATGAACAATTTCTTTATTCTAACCATATGCTTGTTCGTATGTTAAACTTTCAAAGAATATTACAACTGTTAAAGTTGTAACAGCTAAATTAAGGAACTATGAAATGTTTGTGAATATTTGCCATTGTTAGAATGAATACAGAAGTTGTTCATTTCAAGAACAAGAGCAACAAGGATTTAAAATGCTTTGTCAAGGCCAAAATAAACAAAATATACCGATAACTACTACCAATAAAACAGGCATATACAATGAAGAATTGGTCAAAATGCAAATACAACTATTGCACAACGATTAACCACACATCACTTGAAATTAGTTTTCAACTCTCCATTTGACAAACAACTAGTACAGTAGAGTCTCGATTATTCGCCACTTGGTTATCCGCCATTCCGTGTTATCCACCGCACCTTTGGCATTTTATTTAATTAATATAATTTAACAAAAATAGTCAGAGTACATTTTGTGGTCATCAGCGAGTGTTCGTGCTCTATTACTGATATGTCACTGACTGTACCGCTCCGCCCAAACCGGTTAGTCGCCTTCCCCGCCCCCACCTACCACTTCCCACGCCGTGCCCGTATATCTCTCAACATATTTTTGTCAGTTGCTGGATCGCTCCCGTGTTGAAAGGTACCGCTACTCGTGTGTTCGGTAAAGTTATTTATATATTTAAAGTTATTTTTTGTGATAAGTGTTTGTAGTGCTGTTTGGTGAAGTGAATTATGGAGAGGAACAAAAGAAAAAAGATTGTGTTATCAATGCAAGACAAGCTCAACGCTTTAAAAAGGCTGGACAAAGGAGAGACGTTGCAGAAGGTAGCCGATGACCATGGTGTTGGTCGTCGCACTGTTGGGGATTGGAAAAAAAGTGATCAGAATTAGAACAATAGTGTGCCTCACGAGTGACTGAAATTTACTTAAAAGACAGAAAAACGATGAAGAAAAGTGACTATGAAAAAACTAGTGAGGCCTTATTCATTTGGTTTACCCAATTTAGGGACAAAGGAGTGCCTATTTCAGGACCTATATTAAAAGAAAAGGTGTGAAGGCGACACAGAATTCACAGCAAGCACTGGTTGGTTAGACCGCTGGAAAAAACGATATGGAATCCGGCAGTTAAATATTTGTGGTGAAAATTTTTCATCCAACTTTGAAGAAATGGAAAGGTTCAAGAAAGAATTTCAAACACTTATTGAAGCTGAGCAGTTAACAGGAGACCAAATATTTAACTGTGACGAAACGGGCCTTAATTATAAAATGTTACCAAGTAAGAGCCTTGCAGCTCGGACCGAAGCAGCAGCTCCGGGTTACAAACGCAGCAAAGAGAGAGTAACAATTTTGGCCTGTAGTAATGCTACAGCAAACCATAAAATGGAACTGACAATGATTGGAAAGGCGAAAAATCCAAGGGCTTTCAAGGGAATTGCGAAACGCACTGCCAGTAAAATATTTTAACCAAAAAAGTGCTTGGATGAGCGGGGATATTTTTAAAGAATGGTTTTTAAAAGAGTTTATACCATCTACAGAAAAGTTTTTGAAAGAGAATAACCTACCCAGAAAAGCAGTTCTACTTATAGATAATGCACCGATGTAGATGATCTAAAAGACCAGGATATAAAGGCCATGTTCCTACCCCCCCAACGTAACTGCAATTTGCCAACCTATGGATCAAGGTGTTTTGGAAACACTGAAGAGGAACTATAGAAAACGGCTTCTCTCCACCCTGATAGAGGAAATAGAAGATGGCCAGGACATGATTCCTAAGCTGAAACATATAAATCTAAAAGATGTGGCTTATTGGATTGCAAGTGCCTGGGACAATGTCGGAGCAGATACTTTTGCCAGATCATGGAAAAAGCTGTTGGGCGAGGATGAAGATGCCGGAACCATGCATGATGAAATTCATGAAGATATTTTACCCACATTGCAACGAATTCCTGGGTGTGAAGACGAAACTTCGGTTGAAGTAGGAGAGTGGCTTACAGCAGATGAAGGTTACGAAATAACTGATGCAGAAATCGTCACACTTGTCAATAGCGGTGACGATCAAGATGTCGAAGTACCAGAGACTGTTGAGCCCCAAAAAATTGCACATAAAGATGGGGTGAAAATCTTTGAAGCGGCCATTAAATACGTCGAGCAGCAAGAAGAAGCCAGGGCTGTTGACATTATGATGCTCCAGAGATGGCGAGACTTAGCGGCGAAAAAGCGGGAAACATCAGGAAGGCAGACCAAAATCACCAGCTTTTTCCACTCACCCTAAACTCAACCAGTTTAAATTTATGTGTTTAAAATAATTTTTTCCGTTTTAAAGTGAGTAATGAATTATGTATTACATTTAATCGTGTAAGTAAATAAAAATATACTGTAAACTATTTACTGTGTACGTAATTTAGGTTTTATTCAACATTGCCCATTATCCGCCATTTACGCTTATCCGCCCTTCCGCCGGCCCGTTTATGGCGGATAATCGAGACTCTACTGTAACTAGCAATTTTCATATGTCTACTTATTAGCTGTTTGAACAACCGTTTTTTCAAATCGTATTTTTAACATTGAAAATACAATTACATTGGGCAGTGTGTATATTATTACTCCTGAGAATCTACTATTCAGTTTGGGGTGTAACTTACTAAATTACAATTGTGGTACAGTAAGATACTTCAGGTACAAATGTAAAATGATCAAATGCAGAAGGCATTGGAGTCTTAAAAAGGCTGAAAAGTATCAATCGATTCACAATATTAATGTCAAATTTCTACCAATCCTCAAAGCTAGTCCAAATCCAACAGAGATTTTTTTTTTTTTTTTTTTGCTTTGATGGTAGGGCAACATTATTTATTCTACTAGGAGGGCATACAAAATATATTCCAGAGCAAACATAGTTTAGCCGAATCAATACTTACCAGAGCTTGGAATTGATTAGTTGGGTGCCACACTACTTTCTCCACCTCTCCAGACACGTGCAGTGAATTGAGAGTCTCTTCTACACGACAATCCAGCAGTCTTACAAAGCTAAGATAAACAAATACTACTTTATTTGTATCAAAACAAATTTTACACTTAAAAAGATTGATGCTAGTTTAGGCAGTACCAAAATTACAAAATAACTAATAAGCAAAAACAATATATAAGAGTACTCATTATTTGGTCCTCAAAGGGTTACATTCGTGTTGTGTATGCCATTTCACTTGTTTCTTTGTATAAAGCCCTCCAAGATTTACATAGAAATTGTACATTTTTTTACAGTTTCTACAATAAAATCTTAAAGGTAGCAGGCTTGCAGTTTATTTACTATGATTTAGAGAACTAGCAACTATTGCTCGGCGTAGAAATTATGTGTACCCGATTTTGGAGGTAGTTTACTAAGTAACCAAGAGATTTATGAAAAATCCAGTCACACCAATGTTTTCCCCATTTCATAGTACGTTAAGACACATGCATTTATATTTTATGTTTTAATAAGTTTAATCCTAGTTAAACCAAAACAAGTACCAGAATTTTCACTAGTTTTCAGTGTGCATCAACTTTACACTTTTACTGCTAAAAAACCCGTTACTGTCTAATTTGTATTTTAATGCGTGGTTAACAGAAATATTTTGTAGGAATCACTACAGTGCCTTTGAAACTAAGACTGTAACATTTCCCATCAGCTTTTTTCATTAGGGCTTTGGACAAACATTGGCAGCTAGCTTCAAAAGTTTGTTTTTTTGAATGAGTTTTAATTTGATTAATGAGTTTGAGTCACCACCACTGTATGTGAGGGCGTGGGTGGGTGGGTCACCACAACTGTACGTGAGGAGTGGGTGGGGGGTTAAATACCATGTACCAGTAGGGGTAATCAATGGTATCCAATTCATTTTGTCTGAACTAGCAGAGAAGGAGGGAAGACAGGAAGCATGATAAATAACTTTAATTTAAAGTTAAATTAATGCCATCCATAACAAAGCCACGTAGTGGGTAAACCAAGTACTAAGAGCATACAAGTACGTCTGGTAAGTTCTCATTAGAGCGGCGCCAAATCAAACATTAATTACGTCTCCAACTAAATGTTCTGTATGCAAACTATTTCAAGGTATCCCAGACTTGAAACTAAAGCTGTTGAGAGTTTTTCTTTCTATAAATTATAAAGCTCTTTTTATTGGAAATATTTCAATTATTTAATTTTTCACTAAACGAGGACTTTTGTTGCCAAAGAAAAAAAATCATATCAGACCAAAATACAACTTGGAATTTTGAAGTGGTTTTCAAATTTTAATTTGATAGCTTATTTTTTATAGGTTTTATGTATTTGTGATAACTTATTCATTTGTGTCTGAGACATCATCATAAAGTTCTATTCCATCTCAATCACTGTCGGAGTCCTGGGTAAAGTTCTTCAAAAACCCATTAATTAATTAATTCATTATAGCTACATAATATCCTTTCTGAAAGCAGTGGACAGCAACCCATTGCAGACATGGCAACGTCACACTGTCTTACAACAATAAACCATTATAAATACAAATCAATTTAAAATCTCTGGATTTACTTATGCATATAAAAGTAATCTATCATACCTATTTATATTTAAAGGATTACAACATGACCAATGAATTGAATTTACGAAGACTAGAAGCCAAAAAATGTTTAATTGAGGAAATTGATAGAACATTTTCCTGCAAGTTAAAATTCTGAAACTCATAAAATTTACAGAAAATATTCCTGTAGACCACATATTAAAATATGAATGAGATGATACAATAGCGGATTTTTGAGTGATAAAATTGTAAAATGTGATGCACAGTGATAATTAGTAAAAATTCTGGCACACTTTTCTAACTAGAATAAAAATTATTCAAATTTACAATACAATTTAAAAATGCATAAGGCATAACATAAAATTAAACGAGGAAAACAATGGTATAAATGGATTTTTAATAGGCCTCTTTGTTTCTTAGTAAACAACCTTCAAACTGGGTACACATAGTTTCTGTACAGTAGATAGCATAGGTTCACAAAAGTTTAAAATTTCCACATCCAATTTACAGTTTATTTTCAGTTTTTAGAAGAATTCATCTGATCTTAAAAATGATGTTCACACTAACCCGTCACAGGCTCCAGTGAGAAGAATATTTACTTCAGTTGGATGCCATTGAATAGTTTGCACTTTCTCTTGGAATTTGTTAAATTGTGTTACTGATCGAGCTTTGTCCAAATCCCACAACTGTACAGTCCTATCCACAGAGCCACTTGCAAGAACATGCCTGAAAGACAATTTTTTAAAAATATTTACTAATAAACAAAATCTTCATTTCCTTAATTACAATGCTTCAAATGTTTAAGTAAAGAATTAATTCTGTTAAAACACAATTGCAATTGAAAAACAATTTTCTAATTCAATGGGTAAAGAGAATCATTTTGCAATTAGATTTAATGGCTAGTTTTAACATAGATGTGGTACAGCATACAGTAGACTCCTTCTTGTACACCATTAGACACACACTTTGGGCCCTTTACGCTTTGTATTCACTAGTTTGTTATGATTAATGAAGCGATAAGTGATTTATTTAATATCATTTCATGACTGTTCTCCTAAACAACATAGCTATGTAAAAGTGTTTAAAATCTATGTTTAAATTTGATAAAAATGTAACTTAGAAACTGGCATTTCAAAGAATTTAATCTAATTGTTGTTTAACCGAGACACTCCTTGGCAAAGGATGCTTCCTAGCTTACTACACTAAGAACGCCTTTATCCCGAATACAGTTATCCAAAGTTTTAGGTTATCCAAAGTATATTATTACAATTAGTTTTATTTCATAAATTAATTGTTAATGGTATAGATCCATTTCAAAACAGAAAATTAAACAACTAAAACTTTCTTACATCAATTGTTTGTACATTTTATGAATTGTTTCTTACATTATTACTGATTAAAAGCATGCTATATGACTATAAACTGATTATTATGAGTGTACGAAGGGTACTGCAAGACTACTTTGATACACAGAGTTCTGACATTGTGTGTGTTCTGCACTGCCAGCAACCAGGCGTTTGGTCATCATCAGCCATAGTCTGTAGAGAGTCTCGTGCACTTGCATATTGGCTTTGACTAAGTGTATGTTTTTATAAAATTTTATAATTAAGTTCCACTGTTTTATATTCTGCATAGAATCCACTACTGATTTAATATTTCAAATACAACTTTTACAATGAAAAGGAAAAGAATTTAAATTTATATCTATTTGTTATGTTTAGGCCTAATTATGCTGATTAAATATTTGTAAAATTGACATCTAACTCCATGTAAACTGCACTAACAGTATTTTGCTAACAAATTTTGCTTTCATAAGAACTTGATTATAATGTTGGGCTATAAATAGCTTTTGCTGACCCATCTACAGGGTGTGTTGATGCCAATTCTCCTATTGTCACCACAACTGGTGCCTCTAAACCAACCGAAACCAAATTTTCAAAAGTAACCATACTGCTTGACAATTCAGTAATTTGAAATGAGCTTGTAATTCAAGTTTGAACGATCGTGGCTCTGCTGTAATGTTAAAACATGTGTCCAGTTTTCGCATCCCTTAGTTTTCAGACGTAATCTACCCCACAAACATTATTATTCCTACTTATTGACTGGACTGCTCATCTAACAGCTAAAACAACCGAGGTAAGACTAAAAAGGTGTCTAATATATTCCAAAAAAGCGAAATTCTTCGTCCCAAACAATGTTGGGCAAGTGAATATAATCTTAGAACTTAGACTTAAGCGGCCGGTGTCATAACTAGAATCTATATTCTCCAGTAACAACCGCGTCAAGGTGCTATGTACATTATTTACAAAGTAACCAGACGTTTTCCCTATGCTGTGATGTCACCCCCACAGGAGTACGTGTATGGGTGGGCGGGGAGGGTAATACCATGTATGTGTATGGGTGGGCGGGTGGGTCAGTACCACTGAGCCCGTATGGGTGGGTGTGGGTCAATGCCACTCTACGTGTACGTAAAAACGCCTGCAAGTTATTTTACGTAAGTAAGTGCGTTGAAACGAGTGCGTTGAAAATATGTTATATTTTTGTAAATAACTTTTTCCTATTAGTTTTATTGAAAAAGTGTATGGTAAAAATGTCACCTGGTAAAATAAGGCTTTCTTTAACTTTTTTCCATATATTCGTTAAAAACCGTTGGTACTGTTCAATTTTTTTTTACTGACGTACGCTAACAAAAATAATCACATCACAGTATGGGCCAAACGTCTGGTTACTTTGTAAATAATGTACATAGCACCTTGACACAGTTGTCACTGGAAAATATAGATTCTAGTTAAGTGAATATAATATTAATATTAGTTGCAGAAAATGTAAAACATAATATGTTGCTAACATTATTTACATCCTTGAAGAGATCATTTATAAAAGCTATGAAATTTATGATAAAATGTAAATAATTTGTTTGGTCTCTTTAACTTACGAGAGTTTGGAGTTCCATGATATGTCTAATACTGCATCCCTATGGCCATGATTCCGATGCTGATATTTCTTCTTCTTTGAGAACAATCCCAGTTTTGAAAGAGGTTCAAGGTTATTTACTACATCCAAATTCCAAATAGTGATTTCAGGAGACATACCCCCAATCGCCAGCAAATTACCTGATATAAATCACAATTTTAATGATTTATTTAATAATCTTACAATATGAACAACTTAATATGAATTAATTTTAGGTTAGGTTGAATGGCATTAGGCCTGGAATATGTATATTATCTCTACTCACCTGAAGAAAGTGCCAGTGGTACAGAAGGTTTATGCAACATGTGATTCTAATGCATTTATTTACTACAACTGGGGTGTTAGTGGACTTATCTTCTAAGGTAAGTTTGCTAATATACAAATTTATAAGAATTAATTAAGTTTTTTCATCGCACAACATTAAAACATATAAAATAAATAAGAAATCAAATGTTTTACTTTACAATGTTTAAAAAATCCAAAAGATGTAGTAACAATGATTTACTTTATGTAAAACATAACTCTCTATTCAAACATCAGAAGATGTCAATGACATCAAAAACCATTACTTAAGCAAATAGTTGGAACTGTGTATGAAGCATTTATCCTCCTGTAAAGCTATATTATACTTATTTATTATTTTATTTTAGATTTTTTTAAAAATATTTTTTAATAGAGAGGAACCAGCCCTCTATGTATTGGCCTACTTCAATTATATCAATTTAAAATTCTTACAAGCAAAATTTTCATTTTTGAACATGTATTAATGTTCTTGATTGATTTTTTTTTATTTCAACCAAAATAATTAATTTTGTATTTAATTCAATTATAATAGTTTGCACTTAATACAAAACTTTTGTTTCACCATGCCACTAACTGTTACAGTTTGACAGTTAAGTTTGCTTCCAGGACAGTATATGGGTGGGAGTTGCTAAATTTTGACTGGGAGGATTGTTGAGTTGGCCGTAATTAACTTACAATGGCATGGCAATCAGATATTATCTTTTTTCTATATAAATTTAGCATTTGAGTGGGGTCCAGTTAATTATAGAGATTCTTATAGCATCCTCAAAAAGAACTGAAAGGATGCTACAATTTTGTTGTTTATGACAAACTGTTTTATTTTTAGATAACGCTGAGACTTCATTTTTAACGATCTCAGCATTATTGTGTACTTAGGCACATGTTGAGTTTCATGCCTCATTAATTGATAATCTGTTAGTTATTTAATTTGTGATCCGCAGTAATAATGAAATAGCTCAAAGGCTCTGTTATATGTGTTTAAGTGTGGATACAAAATTTATAATTTTGTTAAAATGCCAAATAAATGAACAATAGCTGCAAAACATTTTCCAAGACGGTGAACTGTCCACAAACTCACTGACCTGGCAATTAGCACCTCACTGGGCTCTCATTACAGCAACAAGTTAACGTGATTTCCAAACTACGGCGCAGTTACAAGGATAAAATTTCAAGGTCAAACATGGAACTAAACCCAGATCACATGCATCACACACCTATGCCTTATCCCTTTAGCTACAGTTTCTCCCTAATGTATATGAAAATGAACATAATTGAATATTAAAGTGGTTATTTGTGTTGCTTGTATATATGTTATAGACTCCTCACCAGTTGTGGTCTGGGTTGGGTCATGGCTCAGCCACTCCAGACACAGTGGAATGGTAGGTAACATCACATCATGATGCACATACAGATCATTGTCCTCTTCATTAAACACTGAAACAGAACCAAATTAAGAGATCATTAACTACACCCTAATGTATAGTACCTGCACCATAACTTTACCCTGGTGTCGCATATACAATAAAATGTATGAATTATGATTTGTATTGAGATTAAAATACTAGCTTAAAATAATAAAAAAAATTTAGTTTGTTATTGGAACTTTTAATTTATAGTTACTCTTATCAAAGTTTAAAGCCAATATTGCAGACAACCGAAGACAGCTTAAGTACAGTCATAAAGGACAGTTTCACATTTTTACAACTAAAATATATTTATCCCATTCTACATCTGTAAATAACTGCTTGATTTACATATTTGAACATAGTTCAACATAGATATGAATTAAATTCATGTTCAATTTTGCGAGCCATACAAATTTATATTAAATTTGTTTTCTTACATACATGACTGAACTGTAGATACATTCTACATTTCTTACATACATTCTGCACATGACTTGAACTGTAGATCTAGTGCACAGAAAAGACAAATTAGATCAACATGTCAGGTGTCGTCCCTAAATTATGTAACGATAAAATCAGCCTTCTGAGACCCCCCTCCCGTGTAATGAACTTGTAACGGTAATATTAAACTTCCCTCAAAAATTACATAACGTTGTTATCAACCTCCCTCCGATTTTGTCATCCACTTTCATTCATATTTTAATTTATGATAAAGTCATTGTTTAGACTTAGTTCCAAATGTTTCCTAATGGGAGAATGTATTACTAACTTTAAAATCTTTTTAAAAAATCATGTATTTTGAGGAAAAAGGATCAAATTTAAGAATGAATTCAAACAAATTGTTGAGATTTAATAGTTATGTGACGCTACTTACTACTTAGAACACCCCCACCCTCCCCCGTAACGGTGCATGACGCTGGCAACACCTAACGTCCTACAGTGACATGATCACCAAACTCTCTCACAGATGATTGCATACAGCTGACTTATCCTACATCCTACTGTGACATGATCACCAAACTCTCTATGACTTATCCAACGTCCTACTGTGACATAATCACCAAACTCTCACAGATGACTGCATACAGCTGACTTATCCAACGTCCTACTATGACATGATCATCAAACTCTCTCACAGATGATTGTATACAGCTGACTTATCCAATGTCCTACTGTGACATGATCACCAAACTCTCACAGATGACTGCATACAGATGACTTATCCAACGTCCTACTGTGACATGATCACCAAACTCTCTCACAGATAACTCTCTCACAGATGATTATCCAACGTCCTACTATGACATGATCATCAAACTCTCTCAGAGATAATTGCATACAGCTGACTTATCCAACGTCCTACTGTGACATGATCACCAAACTCTCACAGATGATTGCATACAGCTGACTTATCCAACGTCCTACTGTGACATGGTCACTCTCTCACAGATGATTGCATACAGCTGACTTATCCAACGTCCTACTGTGACATGATCACCAAACTCTCTCACAGATGATTGCATACAGATGACTTATCCAATGTCCTACTGTGACATGATCACCAAACTCTCACAGATGACTGCATACAGATGACTTATCCAACGTCCTACTGTGACATGATCACCAAACTCTCACAGATGATTGCATACAGATGACTTATCCAACTTCCTACTATGACATCTTCACCAAACTCTCTCACAGATGTTTGCATACAACTGACTTATCCAACATCCTTCTGTGACATGATCACCAAACTCTCTCACAGATGATTGCATACAGATGACTTATCCAACGTCCTACTGTGACATGATCACCAAACTCTCTCACAGATGATTGCATACAGATGACTTATCCAACGTCCTACTGTGACATAATCACCAAACTCTCACAGATGACTGCATACAGCTGACTTATCCAACGTCCTACTATGACATGATCATCAAACTCTCTCACAGATGATTGTATACAGCTGACTTATCCAACGTCCTACTGTGACATGATCACCAAACTCTCTCACAGATGATTGCATACAGATGACTTATCCAACGTCCTACTGTGACATGATCACCAAACTCTCTCACAGATGATTGCATACAGCTGACTTATCCAACGTCCTACTGTGACATGATCACCAAACTCTCTCACAGATGATTGCATACAGATGACTTATCCAACGTCCTACTGTGACATGATCACCAAACTCTCTCACAGATGATTGTATACAGCTGACTTATCCAACGTCCTACTGTGACATGATCACCAAACTCTCTCACAGATGATTGCATACAGCTGACTTATCCAACGTCCTACTGTGACATGATCACCAAACTCTCTCACAGATGATTGCATACAGATGACTTATCCAATGTCCTACTGTGACATGATCACCAAACTCTCACAGATGACTGCATACAGATGACTTATCCAACGTCCTACTGTGACATGATCACCAAACTCTCTCAGAGATAATTGCATACAGCTGACTTATCCAACGTCCTACTGTGACATGATCACCAAACTCTCACAGATGATTGCATACAGCTGACTTATCCAACGTCCTACTGTGACATGGTCATCAAACTCTCGCACAGATGATTGCATACACCTGACTTATCAAAAGTCCTACTGTGACATGGTCACCAAACTCTCATAGATGATTGCATACAGCTGACTTATCCAACGTCCTACTGTGACATGGTCATAACTCTCTCACAGATGATTACAGATAATAAATACTATGTAGTCTGAAAAATATTTAAGCTTAACCCTTTGTGGTCATGATATAGATTATATAAACTGCTAGGACACATGTCCACGAAGAGGACCCAAACAGTTCTGCTGGCCAAATCAAAGAGTAGTAGTCTAAGAACATGTCCACGGAGGAAACCCATCCCAGTTAGTTGCTACAGGTAAAGCACCCATGGACAGGACCCACTGAATTGCTTTTATTTTACATTTTTAGAATTATATTTTATCAATTTTATGAATTTTGGGAATGCATTAATGACTTGAAAGACTTGTAACTATGTGAAAATGTATGACAGAACTTTTCATTTCATCAGAGGCAACTGTTTGATTGTGTAATATTTTTTTAATTTTACTTGATGTGAATTTCTACCTTGTTTTAAAATGGGTGACCAATTACAATCAGATGACATACCTGCTTTAGTTGGCACACAAGATGTCAATGACATTGATGATTTTATTCCTCTAATCATGTATGGTAATAATTTTGCATTAATTACTAGTTTTTCATTTATATTTTGATATTTTCCATATTTTTTACGTATAAAACATATCACTAAGGCAAATATTAAAAGCTATTGCATTACATTTTTATCTAGTTCTACAAATGTTGTCCAATATTTTTGTCATAATGCTTACAACTTATCTTCTTGTGATAACGAATGAATGTTTTTTCCAACCTTTCCAATTGTTATTTCCCCTTTAATTCCGTTGTTGATGTTATCAAGTGCTAGTTTGAATTAATTTAGGTTTAAATACTTATTGTTAAATGCCAATTCCCACCCAGCCACCCACTCACGACTGATGGCCCTTCCATGCACCTGCAAATACATTACGTTGTGTATCATTGCCTTGTGCAGCTCAGTTGATAATGTATGTGGCCCTCATATCAAATTAGCAAGATAGCACCACAAGATTCAGCACTACAAATTAACCCTTTGAGTCCCAGCCATATTGTCATATTTCACTCTGAGAAATCCCAGACATTTTTGACAGGCGTGTCTGTGAAATCCCAGCCCAAGGTAGGCAAGAGTACTTAGAATGCCCAAGCCTAAAATGAGAATTTTGTAAGGGTTTGGCAAAAAATTGATTGTAACGTTATAAAAAAAGATATTGCCAATATAAAAGCACCCTTTTAAAGGTAATCATACACCCTAACAGAAAATACATATTTGATTAAAAAATGTTTATAAAAATAAAAACTATATAAATATTTGTAGTTAAAATATATATATTTATTTTTATTTTTTATTATTATATAAGTAGGTTTCAACTAATGTTATGGCAAAATATATATATATTTCCTTGTTTAGCATATTTTTAAGAATATATCCTGAAACTTTCATGAAATTATACATAAAATTGCGGTTTTTATAATATTTTGAATACATACATATAAATTGGCATTTTATAAGAAGTAATGTATATGTTGACTTGTAATAAATGGTAATGTTACTAATTATTAATTATTGGTTAATTTTTATAAATTGAAATATTTACAATTATATTTTTACTCCAAATGGGTTTATGTAGCTATATATTTATAACTGCTATGTATTAAATTAATCCAAACTAACTATGTACACTAAAACAGAAAATAGTAAATAACTTATAAACTCACAAAATAAACTAATAATCCAAAGAAATAATATAATTACAAAATAAAAATGTATCAATTACACAAAGCCCACTCATAAACACTGAATGTAAACAACAACAAAATCTTACAACTTCACGATGTTGTACACAAAAAGTAACTACAGACAGACTGGTAGAAAACAGCTGTCAGATAACTTGTCATGTTATTATTACTATATAAAATGCACTGTTATAATTATTTGTTATTTTTACACCAGATTTAAACTCATTAGCTTTCATTTGGTATAAGAATTACGTATATATAATAAGATTTGATCTTTGTACAAAATAAACTACGTTCCGCCGACCTGATCGGCGTCTGGGGTTTCTCGCGTAGTATACGCACGGCGATGAGATCGGCCCTCGGGGCTTCTCGCGTAATACACACACGGCGATGAGATCGGCCCTTGGGGTTTCTCAGACAAAATTTCAAAGCCGATGATATCGGTGCCTGGGGCTCAAAGGGTTAAATGACACAATGCAATAACAAATTTAATGATAAAACAGAACTAAACATACCTTGATAATGTATTAAAAACTAAAATTTTCAAGGGAAGGGTCAAAGATCTCTTCCTTAGTTGGAGGTAATTTACACCCCAAAGCCCTCCTGTAAACTTTTTCCCATACCAGACACCACAAACTCAACTAATTCACCTCCTTCCCCCATAAGAGTTTCTCAAAGTTGTCCTTGACTGACAGAAAAATTACACTCTTAGTCACATTTCTTGTTAGTGATAACAGAGAAAAAATAATTTTTCTATAGCAAACCATAAACTTCCAGAAAGCTCGTGTCTCCATTGACATGACCAACAGCTATCAAATTGTCAGTTGGTTTTATCTCGTCATCTTCTTTTTCAGAATCTTCTTCTTCATCATCATGATCTTCAGAGTTTTGGTCCTCTATGTCATCAAGAGAAATTAAATTGCCAATGCTCACCAAAGACTGTACATCTGAAATGAAAAAGTAAAACAAACTAATATTATCACAAATATTAGACTTAAAATGACTTAAATAATATGAATCTAAAAATCAAAACAATAGGAAGAGCAGAATTAGTATCATCAGTGGAATTTTGAGCATAAATGACTTGCCAGGAAGCATAAATAAATAGTTAAACTAAGATTCTTACAGTTATTAATTTTTACAAACTTACTGTTTTATTTCACACTAAGACCACCACACTACACACTTTTTTCACCAGGAATATGATACATGGACACTATACTAGACAAAATTCTCAACTGGATTTACCATAACACTGACTTGCAAATACAGTTGTTAAGTCCTTTAAAATTTATTGTGTTAAGTTTTTTAATAAACTACCTGAATCTGCTCATACTGTAGATTTTGTTAAATTTAAAAATTCTATAAATATTTGGTTGATTAATAAGCCTTTTTACAGTTTAAATGAATTTTTAGAGACCCTGTGAATATAGATTTTAAGTGAGATATACAAATATTATACAACTTCATTGTTATTTTTAAACCTTGTTATTACTTATTTAGATTTATTTATTTATTGTTTTACTTGTTATCTTATTTACTTAATTATTTATTGACAAAAATGTTAATATTATATTGATAGTATTTTCAAATAATGAATTTTGTTTTCAATTCTGTTGTAAAATATTCATATTGACTCTGTCGATTTTACAGTGTGATCAATGACAATAATTCTTTATTCTTTACTTAAGTTTACTTGTACAAAAAACATTACAGCCAACAAATTTATTTAAAATATCACAGGAGAGGGAATCGTGTGTTTTTTCTACTTTTAACACACATACGTAGTTTACCATTGGGCTTTGCTACACGTACCATTGGACTACACCAGTCTGAATGTCGTGTGTTTTTCTACTTTTAATACACATACCTAGTTTACCATTGGGCTTTGCTACAAGTACCATTGGACTACACCAGTCTGAATGTCGTGTGTTTTTCTACTTTTAATACACATACGTAGTTTACCATTGGGCTTTGCTACAAGTACCATTGGACTACACCAGTCTGAATGTCGTGTGTTTTTCTACTTTTAATACACATACGTAGTTTACCATTGGGCTTTGCTACAAGTACCATTGGACTACACCAGTCTGAATGTCGTGTGTTTTTCTACTTTTAATACACATACCTAGTTTACCATTGGGCTTTGCTACACGTACCATTGGACTACACCAGTCTGAATGTCGTGTGTTTTTCTACTTTTAATACACATACGTAGTTTACCATTGGGCTTTGCTACAAGTACCATTGGACTACACCAGTCTGAATGTCGTGTGTTTTTCTACTTTTAATACACATACGTAGTTTACCATTGGGCTTTGCTACAAGTACCATTGGACTACACCAGTCTGAATGTCGTGTGTTTTTCTACTTTTAATACACATACGTAGTTTACCATTGGGCTTTGCTACAAGTACCATTGGACTACACCAGTCTGAATGTCGTGTGTTTTTCTACTTTTAATACACATACCTAGTTTACCATTGGGCTTTGCTACAAGTACCATTGGACTACACCAGTCTGAATGTCGTGTGTTTTTCTACTTTTAATACACATACGTAGTTTACCATTGGGCTTTGCTACACGTACCATTGGACTACACCAGTCTGAATGTAGTTTACCATTGGGCTTTGCTACAAGTACATTGGACTACACCAATCTGAATGTTTAACTTTGGTAATTATTTTTTTATGACTAACCTAGACAATTCATGACTTACTTCGTCTCTTAAAGCATATGGGGATTGTATAGGCTTTATGAAACACCGGTTGAATATTTTCTTTAAGATTAATATTTACTTTGAATTCCTTAATTGGCAGATCATTATCTTTCTTAGAAAAAACTTACTTAGCGATAGTTTGACATTTTCTACTTGATTAACAGACAAACAAGACTTTGACAATGTACCTTGCAATATATTAACCAACCAGTTTGGTGATAAGACAGATAACCAATCTCTGCCTAAGATAGCAGGATATGAAAAGTTTTCAGCTACAGGTAGTCCTTGTTATAAGTGGTAGATACGTTCCGCCTAAGCGCCGCTTATAACGAAACCGCGTATAACGAGTCGGAGCGGGTTACGCCACTGTAGCCACAGCAGGCCGGCCTACTGCTTATTAGTACTGTACGCAATTCAAACTACAATATCATAAGATTATCAAAAGATTAATTAATTGTTTTGGAAATATAATAAAAATGTAGGCTTATAATAATTCATCAACACCTTTTATTGAAATCAAATTTGACTACTACATGAACAAACAAAATAAGAACGTACAGTATAAATGTATATAGGCATACTTTAATTAAAAATTAAATTCAAAGAGAAAAGGATATTAAAAAGTAATAAAAGTACTGTACAGTACATAACTAAAAAAGTACATCATATACAGTAATTCAATCTTTTGATGTGCCTGCCACTGGGCTGGGAGGGTCAGACTGCCCGCCTTTGTTTACGTCTGACATCTGCTTACCAGGTGTTTGTACCTTTTCAGCTGTTTGGGAGAAAAATGTCTTAATCGAGAGCTGGGTTGTTGTTTTTAATTTATTGTTATATAGTTCACGATAACACTTAATCACATTCTCAACTTCCCTTTTAACCTTAGCACTCCTCGTGTCATCTGGGTCGTTCTCTTCAAAATAACTTAAAGCGTTATTAATCATACAGAAAGCCTCTGCCATTCCTTTACTAGTCAAGGTTTTAACACTTTCAGGTTCTTCTTCCTTATCGGATCCTTCAGAAAACCTATCATCTTCTATTGTTAATAGGTCTTCGGTACTTAGCTCTTCTTGTAGTGTAATCAATTCATCAACATCCGCTTCATCTACGTCTGTGAATCCCACACGCTGTGCCATATCCACAATATCTTTTGACGTTGTTCTGACATTTTCAGTCATTTCTACATCATATTTGACGATTTCTGGCCACAAATTTTTCCAAACACCATTCATACATTTAGGTTTCAATTCATTCCAGGATTTGCCTATGATATCAATAGCCATTTTGATGTTGAACTGTTTCCAAAAGTCCTTAATAGATAATTTATCATCAGCATCACAAGTTTTAATCAGTAAAGAAAATGTATGTTTAAGATAGTTGGCTTTAAAAGCTGAAATAACACCTTGGTCCATAGGCTACAATATGGACGTAGTGTTCAGGGGTAGAAACATAACTTTAATGTTTTCATTTATTTCACTTATTTCAGGAGGGTGGCTTGGAACATTATCTACCAGAATCAAAATTTTAAAAGGAATCTTTTCTTCATAGCAATACACTTTTAAATCATTTTGCAGCACTAGTGAAATATAATCATGAAATATTTTACCCGTCATCCAGCCTTTTTTACTCGACCTCCACAATACAGGCAACATATATTTGTCACAGCCTTTTAGTGCTCTGGGGTTTTCTGAATGGTAAACCATCAGTGGTTTAAGTTTGAAATCCCCAGAAGCATTTGCACCAAAGAGTAATGTGCAGCGATCTTTAGCAGCTTTAAATCCAGGAGCAGTTTTCTCCTCAATAGAAATAAATGTTTTGCTTGGCATTCGCTTCCAAAATAGGCCAGTTTCGTCAAGGTTAAAAACCTGTTTGGCCGTATACCAATCCTTTTCAATAAAATTTTTAAAAGTTAGTTATAGCCTTAAAAGTTTCAGCGCCTACATTGTCTGCCGATGCCACCTCACCTGTTAATTTTAAACTTTGAAAAGCGTTGCGTGCCTTGAAACGGTCAAACCACCCTTTACTGGCATTAAAGTCTGGGGCGTTTTGATCATCTTTAGTAATTTCTGTATAGATAGCTCTTGCTTTCTCTTGGATGACTGCCATCGAAATGGGTGCATGGAGCTGATTATAATGTTCAATCCAGTTTGACAGTAGTTTTTCCATTTTCTCCATCGAATCAGATCTGGACTTAGATACACGTGCTAAACTTAAATTTGTACAAGACTGCACACTCTTACGAATAGTTTCAGCATTTGATCGGATTGTCCTAATAGATGACTCTGGAAGGCCCATCACTCGGTGGATATCAATTATACGCTCCCCTTTATCGAGACGTTTTAAAACTTCAAGTTTAACTTCTAAAGAAAGAGAATGTCTAACACGTTTATTACTTACATCTATCTGTTTCTTCTCACGTTTTCCCGACATTATAACACAACTCACAACAATATTGTTCACAATGCCACGCCACAAGAAGTAAATTGTACACCACTAATGCGAATAAATAAACAAAAGTGCTCGGGCCCATCGGCGTATAAGCGAAACCGCGTATAACGAGGACTACCTGTACTATTATTATATTCAATTATTGACATTTGTTATTTGCCTCTACAAGCACTTGTCAAGTACACAAGACATTTAACTGTTGACCATTAACACCTTTAATAAGACCTAAAATGGAGACAACTTCTTTATAATAATAAAACGTTTAGCTACATTGAAATTAACAAGACTCACAGCACTGCCAGTACCCACTAACCATTCAAGGACAGTTCCATTTAGTTTAAGTTGGATAGATAATGGATCAGATACTGACACTGAGTTAGACATATTTAAAAATTAGAATGAAAACAATAACCAGAGCCATGACCGTGCTCACCACACGTATGACAAATCCACTTTTTAGCAGGAGAGTTACTGGGTTGGTATTTTTTGAAACACAAATGACATGTTTTTCTCTTTGGTGGCGTGTTCGATCGCTGCAGTGAGGGGGTCCTATCTCTTTGTGGAGACTGGTGACGCACATTGTTTGCCCCATTGTTGTTTCCTGTAGGAGAAGGAATGGACCTTCTGTGTCAGACCATGAAGTCATCCGTTTCTGTGTCGTAATGTGCATAGAATTCATGTCATTCCCAGAGATAATATTTGCCAACTTATCTACTGGCAATATCACGTACTATCTTGCAAGCTTCATCAAATGTCATTGTATCAGTTCAGACAAAAGACGGCTGACTGCATTGGCATTTAACAAATCAGATACTAAACGATCACGTAAAGCATTGTAAAAAAAATTACCAAAATTACAATGTCCAGCCAAGGTTTTAATTTGAGTAATATATTCACTTAATGTTTCACCAACTATCTGTTTTTTTGAATTGAAAATATACCTTTCAGCACAATTTACACAAAATACACCTTTTTAACTTTAGTATATTTTTTACTTAAAGCTTTAGTACATTGTTTATAGGTAGCTTTATTGAATCCAATAGAACCAATAAGAGATTTTAGTACTGAATAAATATTAGGTTGTAAATTCACACACAAATGACTTTTTCAATTCTTCGTCTATTTTTTCTATTTTAAAAAACAGTTGAAGTCTTTCAATATAAAAGGTAAAATCTTCCTCATCAGGATTGAAAATGGTGCTCTAGACATTTTTGCTGGAATGGAGACTTGACTAGACCTAGTTTTGTAAATTAGGCTATACAAAATGGATGACAAAACTTACCCTTCATGTTCAAACACTGACAAATAATCACTGAACAATTATTACGATTAAAATTCTTTTATTTCGTCACCATTACTGTAACTGTGACATTGTTACATAATTAGGTTGACCGACGTTACAGAAAAACTTACTTAAAAAAACTAGGATTCCACTAGGGAGTATTGCATAGAGTACTACTTGATTTTTCTTAATTCATCAAGTATAGCCTAGCCAATATTTTCTTCAAAGTCATCTTCACTAAAGCTAAAATTCACCTTCCTTTCTTTTTTGAAGTGGTTGAACTTCATTTTCAAAATCAGAGCTACATGTATCTTAAATTACAAATGAAGTTAAATGGAAAAATAAATACTTTCAGGAAAGTATGTGCTGGGTAAACATAGATGATGCTACATAAAGAGTCCTGATTCCCATGATAAATATTTCCATACTGTCAGAACAGTTCCAAATTTTCTTCGAATGTGATATGTTAAAATACAACACAAAACAAACCATGTGTGCCTGAAGATGAAATATTCTAGGATCTAGGTAGTAATGGTAGTTTAATTATAATTCGAAACTCTTGGTTGGCAATTCACTTGTTGAATAAAGTTCACACACAGGCCTGCAGGCTTAATACCATGTGAACTGGTGAGTAAAGTTAAGAAATAAGATTGAAATCACAGCATACCTTCATCATTATCATAGTCTTGCATGTTAAACTCATCCTCATCTTGAGGTGTTGGCTCGGATTCATCATTCTCAGTTCTCGGCTCTGGTTTAACTTCTTCAGCTACTGTCTCAGCTGTACTTTTCTTTTCAAGTTTTAAATTTTCAGCAGTCTCTCTACAATTAAAAAGGAGAATTATTAGTCACGTGATCTTCTTTTAATTTTATTATTATTTCAACAGTCTTCCTAGAATTAAAATGGAGATTATTATCTTTCCTAATCATTGAATGAATGATAAAAAGAATCACCTTAGATTAAAGGCTAAATGAGTGTATGTGGGAAACCAGATTACCAGCCCATTCTCCAAATTAAATTGAAACTTTAGCAGTGCTCTGAAGCAATATTACCTATTTGAACAAAATCCTAACTGAACAATCCGTACACATGAAAATAAAGAGGATGATTTGATTGTTCACAAATCACAATATATAAAAATTGACTGCAACTGGCCCGCATGGCTGCCAGTTTCGTCATTATTCCTTTAAACAGTTATTAACCTCTAATCTCCTCCCTCCAATATTTTCGGTTTTATTCATAGTCTATATTGCGATGCAAAACTAGAAATAATTACGTAACCCCAACAACATGTAACATAAAAGGTAGTTTTTACCACATAGAGTTTGCATTTAAGTCTTTTAAATCATTTGATCTAATAAGAGTTTAATTATAGATAGTAATAATGATTTCATCAAACCAATTAAACACATATGATAGTGAATGATTGAAACAAAAGAACATTTCAACATGACTAAACTACACTTACAATACTCATCTTAAAATGGAACTCTCTATCTCACACACTCTCTTTCTCTCCTCTCGCCTCCTATCCCCCCCCCCTCTCAATTCCATTGCAGTAGGACTCCAATCTCCAAACAGCCAACTATTCGGATCACTTTTAGAGAAATTTTTAATCTTGTTTTAAATAACGTAAACAAGTGTTTCGTTACACAGTTTCTTCATCTCTGGAATGGCCTCTCCTCTTCTGTGTAGGTTTTCATTTGTGTACCTTCGGTGCCTTTGCACCCACCCTCGGTAGGCAAAGCATTTGATTTTACGAGGGTGGGTTGCAAATGCACCGGACCCAGGAGGACAAACGAACGAAAATTAACAAATATTCAGTAAGTACTGTAATTGCTCGCTCTATGGTCCATCTTACTGCGAGACTCTGTAGTGTAGCGTAAAGTTGACGATGAATCACTGTCAGTCACGCCACCAGATATAGTATTGTATATCACGCTGTCTGTCACGTTGTTTATCGTCTGTCACTAGTCGTTCAATGCATTACAGGTTAATGTTCTATAATTAATGTACATGTATACTGTAGTCTTTCAGTAAGTACTTTGTTTTTATTGCAATTTAATTAAAATACAATCAGAACTTTACTGTCACATTGTTTTAATAATATGCTGCATAGTACAATACTTAAATTTACTACTAATTTTGTTTTATTTTCATTTAATTAAAATATCTATAGTAATTTTTTTTTTTTTTTTTTTTTTAACTTCACTCGCCAGTTGACATAGGCCAACAGGCCTGTGCGTCAACTTTATTCAACGAGTGAAGTACCGACCGTTGGCTCAGTGGGGATTCGAACCTTGGACCTTGCCCTCCGCAGTCCGAAGCCTTAGCCACTGAGCCACCACGCCGGCAATTCGTACTGTACCATTGCTTTTAAATACAGTAAATAAATTAAACTACTATTGTATATAGTGTGAAATTGTTATTTTTGCTTCATAAATTGCCTTGTTTTGATGAAAATCCAATTATCTGGATAGTCAGATTATCTGAAGGGGGCTCCGGTCCCAATCAATCTGGATAATCAGATGTCTACTATATTCTAAAGTGTACAAGGACATTTATGACAAAACAAAGATCAACCAGCAATAAGCTAAAGGTAAGTATCTCGACATGCTAAACACTCTTAGCCTACTAAATCAACAGGACTCAATAATTACAGAGTTAAAAGGTATAGAGATAATGATCTACTTAACCACAAGTTTATAAATAAAATTAAATAGCAACTCTGAATACCATGACTTGGTTTACTAACACATTATCATTTTCTTGTACAAATAGTAGTGACTCAGTCATTTTTCTTACTGTGACAAACCTGAGTTATGGCAAGCAAGCAACCTACTTTATTTCTTTTAAAATATCATTGTACAGGCTTAACAATGAATTTGCATAGTTGTTGCAATCATGGACGATATCTATGTGCAAAATCATTTGTAAGACATGCTCATTTAAAACACGTAGTTTGGCTAAAAAGAGGCAATGTTTTTATTTTAAATCTGTCTTAGAAAGAGATATGCTAAAAGGTATTCAACCAACGCTTGACAACATTTCTATTTACTACTTTTTTTTATTACGATTGAAGATTCACAAGGTCTCTGAGACTATTGTGAACATTTGTCATCATCAGAGCGAAAAGGAAGAGCATGCAGTACAATATGGTCTCGATGGTTTGAATCCATCATCAGGTAAAAAACAGTCATAAATAAAACCTGCATTATTTGACATGAAAAGCTGATAAAAAGGTTTTAATAAAAAATACTTTACCATCACATTTGACTAAAGCCATATAGGCTATAGAACAGTTAACACAACAACCTAACGACTTAAACTAGCTGTTGCAGAAAAGCAAGATAAAAAGCACTACTCTGATAAGCTTATATTCATGATTGCTAATTTCCTGAACCATTAAAACTGGACCATAGCCAAGAACTAAATCTTTGGGACCAGGCATTAACTACCTGTTCAATTTCAACTCTCAATTAGTAATAATTAAGTAATCGTTGTTCTAAGTTTAAGTCGTTGTTATTCGTTTAGGACATCTTAAAAAAATATGTCCTATTAGGATCATTGATAACAAAATGTTGTCCTATTAGAGTAAAAACAGTTTGATAGCCAAAAGACAGAAAAACAAAAATCTAATCGAACCACTTTTATTCCGATCGGCATTGAATATAATCTAGAAATGAGTACATAACAAATGTAATTTGTCCGTTATCGGTGAAAAAATCTTTCCGATTACGGATAAAGGTAATTCATTAATATAAATTAGGACCAATTTCTGTACAAAGTATAAAAATTGTTCCCACGATCCATTATATTAGTTGACTCTTACCGTCAATTTTTTAGTCCACTATTAAAGAAAAAAATATACTTTACCATTACATAGAAGGTGATTAGTCATGGAGTATTTATGTAACCTTATGTGTATTGATAACATATTATGTTAAACAGGTGATATTATATACCATTAACATAATCTCAACATTTAAAATATGCATGCTAAGTAGTAATGATTTCTATAATCAACTATCAATACTTGTTATATATAACCCATAATCATTATGTAATAACCACTTAATAAATATTTGTCATTTCTTGGCCTTGCTCCGCTAGTAGATGCTCCCTATGTATGACGCCTTATTCCTTAACATGAGATTCTTTGCAATGCTTCGCTCTACTGTCTATGTGTCCATATGCTTAGATTTCCTAGTTATAGTGAAACCCAGGTCTTAGTTCTCAGCATGGGTGTATATGATTCTATATACCTTAAATTATACCAACTTGAGGTAAACACAGCTCAAATATTAAAGAGGATTTTTCAAACTGCAAAAAAGAGCTTTAAGAATTATTTTAGGTTGTCAAGAGAGGATCGTGCAGGAGTGAGTTAAATCACTATCCATTTATATTTTACTGTCACTTACATTCTGAAGTTATCATCATCTGCTGACGTTTCCGTTTTCACTGGTTATCTTAAATTCTGAAGTAAAAACTTGATTTTATTCACTAGAGAAAATTTTCCCAGAAACAAAAGTCACCCATTTTTATAAAAGAACAAGCCAGTGCCTCAACCTCTAACAAATATCTCTAGGATTAACTGCCTCACCAACTATATCCCTAGCTGGGTTAAAGTTTCTGAGCACATTAATGCTCTTCTCGTGATGAAGGCTATCTACAATACTCATTAATTCTTGAATTGCAGTCCTATAAAACAGTTTTACTTTAATCTGCTTAATCACCCAAGAAACTTAGGTAAGATTTAAATTACTGATTTAAAGCAATGCAATACGTCTTTAAGCAATGAAATAGAATATTGTATTATTGTTTTTGAATAAAAAATTTTGACTTATAATTTCCGGAAAACAGAAGAATTTGTATTCTTTAGTTGGTGTCTTATTCAAATAACTTGTAAAATTAAAGTGAAACTTACAAAAGATCATGTTTAGCTATTTTGACAAGGTCTTTCAGTTCTTCTTTAGAGAGATGGACCTAAAAAAAATAAGTGTTTTACTATTGAAGTCTCAGAGGTAAACTATATACAGGGTTACTCAAGATGTAGGATGAATTAGAAGGTGATTCTAGGAAATTAAAATACAAACATACATCTAAAAATGCTTAAAAGCTAACTGCAGGCAAAGAAAGGTTTTCTAAGATGTTTGTTCTCAAAAGGAAAACTATGAGGTTGTTCAAGGAAGTACTCTAGGACCTTTGCTATTTTTAGTTTATATCAATAATATAGATAAATTGATTATATCAAGTAAGATACTTTTATTCGCGGACGATACGGTACCTAGTTATATTCAAAGGTAAGACCTGTCAAGTATTTGAACCAAGTATTTGAATTAGCTGCTAGGGAGTTGAACATTTATTAAAATCTGGTTTAATGAAAATATTTTAACAATGAATTTATCTAAAACCAAAATTTTACCAATCGCCCTGCGGCCAGTGAGCGAGCCACCTGCAAAGCTTCAATTGGTGCTGCACTCTTGTAGTAACGGTGCAGGTGAAACAGATTGTGTTTGCCAGCCCATTGAGAGGGTAGACCAGTACAAGTATCAAGGTATAATTATTGATACTAGGCTTAGATGGGAACCTCACATTAACTACTTAAAAATTAAACTTAGGAAAATGGTATATGCTTTTAAGAACTTGAGTCAAATATTGAATTATAATGAATTAAAAATGGTTTATTATGCACTGTTCAATCTCATCTCCTGTACGGCATTATTTCTTGGGGAGGAGCCATCAATACTGTTTTAGAACCTTTAAACGTTATACATAAATCTATTATTAAATCATCTTTAAATAAAAATAAACAGCACCCTTCTTCTATCTTATTTACAGAGTCAGATTTACTAACTATTAAGCAATTATTTATAAGAACTTTGCTGGTCTACACCTACACATATAAAGAAGTCTTTCTTACCCCTATTAACTACGGCTACCAGACAAGAAGCGTGAGGGGTGGTAGGGGCGTGTGGGTCCCGGTCATTGAAAGGGCGATCAACTTGACCAATGCATATTATATCGACAATTTACATGCATTTGCCTCCAATGATAAGGGACCTGCAGGACGAACCGGTTAGCGTATTCAAGCGACTGGTTACAACTTGGATACGAATGGTCGGCTCCGACTGCGCTGAGTCACTCCTTACACCCATTTACTGTGACTAAACTTGTAACTCTTTCTTGAACTCCATACACGATAGAATAATATTTTATCTCCTGCCATATATTGATATTTGGTAGATTATCTCCTTTATGATTTTATTTAAACTCATGCTCCATATTATTTTCTTATTTTATATAGTCTAAATGCAAATTAGTGTCGTTATGTTGTGTTTCAAATTTACTCTATTTTGTTATGTTAGTATTAGTTTTTTTTTTTAGTGGAATGTTCATTTATACCTTCAAATTGTATTTATTACATGTTTCTTATTTTATAGGCTGGTAATTTTGTATATATAGTTAATATTTAGGATAGAACTCGTAGGCACGCACAGGCCACGAGCCCATGTGCCTAATATTTCAATAACATTTGTATTTTGTTAAATTATGTACCACCTTTCAGTGAAATAAATTTTTATTTGATTTGTTTGTTTAGTAAGAAAATTAATGTAGGCCTACAGAGAAAGTCTTGAGAGTAAATTTAATAATTTTATGTTTTTGGCCTTCAAAAAACTGAATAAGACAAATTCCAGGACTTTGGCATTATTTAAGAATATGGTCAACCATTTACACAAGGAAGTTTAATGATTACACATGATACAACACACAGGTATTATGTATTTAGATAGTCAATAATTGACAAAGGGAAGCTCAATGGCTACACTAGTTACACCACACAATACTAGACACAGGTATTATGTATGTAGATGGTCAATAATTGACACAGAGAAGCTCAATGTACTACACACAATACTAGACACAGGTATTATGTATATAGATAGTCAATAATTGACACAGGAAAGCTCAATGGCTACACTAGACACACCACACAATACTATACACAGGTATTATGTATGTAGATGGTAAATAATTGACACAGGGAAGCTCACTGTACTACACCACACAATACTAGACACAGGTATTATGTATGTAGATGGTCAATAATTGACACAGGGAAGCTCACTGTACTACACCACAACAGAACCAGGGATGGCTTACAACAGTTATTTGTTCCGCATCAGATGTCAAAACCCAACTGCATCAGTTGGGTAAGACACATATGTCTGATACATAAGATCATACTCACTGATTTGTCCAGCCAGTCGGATGGACTCTACTGCTACCAAATTAACTGTATAAATGTTCTGACATCACGTTAGGTCCACCCAGATCGGCAACAAGTTACACTGTTAGGTGAATACTTCTTATGCCTCTACTCAATAAGCTCCGAAATTGTTCACGTTTCAACGGGTCTGAATATTTTGTTGTTGAAAACTTATCAGCCTAGCTTAGTTGAGGAAACAGTCCTGTGCATGAGAATGTCTGTTCCCAATATTCATTTTAAGTATTTTATTTTGTAAATTGCAATTAAATTTATAGACTATGTGGGTGTTGGTGTTCCTGTGTGCATATATTTGAAATGTGTTAATATTAATGTTTTATAAATAATTAACGAAAATAATAAAACAGGTATAATTATTAATGACAAAAAATTTGCCTAATGCCATTCAAATTAAGCAATTTATGTTTTTTAAAGAAAATAATTACTGTAGTTATTTTGTGATTTCTAATTCACATATAATACATTGTATTACTTTTATAGAAAATTCTGCAAAATAACAAAACTTTATCACTATGTTGTTTGAAAGTTATTTATTAGCATTGTATTGTTCTTGATATGTAGATAATATTTGGAGATTTTCTATCAGTATTTTAATTTCACTGATGCCGTCTCAGAATGTCAGAATACAGTTTCCAATTATCACTCTGGGTAAAACAACAGTTGTCTCAACGTGAGGTTTGGTCGTCATCTTGTAAGTCACCCTATTGCCCCTATTGTATTGGGTTTAACAACAGTAAGTATCAACAATTACAGAAAGTTCCAAACATTATTTGATTCAATTTTTCAGGTCAGACCAATAGAAAAAAATCATTAAAATTACCAATAGTTCCTACTTAATTGATTTCTTTCATAAGCTGACATCTAAACATACTCTTTCTCTGGCTAGCAGTAAGCATTTCTAGATCTACATTTTTGAGTTTTTCCTTTCATTTTTTAATATTAGGATCACTTTTTAAATTCTTCACCTTTCCTCATTGCTAGCCGAACTCTCACTCATGTGCTCACCATACTGCCCACTACTACTTGACACAATGCCACGTTTTCTGTACCAGAGTTACTAGAGCATCTAACGACTAGACTTAAGTCGCCTTAGAGGTAAACATTTAAGGACTATAGACGCATACTTCCAAGGTGGAGGACAGAGAACAACAAATAGAATAATATATAGACCCTATTATATAAACACTGAAAAAATAAGTAACCTAAATTGAGGAAACATATATGAACAGAGTCAGGCTAGCAGAGGAAAATAATCCAGGCTTAACAGCTAAGCTAAATGCCAGCAGATCCTCTGCTGACCAAACACATAACCAAAAACCAAATGAGCTAATCAACATAGGAGGTTCAAAGGTTGTTCCAGATTTTACTCAACCTAAAAATTTCAATTTAGTTGTAAGAAAGTAAGTCAAACTTTTACATATATATCAAAAATAGGTACTCAGTGCTATCTGACAGACATTGTAATAGCCTATCCTCAATTTCATCGCCAGACTTAAAACTAATGATATATTAACTCGACCTTCTCCTATCTTTTTTAAGAGTGTGTCTGCAGGCTGTTCTAGGAATAAGTTAAATCAAGCCTAACACCAAATTAAAAGTATTTTTAACCATAACCTTAAAACAGAAACAGTTACTATATAAGGGGTAGTCATACAAAGGCTCTAGATTTGAAGCTTCTAACATCATTATAATAACAGTTTCATGTTCACAGCAACTAGTCAGCAGCTGATTTTTTGGGGTGAAATTGGACGATACTCTCTCACCTGGGACAAGCAGGTGGGAAAAATTTAATCCAAACTGGCAAAGGGGCTATATGTTCTGAGACTAATAAGTAGACTGAGTAATGTCCATCTTTCACGAATGGTATATTTCAGCCTCTTTGAGACACACATAAATAACTCTGTAATTTTATGGGGGATGGTCAAGGGGCATCTGAATAAAATTGTCATTCAGCAAAAGAAAGCCATAAGAGCCATAATGGGGCTAGGATTACAATCATATTGTTGTGATGCATTTTTGCAGCTTGAGATATTAACAGTTCCTGTTATTTTTATCTTTGGAAGTATTATGTACATAAAACTCCATAACATCACACCAAAAAACAATCGTCAACATCCCTACAACACCAGACATAAAAATCATTTTTCAGAATACCATAGACTTACACTTTATGAAAGAAAACTCATATGACAAAAACTCATACAACATCTTCCAGATAACATCAGAAGCCTAGAAAACATTTCTAAATTCAAAACTCAGCTGAAAAAGCATCTGCTTACATTGTGCCCATATAAAATAAAAGATTAAATTGAGCTAACAAAATAGCCTAGCCTAGACCCCCTTTTCAAAGCCTATCATATTACCTATATAGTAAGTGACATTGATATTCCTATGTCAACCTATTTAACTTACCAAGTGACCCTTCCTATATGGGCACTCTGACGCGACTATAGCTCTGACCGGAGACAACTGGACAAGATATCTAAGTTCAAGTAAGTTTAAGGCATTACAAAACCGGTTCACAACCTTAATCAGGTAACACCTAAGAGCTTAAACTGAATCCTGTAACAAACTGTTCAATTTTAGTAGCTGGAGTTAATGATGTTTATGAGGGTTCAGTAGTCATTTTATTCATGGCCTAAAACATACTGTTCTTTTATATATGAACATAAAATCATTCATAGAGGCTAATATTCCCTAAAAGCACAACTTGGCTCAACCATCAATTTTTGTATTTTAAGGTTGGAAGAAAATAAAAGGTTAAAATGTTATGTGCCCATAACTGTATAGTCAATGAATGTATAGTAGTTAGGTTAATCCTTATCTTTGTTGAGGTAGGTCATTACAGATTGTGGGCTCTGGACATACGCCTCGTCAAATCATTATCTGCATGACCGAGACGGATAAGACAAGAGCGACCGACAATACTGACCAGAAACCCTTCAATTGTTTCTGATATTCTTGGAAAACTTTCCAGTGATAGAAATGCTTAATTTACTACGGTTTAAAGCCAATAGGAAAAGTTTAATACTTATGGGCACATTACAGATTTTGACCAAATAAAATGAAGTGATGAACCTCTCCCTAACCATAAAAACATATAAGAAATAATTTTAACAATTTATACTATAAATGCTCAACAAAATCTTTAGTTAACAGTGGCAGAATACATAATCAACCTGTTTACTAACAAGCCTACTAGATGTGTGCATGGAAAGTTACAGTACGGACCTTGAAAATGTACCAGTGGTATAACTGTCATGATTTACATAGCATAGCTAAATATCATACTAATTTGTTAAGTAGAATTATTGAATAAATCAGTATAGGCCTATAACACCTTTTGGTAATCAATCATTATAGTACCTAACACATTTAGAATTTTTAAGTTTTTTTTCTCAAAACACTCATATAATGGGCTAATTTTGAAAGTAATAAAAAACTTTTTGGGGACAACATTTTTCCTCTGTGAAAATTGAAGTTTTACCAAGAGAAGAAAAATTAAAAATGTAGTCTTTTACTAAAATATTACATTGTGGTTACTCAAATTGTGCGGAATTTCGTCCTAATCAATATTATGGAAAGGGTTTTGAAAACAGACCATTACTAAGAGTATTAATACCGGAAAAGTGCCTATTTGGATAAAGTTAAGTTTGTATAGGTTAGGTTGGGTATTGTTAGGTAAGGTTTGTTTTTTTTTTTAGGTAAGGTAGGCTACATTCTATTAGGTTAGGTTATGTAAGGTTAGGCTGGCTTTATTATTTTTTAATAACCTAACCTAGTTAAACCTAACCAAACATAACCTTACCACACCAAACAATCTACTGAAACCAGCACATTTCCTGTTCTAACACGCTTAATAATTTTCTGATTACAAATCCCTTTCTATATTTGTGATCAAGACGCAATTACTCTTAGTTTGATTATACCCACAACAATATTTGGATCAAACATTATTGATATAGGAACAACAAATTGTTTTCCTTATTTACAAAGTTTTCCAGGATTTTACTCACAAAACTTTTACAAGTAGAGTACTTTCAAAGTTCGCCCATTATATAAGTGTGTTCTGAGAAAAAAACTTGATAAATGCATAATGTGATTTAGTGAATATTACTCGTCTTGCTTCTAAAAACATTCCTTTTCCTCTTTATATCTACTGCCCGAAGTAGGTGGGTTGCGCTCTTAGGCCTACATACTTGTTTTATGCTATCTTACTCACACTCAATCTTAAACTTACCATTTCTGGTTTTGATTTCGCAACACCACGTCGAATCCACTTGACACACGGAATAAAGTTGTGATTCATTATTTAGGCCTAGATGAATATTTAAACACAATCAAAAGCTCTTGAAATATATTATTTAAAGCAGTCAACTTTAAATATAATTTAAAGCAGTCAACTTTAAATATAATTTAAAGCAGTCAACTTTAAATATAATTTAAAGAAGTCAACTTTAAATCTAATTTAGATGAGTTAAATATTAGAAGGATTATTTGGGCTTTCCCATATATTTCCTTATCCTCCCACAAATGTCACCCTATTCCACCAAACTAGCTTACTTGGATTTTCTTAGGTAGCAAGAAATTGTGAAATTCCAACTCTTCCTCTTCTAATATTCTGGTAAAGTTTAGAAATGAGTTTATAGTTGCTGATTAATACTGAATAGATTCAGTTCAAATGTTGACCGACAAGCAAGTTTTAATTTTAAATACGAGGTTAGTGTAATTACATGTGGGACTTGGAGGTTATATTGTCTATTTATCCCAAACAAAATAAACTAAATAAGAAGAAAGACAGAAAACACACGTTCTCAGCTACAACAAAACATTCACACCTTCACAGAACCTGCTATCGATAGATCTAAAATATCGATTGTCTGCTGGATGTTAATTATTATCGACTATCAATATATCTACAAAATGTGAAAATATCATTTTAATGCTGATAAAAGCATTGTTATTCATAACAATCAGATATTTAAAATACTCTGTTCAAAACAAAAAGATATATTAACACACAATATAATTAGTAATTAAATACATTATTTTTATGCAAGTATTTAATATCTACTTTACATAATGTTAGGCGTTACATTTGATCTGCAGAGTTACAAATATTACGTCCTTCATCAACATTTGTTAACCTATTATATAAAAGACAACACAAATTGATAAAATATTTATAAACTTGAATCAACTATAAAAAAAATAGTTTATTATCAATTTTATATTGATTTAAATGTGCATTAAACTGAAAAGGTTATTTTATGTTATATTTAGTTAATTTATAAACCACTTACCACTATGGCAAACATTCGTTTTGATTGTAATAATTATAGTTTAGTAAGCATTGTAGCCAGTTTATATACTTACGTTTATTCATCTTATTTAATCAGTACATTTGTATGTTAATTGTGATTAATGGTCGTATTCTCATGTGTACGTCACATACAGAGTTTGCTGTTTTACATTTTATATAAACTTATCTAGTAATATACTTACTAGATAAAATGTATTGATAATATTCGTGAGGTTTATTTTTAATATTTCTATTTTTTATTTGTCATGTAGGGTGTTTTTTATTTTGTTAAGTCCATTTTTCTTTTGTATAATTAATAGTTATTTTCAACAACTTGTTAGTATATATGTTTTGTGGACAATTTAAAATTTACATTATCTATAAATTCTGTAGTTTAATCCAATTACAATTTTAAGGTTTGACAATTGAATAGAAATGAAAATTATTTTATCTTCAAAACAATATACTGCAACGCAATTTTACAATATAAATAAAACTAAATCGACGCTGAAATGTATTTAGGAGTGTAAATCTTTTCTATTGACTGTAATAATAACATACCATTGAATTTGTTTTTATTTAATTGGTTTGTGGTAGAGTAAAAATACATTTTTACGATTTTTCTGAATAATTATAAATTATAATAAATGTTCTGAAGTTTGATAGTACTACAGAAGGACTATGGTACTACGTACTTACTTTATTTAACAATATAAGTAATATTCTATACTGATATAATAATAATTCTAGGAATGAAAATATTCACTGCAAACGCACATATACAATATAATAATAATTATTGCTATTTATTTCATGAAATGTAATAGTAACAATAAAAACCCAGTCGAGTCGTGCCGGTTCGCCCGCGTTCGTAGTATAGTGAAGTATCACTGTACGAACAATTGTATGTAATGTAAGGTATTTATCTTACTTGGTTTATGCGCATTTGAACCCAGTATCAAGATGCATCACCAAAAAGGAAATAATACAAATAAAAACAAGTTTTCACTATTATCATTTACTATGGAAACCATAAGGCTGGGTGCACACTACCGACTATCGCAGAAGTGTGTGTATACACTACTACAATTCTAGGAATAGTCGGATCGCTAGCGCACCTCCAGTCAACACTGTTCACACTGTGTGATACACTGTTACGACAACCGCCGACTCCTCAATTCAGTTATTTCCAGTAAATATACGTCTATACTGGACAATGGAAATGGAATACGCAATTCAGTGCAGAGAGTGCATATAAAGTAGTCTAGACGGATTGTCCACAGGCGAATAAAAACTGGAAGATAGTTTTGGGATTATCCCTTTTTAAGTACTGAACAGTAATAGTATTTTGAGTTCATAGGTTTACTGATTACACTATAAACTTCAAGATGTTCCAAATGTTTTTAGTACAATTTCATGTTAGAACGCTTATTCAATAAATGGATTAGCTTGTTAATACCAAGAAAATTACTGTTGTAAGATTGGACATTACTCCAGAAGAAAGATTGTCCATCACCATCATGTGAAGTTCTATTGAAAATGATAATTATGTAATATTATTATATAAAAAAGTGAATAGTTCCGCCGAAAAACGTTGTAAGTGATAAAAACCTAATTTTTCAGGAACAAAAACTGTTATTTTGATTTTATCTATTTTAAATTGGTGTTTTTTTCTTAAAAGGATCCTTTTCTCATCACCCGGCGAAAGAATAACACCCAACGTGACTGACATCTCGTCGCTTGCAACATTGTTCTGGCCGCGTCACCCAGTTTCCCGCTCATTTGGCAGGCTCTCAGTGCTGTCAAACTCAACATTTTTCAAACGGATAAGGCCACACGATGTAGAATGTCTCTTGCAACGTTGTTCTGTTAAAATCTCAATTTCTCGAAAAATGCCGCTTGCAATGTTGTTCGGTGAAGCAATCAAGACATAAATTTACAGTTGCATTGTAAAATAATATTATATTAGAATAATTAATATTTTAATAGCATAATTTATTTTCATAAATATAATGGTTAATTTTAATGCATTTATTTCTGTAAAATATATGTTATTCATCAACCGAATAAAAGCAAAACAAGGCTCACACTACTTACACATATCCAATACTTATACTTAAAACCACTATTGTTTTTCAAATAAGCAAACATGATTTTTTTGGATAGTGTAAAAATCTATGATTATTAGTTTCATAAATAAAAAAATGATTCAATCATCAGTTATTAATGATAATTATGCATTAAAGTATAAATATAATACATTTATAAATATGTACCACAACATATCTCATACTTATATAGTACTGTTTGGTAAATGATATATATATATATATATATTCATGCATATAAATTAAATGTATTGTATTTTAGCGTTTGTAGGAATGTTCTAAAATTCATTCTGCTGATTCAATTTCATTAACAAAACGTCCAGTGTCGCATTCTGACATGTTTACAACAGGGAAAATTTACAAAACTGTTCCACTCCACTCCGGAATTGCATGCACCAGTCTATATCCAAGTAGTTTGCACAGAGGAGGAGTACCACTGAAGGAGAGCGAAAAACTACTACGACAAATCGCGTCGGTAGTGTGCGATTGCCATGCATTCAAATGAGACTTGACTGAGCTGCGCTAGCGGTCCGACTATTCCCAGAATTATAGTATGTACACACGACTGCAATAGTCGGTAGTGTGCACTCGGGCTAAGACTGTCCGCTCATATGAAACATGGGTCCCGTTAATCCGGTTTTCCTGTCGGGTGAAATTAGTTCATGTTCAGATAGTATCAGCAATCTCCCTCTCTATACATATATTTCTTCATCCCTCTCTCCAGCACACTCTGAAGTTGGCTAATAGCTGACTAGCTGAGAGCATTGAAACCAATCACCGATAGATTATAGCATGTGCGCACGTTTACAGCAAATGCATTGCCTTGAACTGTATTTTGTTTCTATAGTCGATGCTATTATTTATTTCATCCCGCTAAAACTATCGATGGTTTTTTCTCATTAAACTATCGAAGACTATTGATAATAATGACTATCGAGGACTATTGCTAGTACGTTTTCCCAACAAAAAGCCGAACAGAAAATCGATAGTGTTCCGCATATGTTTCTACCAGGCTCCAAAGACCTACAGAGGAACTCCAAGGACATAGACCTTCAGAAGGTCTATGATATTACCACAGAGGAAAATATTTATTTAGGTTCTTCTAAGATATTAGTATTGTTAGAGATCAAGTAAGTATATGTTTGGTCTGTGATATTGTACAACAATCAAGGATAAAGACAACTGAATTGTTGCAAAATATACTATCAGTACCACTGTATGTGTACGGGTGGGTTAATGCTACTGTACGTGTTATAGGTGGGTTAATTTCACCGTACGTGTATGGTTGGGTTGGTGGGTGGGTGTACGTGTATGGGTGGGCACTGAAAATTTGTGTGATTATGTGTTTCTTTTGTGTATGTTACTACTACTCTGGTGTTAGTGAACTTGTCTATTAAGGTAAAATACTGTATTAAAAAAATACTTGAGTTTGGGAATTAAAGTTTAGTCGATCCGTCGTCCTATGCAAACGTGAGTAACGCTAAAACTGTCCGAATTGATGTAATTCGGACAGTTTTAGCGTTACTCACGTTTGTATAACGTACAGTGTTTACGTTGGTTTATGAATGTTAAAATGCCGCCGACTGTGAAATACACGCTGTGATACGTTGTCTTAACACTAAAGGTCAGAAAGCAGCTGACATTCATATATGAAGATTATGGAGAAAACACAATGAGTGATGGGATGGACCGGAAAAGGGTGACAGCTTTTAAAGATGGGCACGGACGTGCATTATCAGGAACGAAGTTTACAATCTTCACTCATTACTGATGACTTGGTGCAAACAGTTGACAAAGTCAGATAGAATAGATGCTTTACCATTTCATCATTATTCAGTGAGTTTTTTTAAGAGTCAAGAAGTGTGATTTATGAAATCATGACAGAAAGTTTGAAGAACCGGAAGTTATGCTCACGGTGGATATCGAAAATATTGGGGAAAAACTTGTTAGCCAGATTATCATTTGGCTGGGAACAAATTGTTCAACTGCCATGATACAGTTGCGATATATCGCCTAGTAACGTCCATTTTATCTTGCACTTGAAGAAGCATCTTGGAGGTCAATGCCACAACGGTAACAAGGCCAAAATAACAGTACTACAGTGGCTGTCCAGTTAGGCAGCTGATTGATTTCTTCCAGTGGTTTGAGAGCTGGTTGTACGTTATGAAGTGCCTCAATACTATTGGAGATTATCTTGAAAAATAAGTTAAAGCTTTCATATTAAAATAATTTCAATCCTAAAAGTCAACTAGTTTTGTTTTGCTCAAAAATGATACTTACTTTAACATGCCTCATATTAGAAAGTCCTACTTTACACAAATAAATATAATCAGGCCTTCCACTAGGTCTGAGAAAAAAAGGAGGACATTTAATGAAAGGTGCAACAGTCACAGTTAGTATTCTTTTATTATTATTTATTATATGTATTCGATATGGGTACCCCCCTTGTTCTGCATGCATGAATTAAGAGCTAAAACAGCTGAATTAATCAAAGCAAAAAGAATATTGAAAACTAAATCCAAGACGTGGCTGTCCCTTGGATGGGTGACCGTCTGAGTGATCCTGTCCTTGCACGCAGCCCACCTGCCCGGTCACTGGTGGTGGTTTGGAAGTCACCATTAAGCCGTTGGTCCCCAGGTTAAGTGTTAGAGAGGGCTTCTTAGCCCTAACTTCGCCTGGTAAAGTAACACGATCTTTAACTTTTTTTTTAAATCTATGAGATAAATAAATCGAAATAACATCTTAAAAAAGTATTTCAACCCAAAATTCATGCATGTCCTTGCTCTTTATAATTTATTTTCTCTTCTACTACCAAACAATAGAAATACATAAATTATATACATTTTTAATAATAAACAACCTTCATTTCCTAAACATTAACTAAATAGCCATATTTTAATAGGAACACTCAATTTAATTAAACAAAACTTAACAGCAGTCTCTATTCAATAAATAATATAATTTAGTTTAATGACAACAAAACTAACAGCCATTTTTTAATAGGAACATTTAATTTACACAAACAAAGCTAAACAATAGTAAATTAGTAATAATAACGAGCAATATTAAAATTACAAATAAATAACAAATGTAATTTTTCATAAGAAGTTGCTGAAATATACTATATACGAAACTAAACATAACTGACAAGAAGTAACTTTGGTTTAGATGTTTTCATAACGTAGTACTTTAAAAATACTTAGAGAAAGGAAACTGAACCATTATTTCTGTACCAAAAGTTCATTAGCTGCTTTTATTTGTTTGGTTGATATACCAATCATCTCTGAGGCCAATGATACTTCTTCAAAGCCTTCCTTTTAATAGCCACTCGAGCTTCTTCTAGAAAATGTTCAGCAGCTTTGATCTCATTTTTCGCTGTTCTCTTTTTCTTTCAATGCCTCTTTTCTTTCAGTTTAGCAGATTCCTTCTTTTTCTTTACTTCTTCATATTTTCTTTGAGCTAAATACTCTTTGTACTTGAAGCTTGCCCCTTTATCTGCATCTACCATTATATTTTTTATTTTAATATTTCCTATTTTCCCATTGACTCTGACAAAATCTTTTACAGCTCTCAAGCCAATTATGTTATGTTCATTGAGGGCTTTCCTTTCATTGGTCACAATATATTGTTCATAGAAACCCCTCTCAATATCTGCATTTCCATGTGCTAGTGTTAGAAGTAAATAACTAGTGAGTTGAGGATACCTGGGTTTACCAGTTGATGTCTAGTTCAAAAACTTTACTTCAGTAGGAATCCAACTCGTGTACTTAAAATCTCGGTCTTTGTCTTTGATTGGATGTACCAATCAATCCAATCTACATCCAAATCTGATTGATATCCTAACCATTCCTCTTTAATTTTATAAATTTTTTCCTCTATCAGACCATGTGGAACTTGGGTGATTATCCATTTGAACATGTCATAGCTTTCTTCTTCTTTTCTTGCCAACCTATGCAAGCACTGGATGTTTTTCAATATTTGTTTGTTGATGGGCAGATCTTTCATTAGCTTGTTGGTTACAGTAATAAAAAAGAAGTTGCAGCTTGGTAAAACTTTGGCTTTTCTTTGTCAAGGAGCTTTAATGAAAGTAGAGCTTTTTTAGCTTCACTTCCTACTTCTAAGTCTTTAAACTCAAGCAAATTTGATTTTTTTTACCTCGATGTGACTGGTGTTTTTCAGCTTTGATAAATTTTCTCATGAGTTTTCATTAAATGGTTCATTTCATCATGAACCATTTAATGAAAATGGTTCATGATGAATGGCACCTTCAATACCACTGTGCATGTATGGGTGGGTCAATACCACTGTACGTGTATGGATGGGCAGGTGGGTCAATACCACTGTACGTGTATGGGTGGGCGGATGGGTCAATGCCACTGTACGTGTATGGGTGGGTCAATGCCACTGTACATGAATGGGTGGGTCAATACCACTGCACATATATGGGTGGTCGGGTGGGTCAATACCACTTTACGTGTATGGGTGAGCGGGTGAGTCAATATCATACAGTATGTGAACCAACGTTGCTCAGAACACAGTCCATACATACAAAAACACACATTGTCCGGAACGCACAAAGAGCAAAATATATACTACATTCCACACATCACAAAATATATCCTAAAACTCATGATCCAAATTGAACGGTTTTACTTTGAAGCTTCTGAATTACTGTATATATGCAATATTTAATATATTTTCAAAAAAACAGGATAAATATTCAAAGCAATTCTGTATTGTTAGGGTACAATAGCGGATTATTCATAACATTTCAAAAAATTGGACAAAGTAAGACATTTAAAAATGAAGTAGGACAAGTGGAAGGCCTCTGCACTATTTCATGGTTACGTAAATTTAACCTGAAATAAAACAAACCAAAGTTGTCCCCATTGCAAGCAGATTCTATTTCGGAACTAACAGCAACTGGACAGATCGAACTGCAATGTACCTCTTCTCTCTTATGTTCTGAGTTTTATAACTCATTGCAACAGAAGTAGTTTCAGGAACCGTTTCTAAGCTGTAGAGGGACTGGTTCCAATGAATCACACATGGAACTACTGGGTACACAGTAAACGTTTATAATCCCATATGAATTGCAAAATCTATTGAATTGTACGTGATACAAGCTATCATATGTTTCTATTTCATTAATAAAAAAATAACAAGATTCACTAATTATTAACATTTCAATCTCTTGAATGTGAATTACGTGTCCAATAAAATCAAGAGTTTTTCGTGAAATTCCATGCCTTTTTGGGGATTTAAAAATCAGGGGATTTTCGAGAATATCTGAGATTTCAATGTCTGTAACATGCAATACTGCCTTTTTGAAAGATCTGTCAAACAGCACTATAAGCTATGGCAGATTTGTTGCAATGGTAACTGTTGTTTTGTACAATTTAGTTAAGACATCGACTTCTCGTACATTCATACTATCAGCTGGACAGAAATGTAATGTGTAATGTTTACAATATTACACTGCTAATCATCAAAATTATTCCTCTCACTTTTCTAATAATTAACTAAACGATCCTCAGGATTCTCATTTGTCCTGAAAAAATATTCAGCTTTTGATTTTATTCTGAGAGTTTAGTTCAGACTTGTATGATATACAATATCTTGCAAATTGGTATATTACTTTATTAGCCTGCACTATATAAGGATTCATATAAGTCAGGGAGTGACGGAATAGACTGTTACTGATCGCTACAAAAAAAAAAAAAAAAGCTAGATGATGAAGATATATTATCTGTTATTTAATAGTAAGGTAAAAATAATAAATAGTTTTTCAAACAAAAATATTTTTCTTTATTAAAACATTATAAATGGACATTTAAACATTGAAAGATTTTCATACATCAATGTAGAACTTTATATTGGAAATATATATTGTATGAAATAAAAAAATTAACAACTAAAATTATTCACAACATTTTAATTCCATTTCCAAGAATCTGCTAGCTAATGGTATTCAACCACTTACTTGGCACCTTCATTCGTTATGCGTACAATAAAGTATTATGTATTGTAATTAACTAATAAAATAATATAAATAAATCCTTAACGATGATTCACTGTAAAATTATGAAATAATCACAAGTATATAAAAACAACTTAAAAATATGCACTGACAGGATTTAGTCTAAATAAAATATTATGAACTTCTTAATATTTATAGAAAAATATCCTTGTATCTTATCTCATAAACAGGTTACCCTCAAGTACTCTTAACATGCTATTTTATGGAATTAGATTTACAAGCTATTGACAAGTGGCTTACTCAAAGAACAATATTTCTATGAATAATAAAAATTTAGTATTCAGAATTTGGCAGCCAGTTAAGAAATTTAAAAAAGTGAATAGTTGACTGCATCCAACCTAGTTACAATGTATTACCAGTTTCCTGTTGTCACAATACTAACATACAGAAATTCAACATAGTAAAATGAAATTGGTACATCAACTTATAATTACAAACTTTAATCCTTCACACCCATTTACTTTGGTGTATACATAACACAAATTTCTTTGATCTATCAAAGTAAATTTTTTATTGGGTTCTGAGGGTCTTTTTAAAGTAGATTAATTCTTTCCTGACTGTTACTGAACTATTACTATGACAAATGGAATAAAAAAGTTTTTTTGGGTCAGAAAATACTTAAATAATTTTACAATACAATTTGTTCTTATACACAATCCAATTATTTTTTGAAAAAGGTTCTAGGAACATGCATGCTGGGATTTAAGTTTTCAGTAAATCTAGATTGTAGTGGTCCCCATTTTATTTATATGTAAGGAATATAAACTGAAAGGTGTACATATTTATATTTTAATAAAATGAGATAGATGCCTTTAACCTTAGTCTACCTATTACCTACTTGTTCAAGATATTGTATTGGAATGTTAACGTCAGAACAAGATGGATATAATCAATTGACAGAAACCACAGCCGAACTTATGGAGCAATTGTGCATTTTTAAAAATATGACTTAATTGTTAAAAAAAAAAAAAAAAAAAAAAAAAAACAAACCCAAGTTGTTTAAAAATTGAGGCAAGAAATATGTTTAGTTATGTACATTGATTACTGATTTTGGTCCAATTACTTCAAATGAAAATTGTACAATTTCTGTAAAATATTAGTGATCAATTTTGTACAGTTAAAAAATAAGTGTAAAATGGGTGACGAGCTAAAATCTAGATTTATTGTTTTTATTTACAAAACTAAGGCTATAATTCTGAAATTATTTAATGAAACAGCTAAAAATCCATATTTTTGCCACCAAGAAGAGAGATAATTCAAACCGGATTTATTAAAAAATAAATTATGAATGAAATGTTCATATTTAACAATGTTAAGAAGTACTGTGTGAATTACCTAACAACAAAAATTACAACCTACATACTTAAAATAAAATAGAAACTATGAAATAGAGATGTTATAAAATTAAAGCATAAACTAGGAAATAAAAAAAAAGAAATAAAAAGAACCTTTATACAACACCGACACTGAAAACTACTGCTGGTATAAAAAATTATTATTACAAGTCACGCAGCCTATATCCTGCTCTAGCTCAGCCGCTACTAGCCAACTTCATACTACAGGTACATGCTCCCCATTGACCTTCCGCCCGAGCTTGAGGGTTTTTCATTTATTGCCTTGTAAATAAAAGAAACCTTGTTTTCAGACCAGCCGTTGATTTAGCCCTGCACCCTCACTCGTGCATGCAAGCAGAGCAGGATTTAGGTGGCGTACTTATTATAGCTTAAAATCTTTATAGCATCCTACAACATGTGAAAAATAGAAAATGCGCAAGATTTTTGTTAATTATTACTCAATATCATTAAAAAATGTTAGGCTACAAATATTGATGGTTAAAAAATATGGTAATATACCACTAAGTTTGCACATCACAACAAGAAAGGCTATATCAAACAAATGGTAAAATACATAACATGGATGCAAATTCTTACAAATTTAATCGTAATCAATACAATAAACTTAATGAAAAGAAATATACATTTCTTCAACTTTTAGTCCAATATTTAGTCTCTAGTGATTGACAGAAATAGAATACAAGTTGTTCGAGATCTAAAATTTGTATTTACTCAGTTTGAGATGTTTTGTCCACAAAAATTTCAAATAGGAATGCAAATTATTTTGAATGGCAAAAAACATTTTGTTCTGGTTAATCGAACTTGTATAGTAGTTAGCTCACAAATAAATCAGTAGTTTGAGAAAATAACATTTATTTAACCTTAGATTGCGCAGTTCAAGACAATTGCGTTTAAATAAGAGTGTACAGTTCATGTTCAAATGTCTGTATTATAACAAATACCTTAAACAGCACATATAGTAGCTCACGTTGTTTAATTTGTCACACAGCCTTGCAAAATCCCACACTAGTATGATCTGCCACAGTAATGGGTATGATTCAAGTAAAACTGGCATCTGTTAAATCACTACAATAGTCTTGTAATATTTAAATGCAATACTGATTGACACGAGACAATAAATAATGTTTTAATCGTGTGAGAGTTCATAGAGAATCCCATTACATAACAAAGAATCTTTGTTGTGATTGTTCAACTGTTTTTCAAACACAACAGTAAGTGGAGCCCTTAACCAAAGATTCTTTTAAAGTATATTTTTGACCAATGAGTAATACTGAAATTACATATTTTATTTTACAAATCATTCAAAATTACTTTCACATTCTCAAACTGAATTAATAGTCACCACTAGATCCTCTTACATTGACAAGGACTACTGAAATGGTAACAACAAATGATGGTAATTCAAGCTCACTTAACCCTTCTAAGTTTACACCCATCACTCTCAAGTGAAACATCTGTCCTCTTAACTATCTCTTTTAGATAATCAAAAATTGTATAGATATTTAAAAATATATTACAAATTATAAATCTATCTATAAACAATTTGTCTGTAGTTTACAATCTAAAGCTAAAATCACTTTCCTGCGTATTAAATGTCTCTTTCAAGCAAAACTATCAATGGAAAGTCGATATCACAGGTACACGCAACGCCATAATGATTTAAGGCTTATTTACAATGAGACATACAATATTTACAACATGTTTTCTGGTCAAAGGCCATAGTTGTGAAGGAACCGAACATTATACCCTGACGACTTTAACATCGATTGACACACAATAGGAGACCAAAGTGACCTTCGACAAATACCTTTCAGTCACTGAAATATTTCCTCGTTCTTTCTCGTTAAATCTTCAACTTTTGAGACCAATTTTCGAAATCTCAATGACTACAAATATACAATCTAAAGTTGAATGGAACATTTCTATGTACTAGTGAGCTAAGAGTATTATGTTATTATAAGTATGTACAACTGAAAAATACCACTTACATTACTACATATGAAACTTAATTAAATCTTATTTTGATTTGCTGACAGAATAAGAACTTGAGTATTTAAATTCTAATCAAAACACTAACATTTAGGAAATACAATTTAAAAATGGAAAATAACAAACTGTAAGAACTATTGAGGATTTATAAAATCTTTAAAGCAATGAAAACAAAGACATATGTCATTTCTGAACTAGTTTTCCTGTTAGATTCAACAAAACCCAATTTATTCATATCGCTCTAGAAATATGTAATGGCTTGATGGTTCTTTTTTCATTTGAGTATGTATTGTTGAGAGAAAGCGAATGCTATCAAGTGAATAACTGGTACTGAGTATTAGAGATGGATTGATTATTTATGCCATAAATACTATGCTTACATAAGAATTGGTCGACAACAGTTGCTATTCTTATTTTCAGTTGCAATTAAGTAAACAATTTTCTGATAAATCTCTCAAAACATATTTACTTGACCAAACAGTAAATTAGTTGAGTAAAGAAATTATTGCTTCAATGAGAATAAAGAATCAAATCAATCAAAACGCAAAATTGGATACTAACCAAGCATAAGGGAGTAAAATTAAACGAGACTAGGAATTTTGAGAGCTGTAATGGAACAATACAACCAATATTGCTTAGTTATTTTTCAACCTTGTTTTCCGTGTAATGACTCGTACATAACTGCATAAGTTGACAATGAGGTACTTATTTGCATAGAATGATCAAATTTATATTCAAAGAATACTTATTCTGTTTAAAAGATATAATTCCTGGAGAAATGAATGTATATCATAAAGGGAAAGAAGAAACAGAACACTGGGCCTAAATGTTTTATGAGCAGGAATGGAACGTCGGTCATCTTGCCAGCCTGGACCACTAATATTTATTTCAGTTGCGTTTTGCGTGTTATGCATTCATACCAATCTTTGAACATATTGGTCATTCTAGCCTTTTCCAATGATTATATGGTTCATCAAAGAAGTCTTACGGATCCCGAACTGTCATCACCATCAACGCGAATGCCAGTGCGAGTTCACGACGACGTGTAGAGGCTACAGAGAATAATATAAGTAATGAATTATTTTCAGATGCGCATTATGTCATGGATTAATTATTGTTATAGTTTGGCTAAAATAAATCTTTGTCAAAGAAAAAATTTATTTAAATAATTTAGCTTACTTTTTTAAAAAGATTTGATTGAATACTAGAATGGGCAGAAATCTCGATAAAAATAATTGAGAAATTCAATTTTTGTTTTGATCATCATACTTAAAAGGCGCAACCTTATTTAATCTTGTGGATAGTCAATAGTCAGTTAAACAAAATTTAAATGAATGATAAATAAAAAAAGAACCTTATACGTTTATACTATGAGGAGTGATTTAAATACAAAGTTTGTGTTAAATAAAACACGAGTTGCATTATTGTTGAGTATTTTGATTAGTAAAGAATAATTAATTATGCTATTTACTGTAATGTTCTTACATAATCAGACTCGTTCTTTTCTTCAGTATAAATAATGAAACAATAATCAAGATCAAATAAGCACTAAATGTCTTTCTTGATTCTGTGTTTTGTTTTGCTATGTATATATCGTCTATAGCTATTGTACAACCTGTTTTATTATATGGATCTGAGGTGTGGACCCTAACAATGTATAACAAAAAAAGATTGATTACATTTGAAAACAAAATTGTAAGAAGAATATATGAACCTACCAATGAATCAGGAGTGTGGAGAATAAAAAAGAACAGAGAACTTAGAGAACTGTACAAGAGACCTGATATTGTGGCGGTGGTTAGAAGCAGAAGAATAAGATGGCTTGGTCATGTGAGGAGAAGGGAAGAAGAAAAAATGATAAGAAGGGTATGGATGGGGAAACCAGCAGGAAGGCGACCTCTAGGACGACCAAGAATAAGATGGGATGACCAAGTGGAACAGGATGTGAGAAGTCTTGGTGGAGACATCGAAATGGCAGAGGATAGAGGATTGTGGAGGCAACTTGTTGGCGAGGCCAAAAATCACCTTGGATTTGAGTGGCCACAGGAGTAAGAGTAAGTACATACTTTACATCATGTTTCCTTATCATTCCGAGTACAAAATGTGCAAACTGAATTTTTCATTGCACAATTACTTTCAATGTATTGCTTGGTAACTTAGAGTTTTTATCAGTTTAATATTGTTTGGTTTTGGTGTTATTTGATCCTTTCACTTACTATAGAGGTGTTTTTTTAAGATTTCTGATTTTTATTAGGAAACACAAATCTAGGACTGGGTCCAAACTGACACACTGAGTTGGAGGAAACACAGTCGACAAGTACTGAATCGTACTAATACACATGCATGACATAATTACCCATGCATTATATACTTTTAATAGCTACCGATGTGTCAAAGACAGCAGATTAAAGTTCTATCTTGTCCTCAGCAAGAATCAATTACTGGATTTCAAATCCATAAAAGGAATAAGTAAAAGCATATCAGATATATTAAAAACATAAATTGATCATTTGATTCAGCAACGCTGAAAAAAAAAATTGCTAATTAGAATTATGAACAGCTTTAATTTATGGTTAATAAAGTAAAATTTTTAAAATTTTCATCAGCTTATGTCAAATATGAAAAAGAAAACTTAATGAAACTAGGCCTAAACAAATCAATTTCAAATACGGCCTCATCATAATTTTATGTTGCATTACATTAATCAGTTCTATAATAGTTAAAGAGCGCAATGTTTTGAAGATTATTTTAGGGCCATGTCACAAAATAACAGAGACAATGTTTAATTGATAGGTTTTACTTTTAAAATTTAATTTTTATCTATTAAATGTCTGTTAGACAGCTAAATTTTGGATCTCAATCTGAAATTTGGATATCTGGTGGGTAATATATTTAAATACGTACCAAGTGATAAATATCTAACACAATTTTTATATCAGATTCAAAGAAAATGGTAACCACCATCAGAACTAAGACAATATTTAAAATCGATAACAATGCATAAAAAATCAAACCATCCCTAGGAAGGACTTTCTCTATGATACGGACTGATGGTAGTAGCACTTTTCTACGATTTGAAACCTAATTGCTATTTTACTTAAATACAGGATATTGTTAAATAAAGCTAAGGATATAACAGTTCGTCTAACATGACACATTATAAGTGTCTTGTTTACCTGTGTCTTGTTAATAATATTATATGATATTTCTATTTATGAAAGGGAAATTGTACTATCCAACTTGCAAAATAGTATTCATTAGAAGCTATGAAACATAAAAGTAAAATGGCTATGTTAAAAATAATCAAATAGACCACAACGTTGCAATTGCATTTACTTACCAATGATATTTAAGAGACATACGTCTCTTGGGTTTTTTTTTTAATGTAGAACACTACTCAAACTATTGTATCTTTTACAAATTTCTTATGGTATTATAACAATTATGAATATTGATCAGACGTACAAAATTCATATAAAAAATGGCATTGATAAGAACAACAAATAATTGATGCGACCAAAAATAATATTAGAGAATATTCAAGAACTGTTGTATAGTAAATACCTATATATATATATATATTTATATAAAACTAACAACATAAAATATCTTTCTTAAAAACAATAACGATATATCAAAATAGTTCTCTTCAATATGAGGAATTCAGAATCGCGTTTTTTACAAAAGAAGGCAACAAATACTACAAACTATCAAACTTATTCTTTTTATTTTCAACAAAAAATTTAATGAAAATGTACGATTAAAATGTCATCAAGTACGCCTTCTGTAAAACTAGAAATTATGTAAAAAAATTGTAAAATCAACTATTTTGTACACTACATAATGTTGAAAGATCACCCTCAAAGATGTTAAATGAGGTAGGTTTAAAACCCAATATAGTAAATTTAACACCTCTAAAAAATCACAAGGCTGAGTTATTCTAAGCTCAAGTTAAGTATTAAACTCATTTTCTCCATCCAACGCATATTCTTTCACTCAAAAACAGGCAGAATGTTACAATTACGAATCAAACATTAATCAAATTTACTTATATTCCAATACTTACATGTACATATGAAGAATACATATGAAGAGTGGAAATGAAAGCTATTTCTTATTTTGACAATTTATAAGTGAAACAATTTTTAATTTGATCAAATCTTGTTTCAGAACATTGTTAGAATTGAATTCCAAGTGTACGTTATCACATATATATATATCATACTGAGCTTAGTGATATTACTGATTCTGATGCTTAGAAACAGTGATAGAGGAACTGATCCTAGTGTGGCTCCTAGTGGTGGTTGTGTGCTACGTAGCCCGGGTGTGCATTGATCTCCACATTAAGTCCTACAGCATGTTGTCCGTTCTCTCTGGCAAACACAGGAAATGCGAGGGTTGTCGTCAATGAATCATTGTGTTCCTCCAGTGAGTTCTGAGCATAGTGTAGTACCAGTGACATGAGAGACTCGTAAATGTTGTATGGCTCAGCAAATCCATAGCCCCTTTCTGTCTCGTAAATTATGCAGTGATTGATCATACCGTTACATCTGCAAATTTTCACATAAATGGATAGATTTAGGTCTAGTTTTGAATACCTTATTTGTAGGCAAGTTTAAACTTAACACCCAACTTACTAAGTCTAGGCTCTTATTCATTTATCTGCTAAAATCAATGACAAGCAAATTATAAGTATCTAATAATTTCACAGTAATTATCTCGTCCAAAATAGTTTAGTAAGCTTGATGTTATATGGGAATTAGATCAATAAGCGCAAGAATAAAACTTAACTACTAAAATTCTCAGTAAAATGATCATTTTAAATGTAAAATAGTTTAATTGTATTTTATTTATATAAGTGATTAATCATGCCTTTGTATCACTCAGCTGACTAAAAGTTTGTACTGGATAACCAAAGAAATTTTCTGAGGTTATCTAATAAAAAAATTATCTGTAGTAATTGTATAGAAAAAATAATCATTTTTGAAACTTATCTACTAATCACTGAATTACAAAAAATACCACTTAACCCCTACACCACAGGAACCAACAGAGGGACCAATGGAATTGGTTTGAAAATTGATTTTGAACATCTTGCCGATTATCATTAATAAGATGACATTATTTGAATGTGTAAAAGTGGTGGATATTAAAAATTGTTTACAAAATAAATAAATTTATTTCTACATTTGTACATATTTATCATGTTGTTTTCAGTAGTACGAGTATGAAGAAAAGGCTATTCATTTAATATCTTACTGAGAAAAATCTTTAAAAAAATTAAGACTCCAATGGAAAGCAAATATTTGTTAGTACTTACGTAATGGACAAGGCATACTGGCCTGTGCGGCTTGGCCTCACTAGGAATGTGCCATCCTTCTTGCCCGCTAATAACTGTTCTGCTTCACAGCGAGAACAGTCCCTTAACAACCACGTGTTCTGATCTCGATGAGGTAATTCCTCACCTTCTAGTCGACCCACTGATAAAACATCGCCAATACGCTGTGACTTTACCCCTCGGCAGTCCAGCCACCTATGATACAAGAGTACAAAAATTAAATTAAATTAAAATTGTTGGTCAAGATAAAAAAAACCATTTCAAACTGATAGTAACAAAAAAATTATTTCTAACAACATTGCCTTCAACAATCGAAGAAAAAAAGTATATACATAACTATGATTAGATGATATTTAGGAGTATTATTACATATGTTATACCTAGACCTAGAGTTCAAGATAAATGTGCGATTTATGTTTGAGTATGAATAGCATTTTTAAAGTTAAATTTTGTTTTTAAAGTGGTATATAGTAGAGCCTCACTTATCTGAGGTAAGCAGGCTGTGATGACGTGGGATAGCTAAAAATGTCGGAAAGAAGACAGTGATAATACAAAATTGGCATTCAGTTTACCTTCCATGGACTATAACTCTTCATATTTGAAAGCCATTTAACTAGGCCTAAGTTCAATAAAACCTCAGTACAGTACATCCAGTAAACAAAAACAACTTAAACTTCAATACTGTATGTACAGTCACAAATAACAATTTTGCTTTGAAACCTAACTTAGCAAATACAAATCACTAATTAGTCAGTAATGTGTATGATAAAAACAATAAACTCTGTAATACATAGGGATGGCAAATATTTTCAACATATCGATATATTGCAAACCAAATATCAATCCAATGATAATGTTGATAGAAAAATATCGATATATCAGGTAACCGATACATCAAATTGGAAATGTTTGATCTGTTTAAAATGATGCACTAGCAATTATGTCATGACCAAAAATACACACTCGTTTTGCTGTAACTATTTAGAATAGCCATCTGAATGTAAAAATTAAATACATTAATCTACACGAAACAAGTTGTGGTCTGTGAGGTTGAATGAAAAAAGTCAAAATAAGAATAATTATACCTTTAATTATTATGTTATTAAATGTGGTTTATAAGGCGATTGGCCAAGCATCTTGGTCAGCATCGCAAACTTATACACAACTTCATTTACTCATTCTACACACTGTTCTATAATAAACTACATTTTAGTGTGTTCACATCACGAGAAAAACTAAATAAAGTTTCATTCAATGCATGTTTTGTAAGCATAAGGGGCAATTTAAATGTGTTCTTTTCAAATCGTGTTGATTTTGAGGAGAGAATAACGTCAATATTTAGTGATTTGATATATTGGACCAAAATATTGATGTATTAAAACGTATTTATCGATATATTGTTGCCATACCTAGTAATACAACAAACTAACATCTGACCGGTCAAGAAATTACTGAATAAGAGTGCACAAGTTACACAATAACTATTCCCCTTTTTAAAAGCGATATCTGTATTAAAAATCTGTACCCTCAAAAGAAGACAAAAGTTATGTTATCTGTTCACATGGTCAAGTCCCCAACCGAAACCGAGTATATAATTAGTCAGTCTGCCAATGTTGCATGTCACTGTTTCTGCTTATGTTTTCAGCTATTGTTAGGTTCTACTGATAAATATAATTCATTAATGGTTTTCCTCTTCTGTTGTGTGACACTCACATATTTTTTAATGTTTCTTATTTTAATTAATATTTTAGCTTATTAGGAAGTCTTCGTTACTTCAAAAAAAGTTTTATTTTCTGGTTTTAATACTAAAAAATGTAATATAAAACTATAGAATGTTATTTATTTAGATTATCTATTTATTAGTATAGGAAATAACACTATAAATTTCAAATAACAAAAATACCATACTAAATGACTGACTAAACTAATACTAAACGTATATTATTATTATGTTGACTCATAAATACAGTAGAATAACTAATAATGCAAGGAACGGAGTAAACAGCACACATGCTAATGACTCACCTGGCAGATCCAGGATATCCTCTAACATGCAAGGTTGAGGTGCATACTAGTGTGCTCTCTGAGGATCCCAGGATGACAAGCTTTATTACTACATCTGCAGCTATCCAACCACACCAAATAAATACTTACCTGCGTTCTACCAGACTTGCTTTACATACTTTGAATTACAAACTATCAAGATTTCTCATTTTGACCCTTCAGAGAAGGATTTATTTTTATATGTCCTTATTTTTATTTTATAAATTTAGTTTTAATGTTTTACCATGCTATTTTTACGTGTCCAGTTATATTCTAGTCCATTTATATACGTTGAGTTATTTATATGTCCTGTACATTTATGCTAAGTCTAAACACCTAAAAATCAGCCAAATCAAAAGGGATGTCATACTCTCATTATCAGTTAAAATTTGTAAAACATGTCTTTTTCCATGCAGCTATAATAGAAACACTGATCCAGTCAACGTCAACCCCATGCTGGACACAGTTTATTTAAGGCCTGCCCCACACCACTATGCCTCAGACCGGTGCCACTATTAACTTGCATGGCAAAAAGTACCAGCCACAAATGGATTTGAACTGACGATCTTTAATATTGGATTGGACTGGAGTACAATGCCTTAGACCAGCGGTTCTCAAAATCTAGTATGTACCCCTTGGGAGTACACGAAAATTCTTAGAGGGTACTCCAAAATCCAGTTGGCCTATACGATTTGCAAATAACTGTTTAAAAGGTTGCCATATTTAACCCTTAAGTAGTACTCGACTTGCACCCTCACTGGTTTTTTTTGTATTTTAGTTCATCTAACATTCTAATTTCTAAAATAAGTATTCACATTCAAGATTGAAGTAACTCAAACTTTTCTAGTAATTAAAAATACAGTTGTTAAGGAGTACAATTTATTTTTTTATTGTTAATGGGTACCAGCTGGAAAAAGATTGAGAACCGCTGCCTTGGACTACCCGTCAGATTCTACTGAAGGTGTCTTGGTGTTTTTGCATTAATAGGCCATGATGTAATATCACATAACTCTCAAACTATTGTTTTTTTTTTTTTTTTTATTGAGACCCCGGTAAAACAATTTCTCCACAGTCATATTTTATAAAATTAGTAGTCAAGAAAATTCTGAGATAGATAATACCTTTAAATAGATCATTAATACCATCTTTCTTTATATTAGTGTATCTTTGACAGTTTGAATAGTGTATATAAAATTGTCTGTTTTAAAAACTGATCATTGATTTATCATCAAAACCTAATACAAAATTATCAGTTGTTAAAGAAAATTTAAAGTATAATTTTACATTGATGTTTTATATTCCACATTTTTGAAATATCTGTCTTAATTGTGTTAGTGAAATATTTATTGAATTTAGTAATAACTTATAAAATCAAAAAGTATTATAAGGCAGTTCTGAGTTTATCAATAAAAGCTAGGCTATACCCAAACCTACCAACTTTCTCGATGCTGTCAGGAACGCCATTAGGTGATGAGGCCTTACTTCTTGGTTTTGAACTGTTCTGGCTTCAGTCATTGCTACATGTTTGTAGGCCAAAGCACTATATATGATTCCCTATCACTACTGTTAATAAATACTTACTAATTCCTTTAAAAGATTTTCCATTATAATCCCTCCATTTTACTTAATTATGAGGAATTTATTGTAAAAGCTATTAAAATTGCACATAAGTAAGAGCATGCACCAACCACCAGATGATATTTACACTTAATCAGTGATAAAACAGTTTAGGTTAGTACAAGTGGGGCTCATTCTGGACAAGGAGTTGAGAAGGCCAATTGCTGAGGATAGCTTAAGGGAAAAAAGTAAAGATGACAAAACTAAAGTGGTTTAACAACATGAAAAGAATGGAGGAAAATAACTATATAGGATAATGGAAGAGTTGTTTTAAAAGGAAAAAGACCAAGGAGGAAGACGGATTGAAGAGGTAAGAAGAGAAATACAAAAGAAGAGGAATACAATGTAGGACAGTAAAAGAAGAAGAGATATGGCATGATCGCTCTTGTTGCAAAGGCTTAGTTAAAGAGTGCTGTAGTGTCCAGACCCGGGAATGAAAATAGTCAGGAGAAGATATATATGTGAAGGAAAAGTAGTACAAATAAAGAACAAAGCTACATTCCATAAATGAATCTGATGGTCTGACATCTAAAACAGACTAAAATTTGAACTTGGGAAGGTCGGTTAATAAATATTAACTGATATTATACATTAATATTTATCCAAAGAGACGTCACCACAGTAAATTATGCCCATGTCGTAAAGTGAGATCACTGCTAACAAGGCTAACTTAAGAACAAATGAAACACAGTAGCATAGCTGCGATTGAGATACGAGAACTGACCCAAACATTGTGCCAACATTTCTACACTGTACAGCTGCCTGTATTGTGATTGACAAGGGACTTGATAGCCTATCAACCAAGTATATTTATTTATCATTATCTAAACCATATAGCTTTCTATTTCCATTTTTTTATTATCTATGTCTTAACCACTTATCAACTTTTAAAGTTTTGACTAGTCAGCCGGTTTTGCCAAAATATAGGTTACTGCGAAGGGTTCCAGTGGCTAAGTGGTTAAACCTCCGGAGTTTGAAGTCGCGGATTAGATTCCTTGTCCAGGCATTTGAAAAATTGAGGCTTTGCCTCAAGTATACCCCCTTTATTGACTACGCGTTGTGAGGCAATTGGGAAGCAACAACTTGTAGCAAATACTGGTCGAGAAAGCTGGAATAACAACGAATTGAAATCGTTGTGCTGACCACACTTCACACCCGCAAAGGGTTTTTATGCACAGGATTATTATCATAGGCTACTGAAAGGTAATTCAACATATACTTCTGTCTTGTTTTATAATGTGCTGCGCCAAGTATATTCAACATAGTTGTTTGATTCACCACTACATGATGTAGGCTTGTATTTTTTATCGTTTACACAGCCATTATTTATATTTTAGGAAGATATTCTTGACCGTTTTGAAATTACAAATACTTATTTAGGCTGATTAAACCGAGTAAGAATATTTTGTTTATTGTTTTATTAAATGAGTGTTAGTTGTTTATTGTTCGTATATATTACTTTGTAATCACATTACTGAGCGAATAAATTAGGTATATTTTATGGGTTTTTATGTTAAAAAAAAAAAAAACAAAAAACAACACAATAAAGACAATTTTAAATTTCAAATTTGTAGGAAGAGTCATACTTCATAAACAACTGCTTCCAGAACAAAAATTCAGACAGCCTGGAAAAAACAATAAAAAAAAATATTCTGCAAAGTTTACACTTTTAAATTTTACTATGCAAAAATATGCTGTACAAGATTTCTTGTTAATTCATTAATCACTTTGTTTAGTTATTTATTAAAAAGAGGACAGCTCGCTTACCTGGTTTTTAAGTGTATTACAGCTTCCTGGTAACACATAAACATAGACAAGACGAATTTCTGATATTTCACAACTGTTTGGAGCTTCATCCAGGGAACGGAAACAGCAGTGTGCAAACTTTCTTGACGCCATCTAACAAGGTTGGTACTATACTCATTTGCCAAAACCATAGATCGTTCCATTAAGTGGCAAAATAACAAAGAAGTGAAGCACTCTCTTTGCGAGAACTTGGCGGAGCGGAGAAACGACAAAACCCCGTGCTATATCCGATACCGCAGTACATCCGAGCGTGTTATAAATGGGAGATACTTCCTCTCCCAACTACCAGAATAACATCCATATTCACAAACATCAATAGAATATGTTTGTATAACCCAAATAGAGGTTGAAATGAGTACTTGTCTTGAAATCAGGAATTCCTGACTTTCTGCCATCACAGCAGTGTTTGGTCTTAGATCTGATATTTAAGGCAACAGCATCACTAAGCACATTCAAAAGTACTAATTGAGCACTTTTGAAGATTTTTAATCTAACTCGTTGACTTAGAGAACAAACAACCTCATGCTCATCCATAACTAATTAATTCCAAATTGTAAAAAAGCTTGACAGGAATTAAAAAGAAGACGCTAAGTACAGTAACTGTAACCATTCCCAAATGTATATCGTTCACCTTTTGAACGGAATTAAGTTTTCCCACATACCTTTTTTTTTTATAAACAATTGAGTTATTTTTTACCATTGAAAAAGGTGAAGGGTCAACTGCACGTTTTACAATTAACACAGGTGATTATGTAGTAGCAAATCTTTATGTTTCAGGGGAATAGAATTTAAAACATTCCATTACCCATAAACGTAGGCTAGTAATTCCAAAATATACTTTTTAATGCACTATAACAGTTGTTGCTATTATTCAAAACATGACCTTGGAACTAACACATTTCATCTACAAATGTTTAAAATGGAGCAGTATTGTGGTTGTAGTTAATTTTATTAATTTTTGACTATAAAAGCCAGAATTACTAAACAGCTTTTAAGTTTCAGCTGGCTGACGACAGCGATGTTTAGTTAGTACGGTAGTTATAACAATGCACAGGCAAAATAAGTAATCTGGTTTTCTATGTAACATATGAAGCAGTAATAAAGTTAATGAGTTGATTGGGTTGTGAATCGTATTGTTACAATAGCTTATACAGTAAAACCTCATTAACTCGACACTTTGTAGACCGAGAGGTTGTCAAGTTATCCAGAACTTGCTGAATGAGCATAAAATACATTTGAGTTACATAATAAATTTATTACTTATATGTATATAAGATATAATATCTGCACAGTAAACAATCTTGAATATCCAACAATCACAGTACAGGTAAATGTGCTGAACAAATTGTTTGGTTGAAAGATTGTTTCTCTTAATTCGGTACCTGGCTGCTTCAGCGCAAAGTTACCGGAGGAATAAAATATCCATAGACGATCCTTGTTGCAAATAACAGAATGTTCCTTTAGAATATTTGACACATTATCTAAAGCCTTGTGTAGTCCTTCAAGACAAAATACACATGATCTAAAGCCAGTGAGACTTGTACCCCTACAGCTTTTGACTTTCAAGTTACCCAAGCTGTTGATTTGTCGAGTGTTGAGTTAGTGAGGTTTTACTGTAGTTCATAAATAATGTGTTATGAGTATTAGTTGCACAATAAAATATTGTTTATATATTACATAAATAAGCTTGCTTAAAAGATATAAATTAATTAATTACCAAGAGAAGCCAACATTAATGAGAAAATAAAAAAATAAATATTTGTTTCCACAGTGATCAGCTGAATGACTTTTCTCAGAATGCCACAAATATATATGTTGTATTTCATGTAATTTTAATTAAATACATTTCAACACAAAGTAAATTTTAACCCAGTAGCGAAATATCAATTACTAACGCACACAATGATGTTTACTTTGTATATGAAGATTATATTCATAATTGAATTTAATAAAATTAAAATGTATTAATAATACTTAATACATGGGACCAACAATTGTAGATTATTACCAGACATTATAAGAAATAAAACAATTATAATTAATTCAATATTAAATTAAGAAAAACAAGATAGTATCGAGGAAGAAAGAAAATACAAAGTAAATAATAAGACATGTTTTAGATACCCGAGATCTTAAAAGAAATTATTAAAGAAACCAGTAAGATATAACCAAACCTTTTTGGATTTGCAATTTGTGTATATATTATTATTTACAAAATACACAAACATACATAAATATATACATATAACATTGTGAAATACATTTCAAGTGTACATGAGTAACATTGCAAGTCAAGACATGACATTACATTGTGCTGTAATGCAATGAAAATGAATGCACAGTGTTTTTGAGTCTCAGAGAACACAAGAAATTTAATGACAGATGTAAACAAGAGTATACTATTTATAGTATAAAAATAAACACTTACCAGTTAATTGATGTTTTACTGCTTGTTTGCATTGTTAGTTTAAATATGCTACTTTGTATATTTTTCTAATCTAAAGCAGTGTGATGTATATAAAAGTTGTGTCCTTCACCATTTATTTAACTGACAATTACCTATGATGTGGTCAATAATCACTTTGCTGAACTAAAATAACTCTAATAAGAATGTAGAAAAAAGTAGTGAAAAAATAAAGGTAAGTTGGATCTACATACGCAGCGTGTTTCTCCTTTAGTTTTAATAGATTGAAGACCTCTGGCTTTAATGCATGCATCTCCCGCTCAAGAGATCGGTTGTAAGCTACTCTTTGCTTCAAGTTGTCTTCTAATTGTTCCCGGCTTTCTTGCAAAGATCTTAACCTCTGCCGCAAAACTTCAGCATTCTCCATCAAACTGAAAATAATACAAATGATCAATTATTAGAAAACATATACATTTAAGAAAATATATATTGATAAATTAATTGAAATTCTCCACAAAACAAATATTTTCAATCAATTTACATAACAACTTAAAATATTTTAGATCATGGATTTAAAAATGAATAATTTTATATCAACACATGTCTGTCTCTAAACCTGATATGTTTGATTAAAATGCTCCCCCACGCCAAAGTGCACTTCTTCCTAGTTCAACTTACTCAGTTCATCCTTGAAACGAATCATTTCCTAGTTCCAGAATATAACTTCACACAGAATATCTTACACAGAATATAACTTCAGATCCTGAGTAACAATGGGTAAAAACATGGCAACTTCCTATCTTTCTGGGGAAGTAAGATGGATTGTCCTTCACAAGCAACCTTTCCAACCCTCTGTTGGATCTACTGATATTTTAATTACATGGGTACCAATCTGAAACTTTTCCATATGATTGCATAGTTTTGTCGTAAATAACTTTCCTCTGCCCACAACCTGCTCCATGACTTAACTTTTTAATCAACGATACACCACTAAAGTAGTCAGAATGTTTCCATCCAGTTCAATAGTTCTACCTCAGGAGACTAATATTAGCATATAATATGTAAGAATATCCTATGAGTTCCCTAAACTTAACATTTTAGGTAGACTTTAATGTCATCCTTCCACCATCAGTAGTTATATAGACTCGTTTTGCTTCTTGTTAAGTCTTAATCTGTGCAGTGTAGGATTTCAAATTCACTATTTCCTTTTGTAAATCATTTATCACAGTAAAATACTTAATTTGGTAACTGTACTAAGTGCAGTGAAAAACATGCTAATCCCTACTAATATAAGAGTCTCTAAGATTCATTGCATTTTCACTCTAGTCTGATCTTTGGTTTCATATCTTTAAGCCGGCCACACACTGCCGGCCAAGCTCTTAACATACCATCTAAGCAGTTATACAGTAATCTATAATACACCCAAACACCGAACCACCTGTTGTCAGTTTTTGCCAGGCGTATCAAAAGTAAGTGACAGTTTGATGCTCAACTCAGGGTTGGTAGTCTGTAATACCTTTGTGACATCCTGCTGTTACTTCCTTCTGTATAACAGCGTGATAATGTCAAACAGTAACGTTTTTGTCCTGCTTGTATCAAAAGTAAGTTACAGTTTGATGCTCAACTCGGGGTTGGTAGTCTGTAGTACCTTTGTGACATCCTGCTGTTACTTCCTTCTGTATAACAGCGTGATAATGTCAAACAGTAATGTTTTTGTCCTGCTTGTATCAAAAGTAAGTTACAGTTTGATGCTCAACTCGGGGTTGGTAGTCTGTAGTACCTTAAAGACATCCTGCTGTTACTTCCTTCTGTATAACAGCGTGATAATGTCAGACAGTAATGTTTTTGTCCTGCTTGTATCAAAAGTAAGTTACAGTTTGATGCTCAACTCGGGGTTGGTAGTCTGTAGTACCTTTGTGACATCCTGCTGTTACTTCCTTCTGTATACTTACTATAACAGCGTGATAATGTCAGACAGTAATGTTTTTGTCCTGCTTGTATCAAAAGTAAGTTACAGTTTGATGCTCAACTCGGGGTTGGTAGTCTGTAGTACCTTTGTGACATCCTGCTGTTACTTCCTTCTGTATACTTACTATAACAGCGTGATAATGTCAGACAGTAATGTTTTTGTCCTGCTTGTATCAAAAGTAAGTTACAGTTTGATGCTCAACTCGGGGTTGGTAGTCTGTAGTACCTTTGTGACATCCTGCTGTTACTTCCTTCTGTATACTTACTATAACAGCGTGATAATGTCAAACAGTAATGTTTTTGTCCTGCTTGTATCCAAAAGTAAGTTACAGTTTGATGCTCAACTCGGGGTTGGTAGTCTGTAGTACCTTTGTGACATCCTGCTGTTACTTCCTTCTGTATACATACTATAACAGCGTGATAATGTCAAACAGTAATGTTTTTGTCCTGCATGTATCCAAAAGTAAGTTACAGTTTGATGCTCAACTCGGGGTTGGTAGTCTGTAGTACCTTTGTGACATCCTGCTGTTACTTCCTTCTGTATACATACTATAACAGCGTGATAATGTCAAACAGTAATGTTTTTGTCCTGCTTGTATCCAAAAGTAAGTTACAGTTTGATGCTCAACTCGGGGTTGGTAGTCTGTAGTACCTTTGTGACATCCTGCTGTTACTTCCTATTGTATACATACTATAACAGCGTGATAATGTCAGACAGTAATGTTTTTGTCCTGCTTGTATCAAAAGTAAGTTACAGTTTGATGCTCAACTCGGGGTTGGTAGTCTGTAGTACCTTTGTGACATCCTGCTGTTACTTCCTTCTGTATACTTACTATAACAGCGTGTGATAATGTCAGACAGTAATGTTTTTGTCCTGCTTGTATCAAAAGTAAGTTACAGTTTGATGCTCAACTCGGGGTTGGTAGTCTGTAGTACCTTTGTGACATCCTGCTGTTACTTCCTTCTGTATACATACTATAACAGCGTGATAATGTCAGACAGTAATGTTTTTGTCCTGCTTGTATCAAAAGTAAGTTACAGTTTGATGCTCAACTCGGGGTTGGTAGTCTGTAGTACCTTTGTGACATCCTACTGTTACTTCCTTCTGTGTACATACTATAACAGCGTGATAATGTCAAACAGTAATGTTTTTGTCCTGCTTGTATCAAAAGTAAGTTACAGTTTGATGCTCAACTCGGGGTTGGTAGTCTGTAGTACCTTTGTGACATCCTGCTGTTACTTCCTTCTGTATACATACTATAACAGCGTGATAATGTCAGACAGTAATGTTTTTGTCCTGCTTGTATCAAAAGTAAGTTAGAGTTTGATGCTCAACTCGGGGTTGGTAGTCTGTAGTACCTTTGTGACATCCTGCTGTTACTTCCTTCTGTATACATACTATAACAGCGTGATAATGTCAGACAGTAATGTTTTTGTCCTGCTTGTATCAAAAGTAAGTTACAGTTTGATGCTCAACTCGGGGTTGGTAGTCTGTAGTACCTTTGTGACATCCTGCTGTTACTTCCTTCTGTATACATACTATAACAGCGTGATAATGTCAGACAGTAATGTTTTTGTCCTGTCAGCACCATAATATCCATTATTTTTTGTAAAAATTGTAATTCCCACCAATGTCTCCTTTTCCATTACTTATTTGTAGAAAGATGCAAATAAATGTATGTAGCCACTTATATAGTCTATGAACTTGCTATGTAGATGTAAACTAACTATATAAGACATCTTTACACAGGACAATACTACTTCAACACTGTTAACAAAATTATTGACAGCTGATGTACTTTCCCTAGTTGTGGATCAGCAACAATGTTACCAAGTGATGCTATCCAGAGAACTATCCAGTCCGAACTCAGCGTTCGGTTGTGTGTGTACGACTTTAGACTTGATACACATTCAAAAGTCTTGCCAAAAGAATTTTTATATAAGTAAGCCTACTTTCCTGTATCAAACAGAACCTAAATAATTCAAGAAGGCATTTATTTAAGTTAAGGTGCCTTTGTGAAAAACTAAATTTACAGTAATATATATAATAATATCACATTACAATAATTTAATGTTGAAATATGACCTCCACAATATAAAATATCTAACATTTTCTTCAATATGTACCTTTTAATTTCATGTGGTTGAGCTTCTTTCTGAAATCTTTCTTGCAGCCTCATCTGGTCCTCGAACATAGCAACTGTTTCTTTAAAAGCATCAAGAGCCTGCCTCTTCAATTGGATTTCCTTGGATGTCAGAACAAAATCTTCTGAATAGTCATCGTACAATTTAGTTTTCATCTCATACTCTTTGTCTAACTCTACCAACCTCTGCACTACTTTGCCTGTGTCTGTTGTGCTGGAGATTTCTTCCTCCTGAAAATGTTAAATAAACCATAGATTAACTGACTATTTCAACTGATTGCCAATAAAGCCTAATTTAATAAGTATTTACGAACTCAACAAGCATTTCTTACACTAATTAATTTTAGGTTAGGTTAAAGGGCACTAGGCCAGGAATTAGTATATTAGAGAGATAGGACATCAGCAAACTTACCTTAAAAGACAAGTTCACTAACATCAGAATAGTAGTCACAACACAAAATCTCACAAATTTTCAACACCACAGGCATTTTCTTCAGGTGAGTAGAGGGAGAGAGATCTCACCTGAAGAAAATACCTGTGGTGTTAAAAATTTGTGAGACTTTGTGTATTTTGTGTTTGTGACTACTATTCTGATGTTAGTGAACTTGTCTTCTATGGTAAGTTTGCTGATGTCCTATCTCTCTAATATACTAATTACACTAATTAATGATATTTTTAAAATGTTTATTTAAAAACAACTAGTAAATGTGACTAAAAAAACAAGAAAATTAAATTTGAAAATGTCTTATTGGCAGCTTAAAAAAATGTGAAAAATTTGCAAGTAGTAAAACTGTGGTATTCGTTAGATTCTAATAAACATTTCAAATTCTTTTATTGACTCATAACATCTTATAAATTGTACAAAGACAGGAGTTTCATCATATGAGGACGACATAGTTAATAAAATAAACTTAAAGCAACATTCTAAATTTTAGGTGGTAATCATATTTGGATAGCAAGTCAACAATAATAAAACTATATCTACGAGGTCAACAATAACAATAAAGGAATTAAATTTTAGAATATAGCTACATCCGTTTTTATTCTTGAAATGACTATAGAGTTACTCGCTCAAATACTAGTGTTATTTGAAAACTCATCAATTCTGTAATATGCCTTTCCTATCAGTCAGCGTTTGATTCCCTCTATACACTTTTTATGAGTAAATGATGGTATTTTCAAAACACAAATATAACATTATATAAAAACAACATAAAGTAAATGATCAGTGATTGGTGCGCTTAGGCACACATATGATTTTGCACTTTTCAACATAAATTTTAAGGTAAATTTAAATCATATTGAGCATGTGCCTACAATTCCCAAGTTGAAGGCTTAACAATTGTTGCTTATATTGTTTACAATATTTGCTGTAAATTTACACAGTGTGGTTATTTTTTTCTAACTAGCCCAACCCTGCATAAGACTTGTGCCCTTGATGTCATACCTCCACCATCAGCTGCTAAGCATTAAAGAGAAATGAGCTAAATTGCATAATTTGATGCAGAAGAATGCATAATAATTACAACTCATCAGTCAAATAGATACTATATCCTGTAATTTATTGTGAAAATTAAAATATTGGCTGTTTACCCTTATTAAGTTATTTATTAATTGTTCTACCCTCAAAAAAACGTTACAGTTGTCTTTTGTATACATGAAATGCAGCCGTCTTTCTTAAAATTAATTTTAAAAACTTTCCTGCTCCAGATTCAAATTGAGCATTTTTCATTGTTAACTCTTTCAACGCCAGAAGCCTAAATATAGGATTTTGGTGAAATTCTGTTGAATGCCAATAGCCTATATATAGCCAGTCACCGTGCAAGCGTTGAATGCCAAGCGCATATATATAGGCTCATGTTTATTTTGTGTATTACAAAGTTATTTTTAATTGAATTTCAATGCATCGCATACCATTGTATTTGGGATAAAATGTGCATTTATAATATAACATATTTCTTTGGTTTGTTTTAATTTTTTATATTGTAAACACATTATAAAAACTTGCGATATTTGTAAGGCGTTGGTGAATACGAGTAATGACAGCTGATCTGTTTTGTTTATTGTCTTCATTTAACAATTTAATAGCGGTTTTAATAAATAAACTTGCTCAAGACGTCTATAGAAAAGATTCCAGGCATGTTTCATCAAAAACTGTATTTCTATTTCTTTCCATAAAGTAGTTTTGTATTTTTAAAACAGATGTTATTACCTGTAAGAATAAATAATAACAATAAAGAAATGTAACTTTTGGGCCTTATTTATTAATTCAAATGTTGTGTGAATGAAATTGCACAAACAAAATCATATACAATAAAAATATACAGAATTACCAAAGTAAATGTAAATAAGTACAAAACAGCTAAAAAGTGAGTTTTCTTACAAAATTTATAAATCTAAAACCAATTGTTATTTCCAAATGCTATTTACTTAGTTTTGTTTAGAACTAAATTTAGTTAATAAAATAATATGGTTTAGCAGCATAAACTTATTTTCAGATTGTGTTTTAGTGGTTTAAAATTATAAAAAAATTAATTAATTTTCCTCATACTTTATTTTGTTTTGTTACGATGTTATATGGAAATGTTTACCTTCTTACATAATGAATTGTTGCCGCTTTTATCGTGAAAAAAAATTATACCCAAAGCACTGTTCTACCATTAAAAATATGAGAATGACAGTAGTTCTAGCGTAAATGTACAAAAACAACAAAAAGTGCCTGGCGTTCTAACACACTCGCACCATTATTTGCCCGGCGTGGTTCAGACACTCCGCACTGAAACGGCTGGCGTGGTGGCGACACCTACGCATAATTTCCTGGCGTTCAAAGAGTTAAATTGGTTTATTATTTATTAAAGACTAGGCATAAAAACCAACATGTAAACAGGTTGTTAATATGATAACAGTTGCAGCTACATACCTGTTGGAACCTAGAAATAGGATAGAGTAATTTGATATCCAGAGTTGGATTATACTGGGCCAAAGAGACACCGCGGTAAAAGTTCACTAACTCTACAACAGTGCTGAACTTGAAAGGCTCTGAAAAGCCGTATTTGCCGTTGCGGTGTGAGATCTTGATGAGTTTGTTGGTGCCTCCTTTACGCAGAGTCAGAGTGTACTCCCCTCCCTTACTGAGGGCGTTTCTCACAAGGAATGTCCCGTCTGGAGTGTCCATTAGTTTGTCATTCACCTCATCTCTGCAATATAAACAAGTTTAGCCAGTTTCCAGTAATTAAAGAACAAACTGCATAAGTGCTGACTTTGAAATTCTTTTGACAGGCATAACATTAAAATGATGTAATAAAAAAGAAATTATTACAATATTTGTACCTTTGCGTTCATTCACTCCCACTATTTTTTCCGTTACTTCACTACCACTACTTTTGTTATTGCAAATACTTTTAGGTTAGGTTAGGTGGCTACTAAAGTTGAACAGAAACGGGTAAATCCAATGATTGACTTACCGCCGAATGCACTCTCTGTGTGTATGTTCTTGGAAAGCGATAAGATAAGGTCAGGTCAGCGATATCGGTTTCCTAGCGGATAAGGAATACCACAGTGGACGTAAAAATGACTGGGGAACAGTGTTTAGAGCAATAGAATATTTATCAAGCGGTAGATTAACAGAAACAAAAAAGTAGTGGTAGTTAATTGACGGTAAAGATCCCAATATTTGTGTAGGTGTAGCAGATTGTTTTCTACTTAACACTTTCTTATAGATAATCTCTTTCTAGGTTAATATAAATGTCTTTAGTTCACGTTTCGATCAATATCTTTTCACCTGAAATTGATGTAACAAACTATCATGACATTATCTTATTTCACATACCCATAAAAGTTTCTCAGTACGAAGACCTGTAATAAATCATATAATGCTAAATTTAGACCCAACTTTATGCTTGAGAGTCTGTAGAAGCAAAATACAATAACCCAGTTGACTGAGGCATACTCTGGTAGCTTTCTTCCCAGTTACAGAAATGTTATTAAAGAGGTAACCCTTTCTTCTCTCCCTCTCTCTAACAAAATTGTTATTTCTCATGAAAACAACCAAAGGTTGTTGGTTCACCCAACTACATAGACATGAACAAAATCGACTCGCAAAGAAGTCCACTGGATGTTTACCAATTTCACCTAAACTATCTCGCACATATACTTAAGCTGATAAATAATTTAGGCATCGATAATAATACTTCTAAATATTTTGATTTTATTGGTTATGGATTGTATATTTTTCAGATAGAATCAATATATGTTTTAACATAGCTTATTTTTGCATAGGTTTTAGGTCAGAAAGAGAAGGCTTATCTTACATGTCCACTATCAAAAGTCACAAAAATTGAACCCAAATAAATTTAGACATGCAACGTTTTAATTATTGATTACTTCTTCAGCACTTGGAATTTTAACTGAGAAGCGCATTAAAGTGTCATTGTTTTAAGAACCCTGGCATCGAATAGTTTACTAACATATCTTCACTAATTTTGAACGATCTTGAACTGTATAGCAACTAACCTTGTACTGTATTTATTAATACATTATCAATCTTGGCATTGCAGTATACAAACTGGCTATAAATCTATTACAAACTGACACCACCCACATTACAAAAAACACATGGATAGCTACATAAACAACCTGAGTATGTGACAACATTCATTTTGCTCTACCAAATAAGTTCTGTTCGTTAGAGATGTAGAATCTGATGGACAACCCAGGAGAACCTTCATTGGCATAATTAAATATTATCGTTTATATAACTAGCGAAAGTAGAGATATTTAAAATTACTATTAGTATCAACCTACTATTAGGATTCATCTCACATATCTGAAATGTTAATGAATCTGATATTTCTTCAACTATACAGAAAATAAATGTATTTTACTGTCTTAACATACAATGATATGTAAGTATGTTATGTTCTCATACAATGTTGAGGAGATTGTAGATGACAGGTTCTATGCTCAGTCCTCTTAATATTAACACGGTGTCCACTTAATGGTTGCCATCAACGTGGACACAACTACAGAAGTCTGGAGTATCCAAGTTGGATATGGTAGTCAAAGTTCAGATGTCGTGTAGGGAAGAGAACTGAGTGTCAGGTCTCTTCACTTGAGAAAAATTATTCTCAATGTTAGTTCTGTGCCTTAAAAACGGAAATGAAATCTAACAAAGTACCCCGTACAGTTATTACAGATAACATATCAACAGTGAGATATAATTGATGGAAACAGCATCACCTGACATTATCTTTAACATACATTATAGTTATATTGTTGGCTGTTACTATAACTAAACATTTAAGTCACTTCCAACGTATACGTTCACATGGATTCTGTAGCCCACGTTACTAACCTAGTTATGTCACCCCAATACCACTCAGCCTCCTGGAGTGTCCGTGGCATGTCTGCCTGGGAGGCAGCCATCAATTCAGCTTCTGTAAAGGCTGGAGTGGCACGGGAGATCTTACGAGGAGGGAGGGCTGGAGCACTCACAAACTCTGGTAACTTCTCACCCCATTGTCCATGCAGTAACAACATTTCTAGAATGCGAATGTGAGTCTCTGTGTTGTAAACAACTTGACTGCAACAAAAAAATAGACATATCATTTTTATGAATAGTGTACAAATGTTCAGATATTTTAGAAAAGTTTTTGTCTATATCAACTAAAATAAAACATTAAAAAATGAGTAATTTAAGATAATGTTTTCTTTTAATGTTGAAAAGTAGTTTATAATTACACACTTGTGGTCATTGTTCAACAAGTTATTTATATTAAAGTGTTTTATTTTGTTGAATAGATTTCAGCGAAACAGCTTTGATTTACGGTAAGACAAACTTTGTCTAAGGTATACGCATGTTATTCAGTACCTAAATAACATTTTATTAGGTCAATATGTGGAGAGATTTGGGATCTCCAATAAATAAACTAATCATGAATAATCAATTACTAAGAATTTCCAAGAGTGTCTCTTCTATAATGGTCTTTATTGATGATTGTACAATTAATTGTCATAAGGGTAGAAAGGTTGCCAATGAACCATTTAAAAAAACGGTATTGTGACATTCACAATAAATATGCCGGCGTGGTGGCTCAGTGGTTAAGGCTTCGGACTGCGGAGAGCAAGGTCTAAGGTTCGAATCCCCACAAGCCAGCGGTTGGTACTTCACTCGTTGAATAAAGTTCACACGAAGGTTTGCAAGCCCATGTGAACTTGCGAGTGAAGTTTTGATTGCAATGAATCTAATGCAATATCAGTCAAGATGGCGGAACTAAACACCCACTGTAAAAGTGCTCCCTCATTTAGTGAAGTTTTAGTGAGAAAACCAACAAAATCTCTACTAAACTGTACACAACTTATTACAACATGACAACTGTAATTTATTAAAAGATAATGACATAAAAATAAACACAGTACTTACTGTTATTGAAGAAATCCAGTAGTAATGAAAGGAAAGGAAAGCAGCATACCTGATAAACTTGGTAGACTGGTACACAGTAGATAGACACAAAACTTGGTAGACTGGTACACAGTAGATAGACACAAAACTTGGTAGACTGGTACACAGTAGATAGACACAATCACATAACAAAGAATTGAAGAGTTAAATATTTCAGGGCCACTGGGTCCTTCAGTCACTAAACAACTGGATACACAGCCACACTTGAGGTAGGTGGATGGGGTGTTGCCAACTGCAGAGCACTTACACTCTAAACTGTCACTTCTGCTTCTATTATATGATAAAACGATGTAATAATGTATATGATTTTTATTTTGCTGCTTAGGTGGAGGAAGGAGAAACAGGGTTTATCTTATATTTATATTAGGTGGGTCTCTAGATTTTGTGATTCATTGATGTGCAATTTTCATTCTTCTAAGTTGAGAGCTATTGCAGTTTGCAGGGAGTGATCTGATAACTTTAACAGTGAAATATTGATCAAAGTTCTGATTGTGGCTCATGCTATGGGATGAAACAGGTTTTTCAGGGTTATTTATTTTGCAGTCATATCTATGTCCATTTATACGTTTACGGAGGGTTTCTGTGATTAGGCCTACAAATATATTGAGATGGGCAGAAATTACATTGGAGTTGATAGATAATGTTACTGGAGTTACAGGTATAATGACCATTAATTTTATATTAAATGGAGGTGAAAGAGCTCATAAATGTAGTGGCTGGTTTATGGATAATTTATGTTTTGCAATTTTTCTTATTGCATGGTAAAGAACCTTGAGCTGTTGACAATGGCCTAAGAGGTATGTTGGGATCTGGTAATTTTGGGTGAACTAAAATCTGTTTTAAATTTTTGGACTGCCTGAAGGTAACAGTAGGTTTGTTTAGAATGTCTTTTCTGTGGGGTAAGGCGGTAAGAATGTTGAAGCCATATTTAAGAAGACTATTTAGCTTTTGTAGGCCATGGTGGTAGGTGGTAACAAGGGGTAAACTGGGTGGATTTTTTTCTTACTGATGTTTCTTAGGGGTTTGAGCCAATCTAATCTGGTTTTTAACAATGCTTTGACGATAAACTCTTTTTTTCTAAAGCATTGGTTAGATGTCTGTTATATAGTTCTAAATTCTCAGGGTTGGAAATAATATGTTTCGCTAAAATGAAATAAAACTTCTTTCTTTTCATTTCATTTCCATATAGCTTAGCAACAAGAGCAAAGTGCAATGGAAAGTGTGGCTATGTATCCAGTTGTTTAGTGACTGAAGGAGGCAGTGGCCCTGAAATATTTCACTCTTCAATTCTTTGTTATGTGATGTGTCTATCTACTATGTGCCAGTCTACCAAGTTTATCAGGTATGCTACTTTCCTTTCCTTTCATTACCACTGAAATCCTAGGCCTAGGGCCCCAAATTTAACCTGTTATTGAAGAAATTAAGCTACATTACAATCACTTAGCTGACCTACATACAGAAGCAGCAATAACACATAATATAAGTAATTCTTTGAACAAATAATAAATGAAAAGACTGCAACACTTCTGAAGAGATACTTGTAAACCATTTCAAGTAAATTAATTATTGACATAAGTTATGACAATAAACCACAGTCTATGATATCATAGAACTGCCCACACACAAGTGGATCATCATACTACTATTACAACAGTTGACTGCAGACCTAATACATCATTGCCAAGACAGTCACACTGGTGCTACACCACAATACTCCAAGAAGTAAACATTTCTGCTGACAATATCCTCAATATAGATAATAAATTTTCATATTTGACATTGTTTATATAAATACATTAATATATTAACCAATTATTATTCAACAACCTGACCAAAATAAATTGAGAAAAGCAGCTAAAGTCTTGAAAACTGATTTTATCCATATTTTAACAACCTGGATGGTTTGATGTCACTTACAAAGTCAACTCATAAGTAGTGGTAACGTAATACAATATTGTAATGGACAGTGCAGACCACAGGTGGCTGGGACAATGACCCAGACACTGTGAGTCATCACTCAGATGTCAACTCTCTGACACTATTTACCATTTGTCATATTCCTCAACTCTGAACAGAATTTGTATACAAATCAACTTACTGTATGCTTCCACATGATTGTACATGTATTTCTACTGAATAGAAATTAATTATTTAAACAATACTAATATAATAAAAGATTTAGAAAAAAGTAAAACTAACGTCATCAGCAATTAAATGCTTCTTCAGAAATTAAATTCAGTCCACTAATTAAAATCAGATCATATTCTAGTAATAAGACATATAAGTACTGATTTTGGAGTAAAATCTGTTCATGTCATCAAACTCAACATCAGCCAGTAATGGAAAAGGAATCACACCTATTTTGGGGGGCCAAAATCATTTAAGTCTCCCAGAGAAAATGATGGCAAAGCAGCTTCTCTGGAAATTAATTTACAAAATTTAAGAGAAAATAAAGGACTGGAGAAAATTGTTAATTACACTGATGATCTTAAAAAACAAGCAGAAGAATTAAATAATAACAATAAAATAATAGTAGAAAATCTTTAAAATACAGAGGCAAAACTTGAAAAGGTAAATATTAACCAAAGAGAGTATAGTAGACAAAAATTAATAAATGATCTATTGAAACCAACTTGGTTAACTGATGAACATATAGGCCAGTATTTTGAACAATTAACCCTGCGGCAGTCGTGCGGTTTACTGAAACACCAATAGTCACGCGGGCTACATATGTAGCCCACTGCATTTTTTTTTTTTTAGGACCTTAAATAATATTTTTTTGACTTTATATTACGTATTTACATTTTTTTAAGTCTTATGTATCATTATATATGTATCTTTTTTTAACTGTAATATTTCATCTATACTTAAAAAAGATCCCAAAAAAGTCTGTATTTTCAAGTTTCTGAACAATGAAATTTTGCAAAACTTGGACTATAAAAATATTCATTATTTTTTAAGGTATGAATAATTGTAACACATTCTATACTATAGAGAATTTATTCCAAAGTACAAAATGTGGTATAAAGTTTCAAAAAAATACATATATACAACTTATACTAATGACAAACCAAAACATTGCACAATTTCACAAGAAACCTGATTTATTTTATCAATATTTTTGAGAACTTGTTTGTTACAAATTAAAAACAAAAACAACTTTGTTTCATAATACTTTACTGACGGTTGATACAAACACGACACACAAGTGTGGAATGTTCTGGGTAGACCTTGTGGCCACACAACTCACAACACTTCCAAGTAGAACGGTCACGTGCTCGGCCGCACATGTAGCAGCGACCCACCTTGTTATCTCTTAGGGCTGGTTGCGGCTGTAAAGGATCTTCAATACCCAAGAGTTTGCGTGCTTTGGCTTTCAGATCAGTAGGAAGAGATGGTGTATCCAGACGACTTCTTATTTGTGGTTCAATAAGGTCCCAGGCGAGGCTCTCTAGGAATTTTCTTCGCCGTACGATCTGATCATTGTTGAAGGCAAACACACGGGAAGCATTGATCCCAGATATATTTACCAGATCGAAAAATATAACCATAGGCCAGCGTTTAGTGTTTCTTGAGCAGTCATATTTGGCACACATTTGGTCAACTGAGTCTACACCTACTTTAGTCTTATTGTAAAATGATACAATCTCTGGTTTACGTGATTCGCCACTATCAGGATCAATTTTCTGGTCAGAATGCATGGTACTAACCAAAACTACAACTTAGTTTTTCTTCGTGCAATACGACACAAGGGTCTTTTCTTTGTGATGAGCAAAAATTGATGAATATACTTGACGTTCCTTGTTGGCCTTGAAGTCGGCAGGAACGCCTAGTCGATTGGCCCTGATTGTACCCACTAATGTCAATTTCATTTCACGGAAAAACTTTTCGGCAAGGTAAATCGATGAGAACCAATTATCTGTGGTCAGATTGCGATTGGTACCTGCAATAGGTTCACACATTCGTTCTGTTACATCATCTGCTGACGGAGAAACTTTGAAAGGGCCTTCCGGTTGCTTGCCAGCGTAAATTTCTAAATTTACCGTATACATTGTTTTGGCACAAACCAGTGAAAAGATTTTGACTCCATATTTTCCTGGCTTGCTCGGGATGTACATTTTGAATGGACATCTTCCTCGAAACTTTACTAATTGCTCATCAACTGTGGTATATTCACTAGGTGTGTAATACCTCTGGAAGTTGTTGATGATAAGTTCGAATAGCTCTCTGATTGCAGCCAAGCGATCAATTTCTCTTCTTTGATTACGGTCGCGTATATCATCAAACCTAAGACATCTCAGCAAAAAATGGAAGCGCCTTTGACTCATTGATAAATAACAAGACTCAATTCCACTACCACGAGAGTTGTCCCAAATCCCGCTTCAGTTTTTTCTATTAGCACCTAAACATCCGGTTAGAAGTAAAACTCCAATAAGAGCTCGAATTTCTGTTACATCCGTATCTTTTGCATCTCGTTCTCGTGAAAAGTTTTGTCTGAGCGCTGCAATATAAATATTTGTACTTTTAACAATCAGTTGAACAACTTGGTCATAAAAAAACATATCAAAACAATCACGCTCAGATCTAGCATCCCGAGCTGCACCTTTAGTTCCAGGGAGACGTATTACAATATTACTACTTCGAGTACGAACATTTGCAGGCAATGAAGGCGTCTTCTTCCATTTTATAATAGTTGTCCTTCCCCTTGGCAAAGTACAGGTTACCTATAGGCGTATCATCTTCGTCATCATCTTCCAGGACCTCGTCAGGATCAGCTGCCTCTACGTCAGGATCAAGTTCTTCTTCGTCATCCAAATGAACTTCTTCTACCAAAGAATCGCTTTCCCCATCATCACTGTCATTTTCTATATCATCTACCTCATCGTCACTGTCAACTGTGTTCAACGAGTTCAATATGGCGTCATTAGAAAGAAAAACTCGCTTTGCGTCACCCATAACACCAATAGTCGCGCAGGCTACACGTGTAGACCAAACAACTTTGGACTGATACTACGCATAGACGTGCACTCGATACCGTGCGAATGCACACTGAGTGGGTGTGGAGAGAAGTCATTGGAAGGTACCGAAACTCCCCACACCCCCCTCCAACTCCTCTCGGCGTCACAAGGGAACAAACATGGCTGGGCTACACCTGTAGCCCGCGCGACTGCCGCAGGGTTAAATAAGGTTTTGGGAAGTAACTCTACTGTTTATATCCTTAATCCTTTAATTGGTCATGCACTTAAAGCTTTACAAAAGGTTGATCACTTGTTGACACCACTCAATCTACAAGTCAAGAATATTATTATTATAATACCTGTTAACAATTCATTGGAATTTGATAGAGAAAGTGGAAGTCACTGGAGCCTAGTTGTCTACAATAAATTGTCACACACATTTTACGCTTATGACTCAATCCCCGGTAAAAACACTTTACAGGAAAAAATAATAATTGAAAAGCTATTATTACATATGTCAAAGGAGAAAACTGTTGTAAAAACTTTGCCGGGGCCTATGCAGGACAATGCATTTTACTGTGGAATTTTTGTAATATTAGCAAAATAATACATTTTGAATAACAGTAACAGTCAGGATTTCTTTACAAATATTTCCATTCCATCTTTTGATAACATACATTGTATGAAAAAAGGACATTATTGGCATTGGTACTAGCCAATTCATGTAACAGAACAGTCTTAAAATCTCTAATGGAGCAGGACAACCAATCTATGGAATACTTGACAACTTTTAAGTACCCAAAATACTCAGCCAAGATGAGAAGACAAGGAGAGGTTCATGGCAGTATTACGCAAAGTAATTGTTTTAGTCCTTTACATAAAGTACCTATAGATAAAAGTAACAGTCAACCAAGTGTACGTACGTGTTTGACAGAAAATTTTTGTAATTCTTTACTTAAAGGAAAATCTAATTCAATGAAAAAAACTAAAGTTAGAAGGAAAATTACAATTGTTGCTGATAGTCATGGAAGAGGTGTTTCTGCAAAAATAAATAACATTAAATAACAAGAGGTATAAATCTATAGCTTTTGTTAAGCCTGGAGCAAGATTCTCTCAAGTGACAAATACAGTTTTATCTGATGAGGAAAGAGACATAGTTGTGATTGGTGGAGGAAATGACGTTTGTCAGTCAGGGTCACAACTCCAAAATTTGAAAGAACCGGAAAAAGTAAAAAAATAAATGGGCACATGTTAATATTCATTTATGTACACAGTTTCCCATCTGTATGACCTTGCTCCAAATCACAGAATTAACAATATGATTATGGAAGTAAATGCCGAGTTTAAAGCAACAGCCAATACATGTAATAACATTTATATAATTAATTTCACTAATTTGCAAAGACAGCCCTTTACTCGCCATGGCCTCCAACTTAATAAAAAAGGGATAGTGTCACTGAGCAAATAAATTCTGGATTTTGCTATGGTTTCCTAGCACACTACATATCAGAATAGAAAAGCAGAGAAAAACTCCCAAATGAAGATTTGAAAGCCCAGTCATCCCAAAGAACCAATTACTGCAGCACTGTCAGCTAACAGCTATCAAGACCAGTCTTTTAACAGCTTGCATGATGACCAGACTTCTCAACCATCAAGGACGGAGCGAAATGACATGGACGATGCAAGAGGAGCACAACATAGCTCCTGCCTGGGATGGAGTACTCCAACTTTGAAAAAACTAAAGGATAATGTTAGTAAGGAACTGTTACTCTATTCGTATTAAGCCGCCTTTTTTAATTCTCACTTACAGTATGGAATTTCATTTTGGGAAACTCTATGGCAGCAAAATCTGTTTTCACAAAAAAAAAAAAAAAAAAAAACCATTAGGGTAATACTAGGTCTGGGGCACATGGAATGATGTAGAGAACATTTTAAAACTTTAAACATTATGACTGTACCAAGCTTGTTTATCTATAACTGTCTTATTTATGCTAAATAAAATGTAAATAGCTTCTTGTTAAGATCAGATGTTCATAGCCATAATACTAGAAATAATCTTTCACTTGATCTACCTTTAATAAGATTAACAATTACACAAAACAGCTATAAATTTCTCAGCAAAAAATGTTATAATAAACTGCCTCAACAAGCATCTGATGTTCCACTTGTTTTTCAAAAAAAATATATATATATATAGATTCTTGGCTTAAAACTAAATCATTTTACTCTTTGGATGAATTTTTACACTGTAACATGAGTGACTTATATTTTTAAGCTTTAATCTAATTTTAATCATATTTTATATATTATAAGACTAGTTATAATTTACAATTTCTTGAATACCATTATAATTTTTATATTGTTTTACAAAATGATCATTGTACTACAGTTAGAATTTTGGCTATCCGAACACCGATTACCGAGCTAGTCATCATATGATGAAAACTAAACACAAAGCTATTAATAAAAGGAAAACTATAGTATGATACATCATATAATCGTTTGACAAGTAATCAGTGTCTCTATTGGCTGTTGGTGCTAGGTTAGGCGCTGCAGGGCCGTCATGAGACTTATTTATGATATTGTACCCTACTATAGGAATAATTTTCCCACCCAAATGCATTCACTCATGACACATCACCACCTGACACCATTGGATTAGTCGACTCTGCTCTCGCACTAAATGTGGTTGTTTAAATGTGTTGACTTTTGTGATTTTACAATACAGTATTGGAAATATTATCGTAATTTATTGTTGTTACTGTTACTGTTCAATATTTTATTCAAGAGTTTTGATATGAGTGGTAAATGGTTGACAGTTGCTCCCTGTCAACCATTACAATAGTACCATACATGCATGGGTGGGTCAATACTACCGTACACGCATATTGGATAAATACTACCGTACATGCATTGGTGGGTGGGTGGATCAATACTACCGTACATGCATGGGTGGGTCAATACTACCGTACGTGTATGGGTGGGTAGGTGGGTCAATACTATCGTACATATATGGATGGGTGGGTGGGTGGGTCAATACTATCGTATCAATACCAATGTACATGTAGGGGTGGGCGGCTGGTACTGTTAAATAAGTACTAATCAGAAAATTATTTTAGTAAATTTTAAACTTTTAGCGATATAAAATTAGTAGTATGAGGCCGAACAAGCATAACTAAAGTAATTAAGTAGCTTTCTCATAATTTAGAATATTAAATAGCATGTAACATTAACAATTAGTACTGTATGGGTGGGTGGGTCAGTACCACTGTACGTCTATGGGTGGGTCAGTACCACTGTACGTCTATGGGTGGGTCAATACCATTGTACGTCTATGGGTGGACGGGTGGGTCAGTACCACTGTACGTCTATGGGTGGGCGGGTGGGTCTGGAGAGATAAACAGTACCACTGTACGTCTATGGGTGGGTCAATACCATTGTACGTCTATGGGTGGACGGGTGGGTCAGTACCACTGTACATCTATGGGTGGGCGGGTGGGTCAGTACCACTGTACGTCTATGGGTGGGCGGGTGGGTCTGGAGAGATAAACACTATATGTGGTGACATTTTAGCTAACTTCATGGCTGAGTCTTCCACTTGGTATGATGCATGGAAGAACAGCAGTTTACCGGATGAAAAACTTAAGTCACTTGTATAACGGACTTGTTAAGTGAAGATTTATCCTTCTACCCCAGTGTAGCTGAGGCCCTCAAGATTCAACAAAATCAATCAGTGTTTTTGCTGCCAATGTGTACGACGAATGTGGTATTGATACGATAATGCTGTTCCGTAAAAATTTTTAATGGTTCCCTGCACTATTAAGATAGTAATGCAGATTGCATTAAGCGACAGGATAAATATGATAATTTCGTTTGGTAATCAGACTGAACGGTACCCTGCACGCAAATACTACCGTAGATCGTAGATAGATTAAATAAAAACAAAAGGTTTCGTTGTTAACAAATGTTACGTTACAGGAAATTGCCCGTCCACAATGCTGCCTACGGACAATAGGGCATTACATTAGAATTTTACTATTAAATTATATTGAAGTAGTTTTTTACCGAATGTTATAGAGTTTTAAAATGGAATACTTATTCCCAACTTCTTGTCATCCTGCGATAACACAACTTTTAAAAGACATAACTTGATGTTCCTAGTTTTTTACAGGACTGTAACTACACTTGCACTATTTTGCGTTTTTTCTTGTGGTTGTACTTTTTCTGTGGGTTTTACATTATTTTTACCATAACCTCCATATTATCCAAGTTTTTACGTATCCGAGGTGGTCCCGGTCCCAATTACCTCGGATAACCGAGAGTCTACTGTATATATAAAATATTACCAAGTTTACTGCTACTTTTACCATGCATAATATTCTATTGTTTGACTATTTTTTATTGTATTTTTAAATCTAGTTTATAAATTGACAATGTCGACTGCTTATAAATGCTGAAAGACAATAAAGATTTGAATTTATGTAAATCAAACTGTATATTTTCAACCAAAGACATAAAAATTAAGAAATATACAAAATGGTGCTTTTTATTTTTAAATATAAAATGTAATAAAACACCTTATGATTTGTATACACTGTTTAAATTCAACTGATAAATTATAAAACATAATACCACATGGTATTGCTACAAGTAACCATTTTATAAGTTTAACTTTTGTTAAATTTTCAATGAAATAACTAAAATAGCTTTTACTAAAAATAAGTCAAATTGTTAGAATTTCAAAATACCATGTTAGTTTAAGCCAATTGTTGTTCAAAAGTGTATTGTTAAGTTAAAAGCTACATGTTCGACACATAATGGATCAACTGGCTAGGATTTTTTTCCAAGATGGCGGCGCATAGTAAACAGTCTAAGTGTGGTTCGTGCGATAAAAATGTTGCCAAAAATAGTAAAGCACTTCTATGCGTTGGTAATTGTAAATATTGGTATCATATTAATTGCATTGACATAACTAACAAAGAATATGATTTATTCAAAGTTCTTAGTGGAAAAGCCGTGTATATCTGTGTTCAGTGTAAGTGTCGTCTGCCGGCCGTTGCCGATAGTGCGTGTACGCCTATAATGGAAGAAATCAAATCTAATGACGCGGGACTAACTAGTTCTGAGCATTTAAGACTTTTGACTGATCAAATTCATGATCTTTCTGAAAATTATAAAGACATCAGTGGTCGACTCACCAAAATTCAAGAAGAGAACGTTTTCTTAAAGTCCACTATGACTAATCAGGCAGAGGTTATAAATGACTTAATTCTTAATCAATCGAATACAGGTGTAGGCATAAAAAACTCCTACTCCGAAATTGTCAAAGTGAAACCCGTATCACCTTATCCACAACTCAATCGGACGACTAACCTATCGGATAACAATTGTGGCCCATCACAAACAATGAGAAATCATAACCTCATACAGCATAGACATAGGCTAAGTCCCGAGTTTGGGACGGTAGGACTTTTGGATACAAACTCATCTGTTTCTACATCTGAAAACTCTCATGAGAGCCTTATTGAAGCTAAATTCCAAACTGTGAAAACACGGAGGCAAGTAAGTAGAGAGAAGACTGATATGAAAAGTAAAGTTAGGCCTAGGCCCAGTGCTAATAGCAGAAAAACTTCTATTACTGGGAAATCTACTAGCAATCATAACCTCACCATTGCTGATCGTGTGCGGTATCTGTTTGTCTCAAGATTCGGTATTGAAACACAGTGTGATGACATAAAGAACTATCTAAATGAGGTAAAAAAGGGAAGTTACAGTGTTGATAAGTTAACATCAAAGCACCCTGATAAATACTCATCCTTTAAAGTTGGTGTCCCATCAAGCCTGTATAAAGATATTTATTTACCAGATATTTGGCCTAACAACGTGTACGTGTCACAATTTGTGAACAGACCATCATCAAGAGCCGAAGGTGATTTAAAGGAAAGTACAAAGGAAAGTACGAGTAATAATTCTTTTTTGGAGAAAGAACACAGTCAAGGTGTGACCTCTTAGAACAGAATAGGCCTAATGCACAACTTGGGCCGCATATTAAAGTGCCAACTCTTGTTAATGTTAGATGTTTTGTGATAACCATACAATCACTTAGAAACAAAATAAATCAACTTGAAATAGTTCTAGAAGAAAACAACATTGATCTTCTCTGCATTAATGAACATTGGTTGAATGAAACCGAGGTTGGATTATACGTGCCAAATGGTTTCAGCTTGGCAGCTTCATATAGTAGAAAGGCTCCTCTTACTCATGGTGGATCTGCTATTATGGTGAGAGACAATATTCAGTTCATTAGCTTAGATGTGTCTCAGTTTTCTGTTGATTATATTCTTGAAACTTCTGCTATTTTGCTTTTAACTTACAATTCTATTCTAATTTGTATCTATAGAACACCCGATTCTGATGTGAAATTATTTTTAGAAAAACTTGAAAATCTTTTACTGCACTTTTCAAAAAAACAATTGAACATGTTGGCCTTAGCCGGTGATTTCAATATAGACATTAATAAACTTAACAAGAGTGAAGTTAAACAGTTATTAAATATTTTAAGATCTTTCAATTTGTACAATATTAATTCTAGGCCTACTAGAGGGCATGCCTGCATCGATAATATATTTTGTAATTTAAAACCTGATCATTATGACTGCCTATTGTATGAACAGGATCTAATTTCTGATCACGCCGGCCTAGTATGTACGTTGAGACTGTCTGATACTAGCCTAAATAACAACAGGCCTACAGCTAATTGTAAAGTAGTTAATACAAAACGTTTGTTAACACCCTCTAGATTGTATAATTTTAATGAATGTCTTTTAAACTATAATTGGTACGATTTATATGTTTTATGTAACTGTAATGATGCTATGTCCATGTTTTTAAATGTTCTGACGTACTATTTCAATGTTTACTGCCCAAAAGTTGTTGTAAAAAATAGGCTTAATAATGGAAAATCCAACATTACAAAAACTTGGTTCACACCCCAATTAAAATTAATGAGAACTCATTTGTTATCATTGTTTGATATTTGGAAAATTTCTGGTAGCACTGCGAGCAAAAATAAGTTCAAAGATTTTAGGTCAAAGTATTACAAAGCCATTTCTCAGGCCAAGGTAGAGGCTAATAGTAAATTAATCTTTGAATCAAAAAATAAATGTAAAACGGCTTGGAACATCATCAATAATGAATCAAAGTATAAAACCTCTGTTATTGATAATTCTCTTTCACCGGACCATTTAAATGATTTCTTTGTCAATGTGCCTAATAATATATTTTTAAGTAATCCTACATAGTAAAGCTGATTCTACTTTTATCAATTTATTGAACAAATCTGTAGGTGCTGATGTAAATAGACCTAATTTCTTGTGGGAAAATGTAGACAGTGTGGCTGTCAGATCTATTGTAAATAACTTTAGTTCATCTCGTAGTGAAGACATATTTGGCTTGTCTAACTATGTATTGAAACATATCATTGAAGCCATTCTGGCTCCTCTTACCTATGTAATTAATTTAACTGTAGCAACAGGTGAATTTTCTGACTGCTTGAAAACTTCTATTGTTACCCCTATTTTTAAGAAAGGCAATAGAGACTTGCCAGAAAATTATAGGCCTATAGCAATAGTGCCAGTGATAAGCAAGGCGATTGAAAGTTGTCTCATTGATCAATTATATGACTACTTCTCTGTCAATAATATTTTGTACAACTTCCAGTACGGTTTTAGACCTAAGCATTCAACAGTCATGGCAGTTGAAAAAATTGTAACTTTCATTTTAATGGGTTTTGAACAAAATCAAATAATAGGTAGTGCCATGTTAGATTTAAGTAAAGCTTTTGACACTGTTTCACATTCGATTCTAATAAAGAAACTTGAATTTTATGGCATCCAAAACAATGTTTTAAACTTAATTAAAAGCTATTTAAGTAATAGAAATCAAATGGTAAAAGTAAAGAATGTATTATCTAGGCCTAGGATACTGACTGCGGGAGTGCCTCAAGGATCTGTCCTTGGGCCCTTGCTCTTCATTATATATGTAAATGATTTTAGTTTTAATGTGCCATGTACAACTGTGTTGTATGCTGATGATACCTCTATATTGTGCTCTGATGTAAATTTTGAAAATGTTAAAAGAAAACTTGATACTTGTATACAAAGTTCTAAAGCCTGGTACTTAGCAAATATTTTATCACTTAATGAGAACAAAACTGAAAAAATAATATTCACTCTGAAAAACAACATTGACAAAGATAGTATCAACTATACCAACTCAGTTAGAGTATTGGGTATCAGATTAGACAATAAGTTAACTTGGAGTGACCATGTTGACCAGTTATGTAAAGTTCTAGCTAGAGCTACTTTTGTCTTGAGAAAGCTTAAGTCTCTTGTAGACCATGACACTCTACTTCTAGCCTATTATGGACTTTTTCATTCACATTTAAATTATGGCATACGATTATGGGGTAACTCTTGTAATTCAAATAAAGCATTTCTCTGGCAGAAAAAAGCCATTCGCTGTATCTTAGGTTTAGGAAATAGAGATTCATGTAAAAGTAGCTTTATTGATTTAAAGATAATGACTCTTCCAAGTTTATATATTTATTCTAATCTGATTTATGTCAAAGAAAACCTTGCTAGTTTCACTACACAAGAAAATTGTCACAACCACTTAACTAGAAACCGAGCTAATCTAACAACACCTTGCATTAGACTACATAAATCCTTTAATAGTTTTTATTACCAGCAGTACTTATTGTTCAATAGATTACCACCTTTTGTCAAAATGTTATCTATAAGTAGATTTAAATATGTTGTTTCCTATTTTCTTAAGAAACAAGCCTTTTACAACTGTGATGATTTTTTAACCTATGATATGACTCTTTGGACAGTTTAATAAAAATTCCAATGTTTTAGTTAGTATACATGTGACGAATCCTATTGTATATATATAATGTACTTAATGGATAATAAAGTTCTGATTCTGATTCTGATTCTAGTGCCAGAATGATGTTGCTGGGGTTATACTTAACTTAAAACATTTAACTAATCCTTGATCTGCAGTTCAAAACATACGCGACGTTACTTGCATATTTGATCTAAATTGAATTACCTTCATGTTCAAACAAGCGTTAAAACATATGTTTAGAACTTGTAAATATAAAGTTGAATATTTTCTAATAAATTCTTAAACTTTATATTGCTTACATTATTCTTTCCCATGGTGGACGTAAAAATATGTGACATAAGGCTTGAACAAGCAACAGTGGAGGTTCTTTAGTTCCTCGAGCATGTTGCATTTGGGAAATGCGGCATAAGTGAGCCATCAAATAGTTCAATGTGCTTCGGTGGTGATCTGGCATTTGTTGCGAGAGGCCAAACAGCACAGCTCCACATTGCTCATCACTTCGCAGCCCTAAAAAAAATATTAAATTGTTTTTCTTTGACTTATACAAATAATATAATTTCATTAATCAACAACCAATAAAGTTTCTTTCTTTTCAAACCAATTTCGCTTGGCCAATTGGATGAAGTTCTGGTGCTATCTTCAGGAATAATATTTACTATAATGTTGCTCATATCAACATAAAACATTACATATGTCTTTGTTATGGCTACTCCTGTTGTCTCTATTTATGTCTTTGTTAAATGTTACATATGTCTTTGTATATTTATAATTAGTCTGTAGACGTAGCTTCTATTCATGACCTGTCCTATTCAAATGTATCGTTTGTTTGTCAACCGATTAAATTATTCTTGATCTTGATTCTCCTAAACGGTCTGACTAGTCACTGATAAGTGTCTGATGTACATGTAATCATGTTTCAATCCTGGTATCAAGCGGACTCTTTCATTTTACCTAATTTGGCGAATTTAGAAGAAAATTAGGAGGAAAGGATTTAAGCTATACTTAACAGTGCATAAAAGTAATTATAAATTAGTTATAAATTACAAAGAGGTAGACTTACGTAGGATTCAATATTACGAGTGTACGGTTTTATACAAGTGTACGTACAGTTTGTGGGGCTTAGGTTTTTAAAGTTTTATAGTTTATTGTTTTGTTTTTGTTATTTATACTTAGTTTTCTAAAAATACTTGTTGACACAATAGAATTTATTTAATTTATACTTGCTTGCATGTATCAAAACAAACTTGATACATATAAGCATAATTATTGTATAGTAATAGCCTAATATATAAGAATTTTGTTCGCAACTTAAAATACTTATTAAACCCTTTGAATGCCAGGAAATTATGCGTAGGTGTCGCAACTACGCCAGCCGTTTTAGTGCCAAGTGTCTGAACCATGCCAGGCGAATAATGCCGCGAGTGTGCTAGAACGCTAGGCACTTTATGCCATTTTTGAACCTTTACACTAAAGCTACTGTCATTCGGCTATTTTTAATGGTAGAACAGTGTTTTTGGTACAATTTTTTTTTTTTTTTTTTTTTTTTTTTTTTTTTAATGTTATAAGAAAGTAAAAATTGTCTTATAAAATCGTGCCATATACATTGTCTTATAGATTTGTTTTTTAAAATTTTAAACCACTAAAACATAATCTGAAAATGAGTTTATGCTGCTAAACCATATTATTTAATGTACTAAATTTCAACAAAACTGTGTAAATTGCGTTTGGAAAAAACAATTGGTTTTCGATTTATTAATTTTTAATGAAAACTCGACTTTTTAGCCGTTCTGTATTTATTTACATTAACTTAACTTACACTGTCGTCAGGCTCGGGGCGCAAAGGGCCATGGAGTCTAGGCGTGGTGGGCTTGGTGACAGGACCACAACCCGGTGTATCTAATCTAATCTACATTAACTTCGGTTATTCTGTATATTTTAACTGTATATTATTTTTTTCGTGCAATTTCATTCATACAACATTTGAATAAGGCATAAAAGTTACATTTATTTATTGTTATTTATTCTCAAAGGTAATTAAATATGTTTTAAAAATACGAAACTACTTTATGGAAATACAGTAAATAAAAATATTGATTTTGATTAAACATGCCTGGAATCTTTTCTATAGAATCTTGAGCAAGTTTATTTATTAATAGTCTTTATTAAAATTTAAAAAGCACTATTAAAATGTTAAATGAAGATAGTAAACAAAACACATCAGCTGTCACTACTCGTACTCGCCATTGCCTTACAAATATCACGAGTTTTTATAATGTGATTACAGTGTAAAAAAAATAATACAAACCAAAGAAATATGTTATATTATAACTGCGCATTTCATCCCAAATACAATGGTATACGTTTCATCGAAATTCAATGGAAAATAACTTTGTACTACGAAAAATGAACATGAGCCTACATATAGGCACTTGGCATTCAACGCTCGCACGGTGCCTGGCTATATATAGGCTCTTGGCGTGGTACGGACACATGGCGCTTGGCTATATATAGGCTCTTGGAGTTCAACAGAATTTTACCAAATGCCTATATATAGGATTCTGGCGTTGAAAGGGTTAAACTATTTCAACACTAAATTCATTATGTTTACCTTGATATTTAGAGTTTTTTTACCAAGGTATTTACAGGCATTAAAATAAATCTATTTATAAAAAAAATTTCGAGATTTTTTTCTTTTCATTATTAAATATAATATTAATAAAATAATGAAAAAACTTCTGAAATGTATGTACAACATGCTGTCGTCATAAATTAAGCAATGTAGCAAAAGCTTTACAAGCTCTTTATTTACACGGTCGAAAAGACCGTAAGTGAGCTCTTGCGTTACGGCTGCTGTTCGAGTTTCTTGTGTTAAAATTACTATCATAGATATTCAAATACCTCAAATTTATACACACAACTCCTTGGTTTAAAATTCAACAATTTATATGGAATCAATTACACGTACCACACAGAATATTTGCTAAAAAAAATGTATCAAGTGTTTTATTCCAAGATTATGGAAAAAATAGTTTTAAACTGGTATTTCTGAAATATAATGCCAAATCTCTAGAAGCATTAAAATTTCCATTTTAATTTAAGTAAGCAAACTGTACAATCACAATTTCTCATATTTCGTAATTTTGTTTAATTAGTGATTTTCATATTATAGATAATAATATAAATTAGAAAGTCCACAGGCAAAATAATTTTTGTGACCCTGCGAAATATCTTATTTTGTAGTCTGTAAAATAGTTTTGAAAACTAAATAAATGCTAAGTCAATTTACTCACTTGATGCCTCAATGAACCGATCATACCACTGGACAGGAATAAGTGGATCAGGCAGTTCATGCAAGAACTTCTTCAATGCACCAGCAATCACGTAAATGTCATACCCGCTCAACTCAACACTGTTGAGTGACAGTTTCAATTCCACCGCTGAAAGATGAAAATAAAAAGATGATACTAATTGAAATTAGGGTTTGGCTTTTTAGAAGGCAATTATATTATATTTTTTCGTATGTGAATTTTATCATTTATTTGTCTTTTGAGCTTTAGGTTACAGCGCACTAAGTCAGGAATTCACAGCTGAAGATGAAAACAAAACTATGAAACCAATTATTGAAAATAGGGTTTGGCTTTTTAGAAGGCAACTGACTTATATTTTCTAAATGAATCTTACCATTTATTTATATTTGAAGTTAAGTTATAGCGTGCTAAGCAAGAAATTATTATTAACTCTAGGTCTGTGATTCAATGTATGAATATTTGCATTGCATGTATTAATTGTGTATGATTTGCAGTTTGAATATAAATTTAATTTTACACTAATTAATGTTTAAACAAATCAGGCATATACAATGAAGCACAGATGTAGAGTTGAGACAGGTTTGGTATCAGAAAACTTGCTGGAAGAGGTGAGTCCACTTCACAATTAAATGTGCAACATAACAATAGATACAAATTTTCAGTGCCACTGGCACACCTTTCTCAGGCTACTGAGAGACTTTCAGGTTGTTGTTGTTGTTGTTGTTAGAGTCCTCTTTTTCCAAATATTATAATTTTTTCTTCTTAATTACAATAATTTATCTATTTCTGAGGAATATGGCGCCAAATTAAGTTGGAGAGTAATAGTCCAGGAAGAATCAGTAATAAAATTTGAGTTTAGGATATTATGAGAGGACATATAGATTTTTGCGGAAATTAGTTCGGGATGACTCATGGAACAATAAAATCTTGATTCCCGCCAGACAGAAAAGTGTAACTTAAGGCGTGAAAATACCAATACAAAAAATAAAAATGAATTAGTAAAAAATATAAATGTGTGTTAATTTATATCTATAAAGGAAACTTTAAAAAAACACATATTTTCTTATTGTAGATATTGCTGCTAGTTTGCTAAGAAAAAAAGCAAGATATGTTCAAATACATGAACGTCAAGCTGAGTTAAAGGCATGTAAGTTTGAGCTTATAAACATCCTCATTTTCACCCTGGGGTTTTTGCCAAGTAAACCAGGTTGATGTTTGGGCTTTTTGAGACTATAGTTAATTTTTTTGCCTTAAACAATACCTTATTACATTCTTCATTGTTTCAACTAAATTTTTAACTATTATTTTGGTATAGTAATTTTCATTGCCTAGTCTTTATTTCTTGAATAAAAATCTGTTCAGTATTTGTGTTTTATTTTTTATTTTTTTTTTATAATGATATGATAATAAATTGAAGCAAATCATTAGAAAAAAATAACATGTAAAATTATAGTAAACATTTTGTACATATACTTTTGAATACTCTAATAATGCCAAGTGTCATAACAAAGTTATTAATTTGTCCAATGTTTATTTAAGCACACAAAGTAAACGTATACGTTTTTAAATATTTTAATAATGGGGGGTTTTCTAGAACTACAATTTTGCATAAAACTGACGACAATTTTGGTTATGGCAGGCTGCCTCTTTTTAAAGCTATTTTAGGGTTAAAAGAAGACTTGATAAATTTGGAAATATAGAACGATACAAATTATGTAACGAAATAATGAAAACTAAAAATTATAAAACTAATTTTTATAGCAATAACAATGTATATGTAGTAATTTAACATAAAAACACTAGATCAAACAATGCAAACTAGCCACCATTTGTATACTTGCATGCTTTAGTATATAGAATATATTTTATTGGTTTGACAATTCTTTCTTTTGATTCTAAAAAATTACTATTTAAAAGGGTGTCATTATTCCATTGAAGCAATGCGTTTGAATACATATTGTATAATAAAACTGTTAAGTTCTAGATAAAAGTGTTTTTTTTAAGTATAGAAGATTGTTACAATACCAGAATAAGTGGTTTTATCAACAACTAATGAACATAATACTTTCTTGACTGCACCTCATACAATCTGTTCATATACCGTTTTTATTTACTGAGACCATTCCTTATCTCTTATCAGTCTAGCAATAAATTAATCACTGATGGCATTCCTCACATCCAATACATGATAAACTTAGATACAAGGATTTTTTTTAAATATTTTAAGTTGGATGAAAATGAAGGGGGGCTATTTTACTGATACTCTCTAAATGATTTTAATACTTTTCTTAATTCATCTTGAATTCGATTCACCTCCTTAATCAGGTTACAAGTCCCCGTAAATGGTTGAGCAATAACAAGTATAATTTAAAATCACTATTTATTTTTTGTTTGGATATTCACACTAAAATTTATTTTAGTGGCCACAACACCTTCGGTAAGCATTAAAGCAGAATGGTTTTAACCTTTTTTGCAATGATGTACGGAAAAACCTAAAAGCTGTCGACGAACATTTTAATAGTCTATCAGAAGAGAAACAGAATGTAAAATAGCCCATGTAGTGTAGCCCCCATAATTGGGCCCTTGGTATGTTGGGGTCGCAGTTGTTTTTCAGAGGTTTCAGTATGTATGTCATCTTTTGTTTGTTTTGGTTTTTGAATATATCTGTTTGAATACAAATAAATCTTATGTTTAATAATTTGGACTATATCTGGTTGTATTTAAACTGTATTATATATTATTGTATTATAACCAATAATGTATTATATAATTTGGAGTACTTTATTTAGACATTTAATTTTTAATTGTGTTTCTTCAGTTATTTAAGTTTTTTTTTATTTTTTCATAAAATGTACCTTTTTATTGTGATTAATATTTTTGCCGGTGAAACTAAACTATACATGTGAAAACAATAAATACATTTATTATTATTATCATCTACCTCCTGCAGTTGAATAAAACATAAAAATTATTACCAGTGCTATAAGATAGAATAGAAGGAAAGCCCTAAAATCTTTCTACAAGCATTTTAAAAGTGTATCAAGAGCGTAATATCCTTGATTGTATACACCTTAAATAGATATACCATCTAATAGGAATATTTGTGCCTGGAATGTTGTTAGTTAGTGAGGCCCGCAACCACAGCTGGTTTAAACTGCATTACATTTACATGGGACTACACTAGCGCTCCACAATGGACTACAAAAATAACTGATATTTTTACTCAAATTTAACAATTGATGGAAATCTATTTGGGTATAAAATCAATGGTAAGATGTAGACTGGATAAAAAGGCAATCTATCTACTTCACGCAGTAGAATACAATAAAAAAAGGTCTCCTTATTAAAATTAAATGTCTTAATTCAACCTTTACACTCCTAAAAATTATACACTTTATCAATCAAAGTAAATATTATTTTAATTTAATTTAAATACTGTACACTTATTATTACTATAATTCATACTTAATTTAATATGAAATAACTTTAATAAATTTAGCCCCCAAATATGTGGCTTCATCTAATATCTATATAGCACGTGTAACTCACTGAACCACTCACTCACGTATACAAATTCTAACCCACTTCCAGATGAGCTAGAAACTTGATATTTGGCACACTTGTATCTTTTACCAAGCAACCCAAGGAAAAATTCCGCAAACAACAATTTTTAATTTTTAACCCCCCAAAAAAATCAAAATGGCGAACGGGAATTTTGAATTGTGTGCAGAGTTTTACTAACGGCTTAATTGTGGGCAAACCATCTGTTGTAGAACAAATCTGACAGCATACTCCAGATTTGTAATTAAATTTCCAACAATTGTGGTCAGGTAACATTTTTAGTATTTTTGATAATTATTATTTTTGTTATGTTTTTCGTATTTTACTGCATTATTACGATAATTTAAGAACTTAAACCTCTACACACTACTTAATGTTACTAATTTGTTATCAAAACTACTATTAAATTCGATTTTGCACTGTCCATAACCTAGAAAAAATCCAAAAATGGCTTATGTAAAAGCGTTTATCTTTTTGCAGAGTTGAGGTTTTTGTTTTACTGAAACTTTAATTTTTAGTTTATTTAACACTAAATGATATACAGTGGACTCCCGATTATTGGCGATAATGGGTGGCAGAACGATCGCCGATAATCGATTTCCCCGTTAATCCAAAAATAGCCTAAAATGATCTTTAATCGGTTTTAAAATAACCAGTATCTAAAAACTATGTAAATTTACGCTAATACAAACAAATTGGGACCGGATCCTGTTCGGAATCTCGGGGTTTGTGAGAGTGAGTGTGTCTGTAGTAGAAATACACACAGACACACGCGCTCAGTGAGCAAGGGTCAGCCAGTGTATTAATGGAATGTGAGGAGAGCAAAAACAGCTACTGCGTACTGTATTACAGTACAACAACACGCCTAATGGTAGGTTGCGGGCTTTTATTTAGTTTTACAATCTTCGTTTGACAAGGGTCTGACAGCTAGGCTATACTTTACTGCTAACAACAAACAGATGGCTCCCAGCCTGTATTATTTCACTTGCATAGTTGTTTTGTTCACATTCACACACAATGCACTAAAAAAACACAAAATGTAGTAACGTAAACAGAAAAATGCACTAAACAAAACACTGTACACCAACTCACGTATGTCAACTCGTGAACGAAAACAAACTCACAGTGAAAATAGAATAAAAACAGCGCACTGAACTGAGCAATATTGTTTACGTGTGTGACAAAGCAAGCGAACTTGACCGCAAATAACCTGGTTATGTGCCAAGGTCAGCCACTTCTACAGGGTGTCCACGCGTAAACGATCGCTATAGATAGTGCGCACATGGATGAGCCTGCCTCGTCTTATTATTGCGTAGTATTTTACATTTTTCTAAAGCGTTTTTTAATTTAATTTTTTTATTTGGCCATCCCCGTTAATCCACAACACCGATAATCCGCTCGCCGATAATCGGGAGTCCACTGTATTCAAATTGACAGTAAAATTCTGCACAAAAAGTGTCCTGTATGTTTTTGTGCTATATACAATAGTGTATTCTCAGAAAAAGTCGGCAAACTTGAGTTTTTTCGAAAACATGTGATTTTTTTTAGAATAGTTCCTCCCATTTAAGCATGATTTAAAGGAGCTAAAAACTAAACCCTACACGTTATTTACGTTTAGAACTTTGTTATCAAACTGCTATAAACTTTGATTTTTCACTTTTTATAACCTAGAAAAAAATCAAAATGGCTTACGTGAAATTGCTGTACTGTTTGCAGAGTTGAAGTTTTTGTGTTACTGAAGCTGTAACATTTAGTTTAGATAGCATCTAATGAAATTCTGTATACTATAAAGCTTGATGTAGTGACTCACTCACTCTATGACAATACATGTTGAGGCACTTCCCGGTGTCCTACCCCCATCATGAGTATACTTTAATTGAAGCTCATAAACAAGATGGCCACCTTTTTATGCACCAAAATGATTCCAATGTATTTCTTATGGAAAATTGCAATAATGTAGTGCTTTTACTTAGCGTGGTAACAACTAGACCAAAATACTCAAACCCTTACATATGTACCAACAATCTCCACCTTATTTGAGCTACAAACTCTAAAATTTGGGGTATGGGGGCTTAAAAACCAGAATTTTAAAAATATAACATTTTTCTATTATCGACTTTATTCGCCCAAGTGGAGTATTAAAACAAAGGTACATATTTATTGCATCATAATATTATATACCATCACATTTGGAAAAGGACAAATATTATATGGTCTCTGCCCCAAAAACAAACCAATTTGTAATTTAAAATTTACATTTCTTTAAATACCTTTTCATCCAAAGTTCACAAAAAAGGAAGACCATGTTTTTAAATGATTTTTTAAGCAATACCCTAGTTGCTTTCAAATGGTAACTAATTAAGTTACTATTATATTACAGGGTGCTAATGCTCAAGATCTGTGGATCATGAAATGCTTTATGAAGCATTTTAAATCTTAATGAGCAAACCACGGTTACTGAACTTTACTCCTCTGTTTACCAGTTGTATGCATGTAAGTGTTACAAATGAGTGGCCTAGCAAGCTTGGTAAAGCTTGTCAGCAAAAGACCACATTAATTGTATGTATGATTATATAATATTTAAAAAGTATACAATATATAGATGTTTCGGGCAGGCACTTATCTTAAATAGCAGTAATCTTAGATAAAGGCAACTTTACGAATTTGCGACTTATTTGTCTTTGCAGCAAGCTTCAAAAAGCTACAATAATCTAAACAACAAACATTGACTTAACATATAAATAAACCTTATTGCTTATAAACACTATAATTTCTGAATTTCAGACTTTAGACTGTTATGGAAATGTACATGATTGCTTATCAATTTCACAAAAAGCAAAGAAATAGTAAAACTAAAACAAAAAGCTCGAGTAAAGTATCAATCTACTGGCATTTGTCACAAATTTGAACATATCATTATATTTTCTAAGAGATAATGTTTATGGGCTCTGTTCACAAAAATCATAAAACGTGCCTCAAAACCCAAATATGAGAACTTTTAAACCAACACAACTAAGTGGGATATCAAATTAAAGGTACCTATTCTTCTCATTATTCCTAATATACCATCATATTTTGGAAAATACTATTTATATGGACTCAACTGCCACAAAAATTAAAATTCATGGCGATGCAGGCTGAGTTCCATTGGATGTAGGCCGAGCTTACCCTCAAGAGCGTAGTGAGCAGGGGTTTTAGCACTCTTTTTCATAAGAGAGCACAAAAATTGTAAGAATGTACATAGCATACCTTCATTAAACTTTGTGCACAACTCATAGAGCTTGTCAGGATTGGCATTCTTGAAAAGAGTATAAAGGAAAAAGGAGTTGTTTGCTCTGGCACGAGATTCAATTTCCTCAGCACACAATGTGACGAACAAGGGGGCAATCTGTTCCTTGACATCAAACAATGTGCAGAGACCCTGGCCGAATGCTGAAAATAACACAATTTAAAGTCAATACAAATAGATACTTTATAAATAAATTCATATAAATTCAAACTGTTGTACAATGATAAATGAGATATTATGTAACGTCTTACAGTATGTACATTCAATACTGATAGCACATTTAATATGCAAGTCTCCGACAAATGTGAACTCCGACAAAAGTGAACTCCACTACTAAAGGAAAATAAGTGGAGTTCACTTCAAAAGTGATTGATACTAAATATTTTGAGTCTTTTTCGGAAAATCCCCACACAGGGTACAAATTTTCTACCACACTAAACTAAACTTTCAAACAATGTACCTTTAATATTGACTGCATGGTTTTACATTGATCACATGGACTTACAAGAAAATAATAAGCGACGCTTTATTTTTCTATAGGTTAGGTTGAAAGCACTTCTACTATGGGCTGTTAGGTTAGGTTAGGATTAGTTAAATTTGCTTATAGGTTAGGTGATGTGTTATTTACTTATATATATATGCTTTACATATATACATGTGAACTTTCTACTTTGTTTGAGGATAAATCATTGCTAAACAAATGCGGGAACATTCCGAAAGAGAACCAATATTTTAATATCAATTATTCAGTAAATAGCTGAATAACTGAAAACTCAGTTAACTGTAATTTATTAACAAAATAAATTTGCATAAATTTACTAACAAAATAAATTACAGTACAACAATGAGTGTGCAAGTACTCAAAGCTTTGAGTATTTGATCGAGTATTTTACTAATCAAGCTCAGCTCTGAGCTTCCGAAACTTCTCGAAGTTTGATCGAGTTGTATTTCTCCAAATAATAAATTTGCATCTAATTTAGGTTTAAGAATTAATAGTTTTAAAAGTTACAAATGAAAACTGTAAATTTCCTAGTGTTTTATTTTATTCTTCATTATACTTTAAATTTGATGTGCGTAATTATGAATTAAACATTTCGCCTCAGGATGGGTAGTTCAAGAACGACAATCAAATGAACTAGTCAACTTAGTGAACGAGTTCGTTAATTATGATTTGAACTAATTCCACTCAATGTGAACAACAGAGCTGGGAAGGTAGCAATCACACGTCATGACCGAGTCTTGAGTAAGTTTAGTTTTAACATAATCTAAATTTGTGCAAATGGAGAAGTGCTGGTTATAGTGTCTTTATGACAAGAAAAGGTATTGCACGCACACAGCTACCTGCTACACTGGACGAAAAAATGAACTAGATGAAACGTACGAAAATGTGAACAAATTTCGCACATCATAACAAACACTAAACAGTAACTTAAACTCTGACGCGTAGTGTGAGTGGGCCTGGAGTTTTATGTTGAGAATTTTTTGGAATAGTCAACGATTTCAAATAATTTACTTATAATTTTATGGAAAATGAACATGTTGACAAACCATCGCTAAGACCGAGAAGGAGTAATACTCCAGAAACATCCCAGGGCCTTGTCTGCACCAACCTGCCAGAAGTAAGAATTTGGAACTATTTTGATAAAATTGCGGCTGACGAAGGTGTAAGACCTAGTGTAAAAATATGATAATAATCTAGATTACAAGAAATATATATAATTAAATGTGGGTAATTACGCACTTTCCAGCCACTTCTGAAAATACTATTTCTTGTTGATAACAAGTGGTGAAATATGAGTTACATCTCTTAAGGAGGATGATTTTCAACCGTGGAAAACATGTTTTTTACCGAAAAATTGAATAATCTCAAATAATATACTTGAAAAACCAACTCTTTAAAAATCATTATTTTATAATAATTTTTTCTTTCATTGCACATGTTTTTTTATGCTGAACACCAATATACAATTGGTTTACGGTTAAATTATATTTTCAGCCTGAAAGACAATTTTTAATTATCTAAACAAACATAGCGTAACTAATCTGAATTGTCTACTTAATCAACAAAAATTCTTAATTTGCATTAATTCGGAAGCCTGGCCTCCAACATGACCTTCCTGATGACGGTTCCTCCGGTGGGAATATATGTGAATTCCGTTGATGTTTATATTGATCACATAATGACCGCTAATCGCGATTTGCCATTAAACTTGTTTGTTAAAAGTCAAACAAATAATTTGCTTTTTAAAATTAAATTTGCTATGTATGATCAATATTTTAATAAATACAATTTTTACTTTTGTTTATTATTTTAGGTTACAATTGTATTGAAAAACAAAGAAACAATTAATGTTATTTGCAAACAAAAGTCAAATACATTTTATAATAGATAGATGACTAAGTACAATACCAATGAAGTGTGTCTCTACATTATTCTAAAAGTGTCAATGATAAAACATCGCCTTATGAAAAAATTGAACAATTAATGCCTAGATGTATATATTTACAAACAGCACACAATTAATGTTATTACTTATCATTCATTTTCTGTACACTCAAGCAAAAATTATTACTTTTTTAAATTAAAGTAGTTTTAAATCCATAAAGAAGATAGTTTATGTGTGGGCCTAATTGTCACATTTGACACTCTAGATTTTTTAAATTATTAGTGAATTTTTAAAATTTTCAGACATTTTTACAATGAATTTGTGTTTATTAACCCTTCATAATAGTTCAATGCAAATATGGTGTGCAATACAGAATTATTGAGCTTTTTTTTTATTACATTTTCCTTAAGTTTTAATGTTTAGTGTTTTGTCTTTTTCTTAAATGCTAACCACAAAATGAGATCCAACTTCCTCTTGGCTTTTGATATGACACAGTTTACATGTTGAGAGGAGATCAACATAAAGTTATGTTCACATCAACATGAGAGAGAGCCAACATCGCGGGCAGTAAGGTCTCTTTTGATTCTATAGCCACTAATATCACATGACAGAAGAGTGATGGATAAGTTAGACACACGAATAAAACTACCACAGTTTTTCTAACGTTCAGTGGCATGTGGTTGTCTTTAGCTCTACTCACATCTGAATCAATACATGATTAAAGAGACAGATGGTCTCTTGTACCAGCGATCTTTAAAATATTTTAACACCCCCGGCATTTCGACTTCACAGTTCAGCAAAGAAGTATGTCATTAATAAAATGACAAGAAAAACATAGGTCCCAAATTAGAGCCTTATGATATTCTTGAACTAACAACACAATTCTCTGAATACATGCCACTAAATCGAATTTGAAATGTATTACTCAAAAGGTAAGATTTTATCCACTGAATAAGGTCTGAGGAGAATCCAAAGAAGGGAGCTTCTTCAAAAATAAATGGTGAGGAAGGTTATGTGGAAATCTTCTATAAAGCCTTGTGGAAATCAAGATAAATCTTATGAGCTCGGAACAAAACTGCAATGCGATTTTTTAAGACTTAATTTTAAGTCTTGGTTCTTCTTTGCTACACATATGTGTAAATGTATAATTTCCATCGTATTTTGGATTAAAACAAATAATGATAGTAAAAAAATTTCATTTTAGCTATTTGCTTGAGTAGTTAAAAAGGTACAAATTAAGTTAAGTTACAATTTAAAATGTTACTGAATTAACCTTACTAATCAATAAACTAACATTAACTTGACCCTGTTACTATAACTTTGGAAAACCTCACCTGATCTGTGCCTCAGCCTTGGCCTATCAATTGAGGGAACACACAAAGGAAGTCCTGAAGTTGAACATTGCAAATGGCTTATCAAACCACAATCTGAAACCATTACCACAGTATTCTCAAGCAAAGCTAATAAATAGTTTAGTAAAAAAATTAGTTAGTTAAAACAAAAACAAAATGTACATACGCCATACCAAAATACATTCTTAAGATAGTGAGGATTACAAAGAAACCATTTGTTAAAGCGTGTCATGTATAAGAAGCTATTAACTATTTCATCAACCAAATGTTATGCTTTCAAATATGATAAATTTTGCAGCAGATAAAGACTTTCATATGGTTGTGAAGATTGTTGTGATTACTAACAATGACTTTATCACTTACACCTACTTTTCTGATTGTTTTATAGGAAAATTAATTACAGTGTCTACTTTAGTACAATTTTTTTTACTAATATTTAAAAATTTTCACTATTTCAGAAGACACACTGAACTAATTTTCCTATTGAAAGACAATCAGAAAAGTATGTGTAAGTGATATGGTTAATTTTAGTACCTTCTATAAGTAGTCAAGCGCTGTTCTCATCGGTCAGTTCAACTGCCATGTTTTTAACACAGGTTCAGAGCGTTTATTTTACCATTCTATAAGAGCAGTTTTCTAGCTTTTTAAACATCTGCAGTAAGTATAAAAGCAATATGAACACTGCCTGAAGGATAATTTTACAATCACCAAAAAAGATGACTGTTCAACATGGATCCCGTAAAGGTTTGATGTGTCCAAAACTAATTAACTGTTTTGGAGTTTTATAAAAAACGTCAGGGGGAAAAGAAAGCAGGCAACTCATTCCTTTATCATATACATTATTTATTGATCTCATTTCTCATGCATACTTCACAAATCACAAACCATCACTGCCCTTTAATTTGCTTGTTGATAATAACAAAAAAATTAAACCGCAGTGTTACTTCAACCTGTAGTATTAACCTTTTTGCAATTTTCAATAAACATTGCGCAGCAATTTTCACAACAACACACACTTCAACACAACAATTTTTAAATACACAACTTTACACTGAGTTTTTTCCTACATCGCTACATCCCTTCAACTGCCCCGAAAACGCTCACATAGAATGGCAGGTTCCAACATCAATCGTTTTTATGTGTTGTGACCCACTCATCACATCCAATCCAGGCAGTCAAACTGTAAGTATAGAATCGTTCATTTGATCAAATGTGACCCAATTTCCAGGTGTTTCCAAAGCAGTTTAACTGCTGCCATACAATGTCCTATATAGAATGGCAGTTCCAACATCAATCGTTTTTATGTGTTGTGACCCACTCATCACATCCAATCTAGGCAGTCAAACTGTAAGTATAGAATCGTTCATTTGATCAAATGTGAGCCAATTTCCAGGTGTTTCCAAAGCAGTTTAACTGCTGCCATACAATATCCTATATAGAATGGCAGTTCCAACATCAATCGTTTTTATGTGTTGTGACCCACTCATCACATCCAATCTAGGCAGTCAAACTGTAAGTATAGAATCGTTCATTTGATCAAATGTGAGCCAATTTCCAGGTGTTTCCAAAGCAGTTTAACTGCTGCCATACAATGTCCTATATAGAATGGGCCTTACAACATTCTTCACACACTTAAGGCTGTTTGGTCAAAAAGTTTAGATTTTTTTCGATTTCAATGACTTTATATCAGCTATTAAACACCTTCTAAGTAGTTCTTTCATTAAAATGATGTTTATAGTTATAAATACATCAGTTCAAAGATGCGAATGTGGGCTTTTTTGGTACATACAGAATTAAGAAACTATTTTCCCGACTACTCTCAAATTTTAAAAACAGGCCCTCACAGGACTGGTCTTGTGCATAAGTTATTTTTGATTACGGAATTTTACTGCAAATTAGTAAATTTAATTTAAATAGTTAATGTTATATATTTGCTTTTATTTTATTAGGACGAGAAATACCATGTCACGTATAGCATCTTATGCTTTTTAATATCACACAATTTACAAAACTGACTAACTTTATATACTCAACTTTTAATATATATACTTTAACCTGCATGTTATATTACAATCCAATCTTTACACACACATACAGCGAGACACAGCACCTGCTCTTGCAGGGTCGAGATTAAACGACTTCCTGCAATTATACCCTACCCATCCCAGGGAAGGGGGAGGGATCGACTGTCTGTGTATGAGTATATTGCAGTCAGACGTACAGTCAGCGCTACAAGCGGAATTTATCTGTCCATAAAGCCGGCCGAACCGCCTTAACCATATGAAAGTTTTCAATCAAGGTCAAAGTTTCAGCCTAATCTGCTGCAAAATATCAGATTCCATATGCATAAAATTTTGATGGCAACATAGTTAATCACCAACCATAAATGATAATTAGGATGACTGCGAACAATCACCAAATAGACCAGTGATTGAGCAGATACACCAACGAATTTTACGCTGGTTATTGTTATGATGTCTCACAAACATCTTGAGTTCACTATCACAACAAGTGTAATAATTTAAACATAGAAAAAGTACCATTGATGATAATTAGGATGACTGTATAATCAACAACCAGTGCATAAGGAGATACACCAATGATTTTTCCACTGGCTATTGTGACATCACACAGTCGTCTTGTGGTCACAACACTAAAATAGCAAGTAATAAACAATCTCCCATTTTTTTCCCATAGAACAATCTCCCACACTCTATTTCATCTTTATGAACATAAAATATGACGATATAAAAACAACTTTATATCATATGTGTATGTCTTATAAAACATTACATAAGCTATTGTGTTTTATGGTATAGGCCCTACAATATTCATTTTACTTAGCACAATACTTATTCCAAATAATATTACGTTAATGATATCTTATTCAGGAAAGAAAAAGATAATGCTCTTCCAGAATTTGAGTACTCAACTGAGGCTAACTTCAATATATTACCTTGGCAAATAAGCCCTTGATGGAGCAATCCTCTTATGTACTTGTTACATTTATCACATCGCTCTAGACTAGAAAAGCTGTGCTTGACAAAGCGGTGTAGGGCCATGTCCCCAGCATCACTACAAGGAGCTTTCTCAGATCCAATCCGGCGGCAAGGGTCATCCACACAGACAAAGATTGTTTTCTGGAGACTCTCATCTTCAAGTCCCGTGCCCTGGAAATGTTGATTTACTATCAGTATATTATGTTCTAAACCTTGTTTGTAAGTGTTCCATGGTACACCTTTTAAAAAGTATTTTTATGATGTGTACGTAGAGTCATATACAGTTCTACATACAACAAACTAATGTATGTAGAGTTGCTAAACAAAGAAATATTTGCAATTACAAAACTACTCCGGAAAAATAATATTGGTTTTTATAATACTAAGAATCATGGAAAGATAGATATACTTCTAAAATACGAGGCTTAATAGAATGTTAGCAGAACCTGACAGGGTTATACCACACTGAAAACATGCTTCTTGTGTTTTTATGGATTGCAAATGAATGATTATTATTCCACAAGTTCTTGAAAGCATAATCTATACACATTCATTACTACATGAAAAAAATAATAAATAAAATTGTACCATTAATTACAAAATTGGGTGATTTGAAATGAATAGTGTCTTTATTGTAGGCCTATGTACTCTTGGCGAGGTTAGAACTACTAAGTCCTCTATTACACCTAACCATTATTAAACTTTACATATTATTATAAATTTACAAATAATTAATTGATAGGAATTACTTCAATTTTTAAATAGAAAATATAAAAGAAAGTAAATTAAAAGTTGAATAAATTATGTCACAGAAAGATCTGAAAATATTACAATAATAAATTTTTAAGTGAAAAGAGCAATAGGATCTTTCCCGTAAATTCACTACCATAACCACAACTTAAGTTAACTTAACATAACCAAACCAAACCTAACATAACTAAACCTAACATCACCAAAACAAACATAACCTAACCTAACCTAACCAAAGTAGTGGTAGTGAATTAACGGAAAAGCTGAATTAACTGAATTATAAATAAATGTAATAATGATTCAGAAAGTGTATTTATAATAACAAAAATGATCAAATGGGTGTATATTCTTATTAGAATTACTACTACTGCAAATAGAATTAGTCTAATGCTCTGAAGAGAATATTCTAACATTGGTGTCTTTCTTATTTCTGACAATCAGTAACAACAATTAATTACAATGAAATACATTAGTAGCATAAGTAGTGGAAAATAGACAAGCTACGAAATATCAAAGAGGCTTGGTTGAATAAGGTTCAGTGGACTGACTATCCAAACCTAACGTATCTTACCTAATATAGGCTCTACTAAATTAATAGATATAAGTTAATGATTGTACACTTTTTTTAAATGCATGTTTTGCAGTTGTTAAAAGCTTAACAAGTAACAGACAATGTCATTAACAACATTACGTTTCGATAAACATTTTACAAAATAATGAGATGTCCGTAATAATTGTAAGAACAGGTCTTAGCTAATTATCTCGGCTAAATGTATATACAGTAGAACTCCAATTATCTGAATCAATTGGGACCAGACTCTATTCGGATAATCAGATTTTTATAATTTTGGTCTTCTCACTTTTGGATCCGACCGCGTCAAAGGATTAAGTACATTAGATATATGGGCCGACGTTTCGGGTTGCATGTTGAGTCCCATTTCCAAGGCTGACGTGAGTTGAGCGAGCAACTCAAGTGTCCAATCTTGGATCCAGAAGACCAAGATTATAGTTTTGACGGCCGTTGAAGCTTATCCATGAAGAATCAGATTTTTATTTAAAAGCAGTCCATTTTATTTAATTACTGCATGTATGTTGAAATGAGATATAAAACAATATTTTAAATGAGAAAGGGCATTTATTATATAATTAATTACAGTTTAACATTATACTACAGTATAATATTATGTGTATTTATGTGCCATCCTGTAGATGAATGTCAATGCTTACTTAACATCTTAGTTAAATATGCTCTATGTTTGACTGCCTTCGTTTTTGGGCAGTCAGGTTGTGCATCCGCTTGACAGATGGAAGGACAATAGTGTGAGTAGACAATAAATTATTGTTATATACCTCACACAGATCAATACTCTATGATTAATGGGCAAAGTAATGTTAAGAAGGATATCAGCCTCTCTTCTTTTATAAAAGAGTAAAAAGAAAGACCCACCCACATGCATATACTCATACTATAGTACTGGTAGAACTGTTTTTCATAAAAGAAAAAGATATTTTGTTGTTCAATATAAAAACAGCAATGGCAGTTTTATCACAGCATTGTCCATGTTGCCAATGCCATTCCTGCTGTCTTTTCTATTTCGTAGTATATGCATATTGTTTGACTAATAACTATGCAAACATAGACTAATAATTATAAACTAGTTAGTTTATAAGATTGACTTGGACTATTGCTTGTACGGCTATTAATAACAGTTAAGATTTTTATTTATGACTAATAGGCTTAGGTCAGGTGAATTTTAGTACTTATATAAATAAATATCCTTCTATCATATTGCCAAGTCAATGTACATGCACCATTAGAAAATTTTAAACCAAAGTATAACAGACCAATTAATACAGGCCTCATTAGGTTTATGTGTCTTGTACATGGATAAATCAGTCATCTTTTAAATAACTATATTCCAATTGAACTCTGTTTCCCGCTAAAATGTCGTTGTTATAATGTTCACAGTGACATGAGGTTTGCTTATAATTGTTTAACAAATAAATACAGCTAAGTTAATATTGCAAATTATAAATATATGCAAAGAATAACTACAGAAGAATCTGTAGTGGAGATATGAATACTACGTTATTTTCTTTTACACTCACCAATTCACATGGGCCCATAGGCCTGTGTGTGAACTTTATTCAACGAGTGAAGTAACAACCATTAGCTCAGTTGGGAATTTGAACCTTGGAACTTGTCTTCCGCAGTCCAAAGCTTTACCCACTGAGCCACCACGCCGGCAAAAAGCTATGCTAAGCATATCTAAACATGATGACTGCTGACGTCGGACTGGTCCAACGCATTAGCCCCCACTCAGGTGCACATGTTGGACCTGTCCGACGCAATGTATTGTTGAGAAACATTTTACCTACAAAAGGCAGCATTAAGGTTAGAGAACCACAAACTTGTGCATGTTGCGTCAGGATGGCCTAGACATTGCCTCATTCTCAGTTTCCTGCCCAGCCCAAGATGGCAGCACTTACAAGCTGATCCACCTTTTCGGGTGTATTTCCCTAACCTATTCCTGTCATTGCAGTGTTTTGGTGCGGTTTACAATGATGTAGTGATTTTATAATTATGTTTTTGTATGATTTAGTAGTTTTAGCTAATGTGTTACTAATTACTTATCTACGATGGATTGTGAAGAACCGGGACCAAGTAATTCTTTTACGGTGAATGTCCAGAAAACCCAGCCCTTTGTCTAGTGCGCTGTTTTGACGCTTACCACCATAACTAAAATTGTAGTAAAGGGTGGTGGGTGGACTATGTATATGTACTTGTAAATATTTATTTTTTTAAGTTTCTCAATACTGTGTATCATAGCATAGGTGTACTCAATTGCATAGGTCAATCATGTATATCAGACAACATTAATTATGACGACGCTGTGGTGCTGACGTCGGACCAGTCCGACATAAACCTTCAATCCCTAAAACCAGAAGAAAATCAATAGAAAACGTCTAATAATACCAGATATCCACAAGAGACATATAAAGGAAACAATTTATGTAAAAAGAATTTTTAGCACTTTAAATAATTACATGAATTTCAGCAGTCAATGTGTTAAATGATAAAGGCTTGTTTAACACATGACAATCAATAGAGTACTGGAGCCAAAAACAGGGTCACTATGAATCAAACACATACACACACATTAATTGCCTGCCTGAGAGACAATGCATTTATGGAATACATATTGTTTGTAAGTTTTACACACACACACACACACGTAATAAATAACTATGAGATACATCTCCTTCGTGGAAACATGGATGGCCAACCATTTTATATCATACCATGATCCAGACTTGCTTTAGACTTACAGTTAATGCTTAATGAACCATATTCCAGACCTAACAGCTCACAAATTTAACTAGGCAAGTGAACGTTTTACTATGAAAACATTAATGTCTTTATTAGGCGGTTTACCTGAACCCATGGGTAAACAAATCCATGTACATACACAGTGCATGATTTAACTAAAACTTAAAATAACCGTGGATAAAAGGATTGTCGAATTTCTAATCTGAATCATCAAACAATTAGAAAGAATTTTATCCACAGAATGTTCTAGGGTCGTGTAGGTTAAGGAAATAACGTGACAAAATATTAATTGTTATCGAATTTGGCATTAAAAATATTTTCAATCCTGCAAATCATTCATAAGACAGTGACTGCAGATCAAGGGTTACGACTTGCCACAAAAAACCTATAGCCAGTACAAAATAACTGAACCAGTGGTTGGAGGATTAAACATTATCATGCCAAGTTATAATCTTAAGATTTATAAGAACAAATTGAATTAAAAAGTAACATTATTTACAAGAACTGTAAGCATCAGATTTGTAAACAAAGCAGGAACTACCCAACTTTGAAAAAATATTGGGGAAAAAATCTAAATCGAGTAAGATTCAACTTTAATTTGATTTCAAGCTATATATACATGGATCTCATTTTGTTGTTTCAATCAGCGAATTTTAAACAAGTTAATAACTGAGAGTACTCTCCGACAGGCTTCCACATAGTTTTTGCTGCAGATGTTTAGTATTTTCAACGTTTTGATGATTTACTTATTTTGAAGGGTAAACTAGCTAGCCTTCATTCAACTGGTAAAGCAGGTGATGAATGGTTAAAAAAACTTGGGCTTACATCTGTGTCAGAAATCATTATTTTAACACTTACACTTTAAGTCGCGTTATTTTGTATGCAGGATTTTATTTCTAAATTATTTCTTCAGCTTTCCATTTTTTTCTTTTATTTATTTATTATTTTTTTTTTTTTGCGGTGGCAAGAAATATCCACAATTCCCTTAATTTTATCGAGGGATAAAATAATAATAAAATTATTAAATAATCATTTTATTATTATTTAATAAAATAATAAAATTTATTATTTTATTAAATAAAATGTATTATATTAATGATGAGGTCAAAATGCCTAAAAAATAAATTTCGGGAATAAATTATTCAAATGATAAAAATCAGATAGGCAAATAAGTAAATATAACCTGAAGTAAAAATCCACCATATTTTCTTGCAGGGACACAGTGACACAACTTATTACTTATTTTTCAATCAAAAAATTGCTTTTCATGTTAGTTGTGCAAAACTGAGTATTTTTTTAGTGTTGCAATAGATTGCTGATCAAATTCAACAAACATGATTACTTCCCATCATTTATAAAATTATCGTGTTGCTAATTTTTTCTTATAAAATAATACTACACACCAAACTAATCATTTAAATGTCTATATCACAGAATAAACATTATGAATTACTCGACTGTTTGTTATAAAATTAAAAAAAAATAATTAAAAATAACATTGCACTATCAACTACAAGGCAGTCTATTGCCACCAGGGTTGCCACCCATCCCGATTCTGTCGGGACAGTTCTGACTTCAGACCCTTTTGTCCCGCATCCCGACTGGACCCTGGTCGGGACGCATATTGTCCCGATACTTTGCTTTCCAAAATAAATTTATATTTTATCAGGTAATTTTTAGAAAACCATTACTTAACTTTTCACACGCACAATTTTATACATAGAGTTAATAAAACTAAATTGTTTAGTATAGTTTTACTTACAAAATCAGGGCCCCATTTTAAATTTATACTGTAGGTTTTCAATATTTCTGTAGTTGTCAACCTATCCTCTGGGAGAGGGGAGGGGGACATGTACACCTCAAAAGTGTCCTGCTCAATAACCGATGGTTCCGTCCCGATTTTTTCTCAAGAAAAGGTGGCAACCCTGACTGCTACTAGAGTAACGCTTTTGATGACTAATCCATGGTCACTCACTAGATACTTAAAACATGTTACTCTTGAAATAATATACCCGGTTAAAAACATGAAGACAATAACGGAATAAATTATTACCAGGACAGTTAAAATGACGTTCTAGTATACTCTTAACGATTTTTAGTTTAAGCCATGATAATAGGTCTATTTTAAAACTAGGTTGCCCCGGGACTATTTATTCAATGAAAAATTATGTGTCTAGTTTTTATGACAAGAACCTGGTTTTTTACTTTAAGTAGGTTCACACAGATAAATAGTTCAAAAAAAACCTCATGTTGGTGTTTGATAATTTGGTGATGTGATATTTTTTGTATTTTTCAAGAACTGTCAATTAGACCAAGAGTAGGCTACAGACCAAGAATAAGCGAAAATTTATTGATATCATCATCTATCTGGTATGTTTGTTTTGATGGTAGAAACAAACTTCTTTTGTACAGTAGAATCTCGGTTATCCGAGCCCCGATTAACCGAGCCTACGGTTTAACCGAGCTAGTAATCAGACGATGAAAAATAAACATAAAGCTATTAATAAAAGGACAACTATAGCACGACACATCATGTAATCGTTTGACAAGCACTTAGTGTATCTCTATTGGCTGTTGGTGCTAGATAAAGGCTATGCAAGGCCGTCACGAGACGTATTTTTGATATTGTACCCTACTATAGGAATAATTTTCCCACCCAAATGCATTTACTTATGTCACATCACCGCCTGACACCATTGGTTTAATCGAATACTCTCGCACAATGTGGTCGTTTTACTGTTTTAACATTCGTGATTTTACAATACAGTACTGGTAATATCGTCATAATTTATTGTTGGTTTTTGTTCTTGTTCAATATTTTATGAGTGTTTTGATATGAGTAGTAAATGGTTAACAGTTGGGTATACTATGAGGAAATTGAAATGATGAATTAATCAGTGTTTTCATCACCAATGTGTACGACAAATGTGGTATTGATGCGATAGTTTTGTTATGTTAAAATGTTGAATGGTTCCCTGCAATATTAAGAGAGTAATGCAGATTGAGCTAAACGACAGGATAAATACGATAATTTCGTTTGGTAATCGGACTGAGCGGTAACCTGCACTGAACGGTAACCAAGAAGTGGATACTACCGTGGACCGTAGATAGATGAATACGAAAGGGTTCGTTGTCAAAAATGTAACATTAGAGGACATTGCCCATCCACAATGCTGCCTATGTACATTATATTAGATGTTTATCATTACATTCTGTTATTGTAGTTTTTTACCGACTGTTGTAGTATTTTAAAATGGAATACTTATATCCAACTTCTTGTCATCCTGCCTGCGGTAATACTGCACACCTTTTAATAGACATAACCTGATGTTCCTAATTTTTTACACGACTGTAACTATATTTACACTATTTTGTGTTTTCCTTGTAATAAACTAGTTTTGTACTTTTCATTGTGTTTACCATAACCTCCGTATTATCCGAGTTTTTACGTATTCGAGATGTCTCGGTCCCAATTACCTCGGATAACCGAAAGTCTACTGTAGCTTCAGGTGTCTAGTACTATGTAGCCTGCCTTGGCTTAAATAATAGATCATTTAGTTAGTTCATAAAATTAAATCTAAAATGTCCTCAATAGTTTTAAGATATATTTAGACAAAGTAATTAAAAAAAGAAATTCTGAGTTAATATGTCATCTTTTTTGGATTAGATTTCAACTTTGTCAATATGAAAAATGTTTGAAAACCAAAACAAACTAATTATTAGGGATATATATACAATTGAGTATCACAAACTATTTTAAATTCTTATGTCTATCAACATGAAAACACCATAGTTTAAATTATGTCCAAGTATAGGCATATGTAACAATCCCGAGTCTAAAAAATTAGAAAGTAAAGAACCTATTGCATCAAGAAAGAAAGAGGCTTATATTCCCATAGAATAAAAACTGACATTTTACAATAGAAGCTCTCACATTAAAGATTTCTAGAAGAAAATTCAGAAGATATACAACTAATAAATTACTAATGTGATCATTTGCAGTAATGTTATTCTCAAGGAGAACACTATGTTTACAGGGATTGAACTTCATAAGACTCACATTCAAGTCCACAATAATCTCTTAATGAAAGTATGCAGAAGTATGTCTTAGCAACTGATAAAATCAAAATTTTTAGGAAGAACTTTCTAATCAAACAAAGCACATATTCCCTGGAAATTATAGTAAAAACAATAATTTAAGTATATCATAAATACTTTAAACCTGCAGGTTAGCCTTGAACTAAGATATTTTAGAACATAACCTTGCAGTGGTGCTTACTTGGATAAGAGAACTTTTTGACATCAGTCAAACCATCTTTATGATTGTGGTAAAAAATCAAATAGTTGCAGTTCCATTCTGAAAGCTTGAATTATAAACCAGCCTGCCTAATACTGATCACTATTTCTATTATTCCATTTTAACCAACTAATGCCAGGATTGTCAGTTGTGCGTTAGTCTTTCCGTTGAAGAAGCATCACAATCACGAATACCAATACAACCAAAGAGTGACAAGTTAACACTTCATCTAAGATCCGATGTATAATAATTGTAATATTACACAAGTCTGGAATATTTCATTCACAAGTAAGAATATTAAGACACTAAATTGATGAATTACTGCAAGTGCCAACAAAATGGTACAACAAATAATTATGATGTATTTTAGTCACCAGGCGGCATAAAACAAAACCCTTTGATCGGTGCGGCGGCGGCAACACAAAGGGTTCCGCCAGACGTCGCTAGTCTGCCTAATGTTCAGCAGTAGGCTGGTACACAAAAAATAATATTTTGCCGTTCAATCAGTATTCAATATATGTATAATAAATGGTCGTCTATTATAATAGCATAACTGAATTAATTTGTACAACTTAACTTTAAAACTAAAACTAAACAATTTGTTTAGTCGTTTAAATTTGTAATTCACACTGTACAATTAGGAATTAGAGAAAAACCATCAGAGGGCGAAAAAACTCTTAAAATTAATGGGATGCACATTACAAATGCGAATCTTGTTCGTTGCGATTTTTAAAGCATTTTATTCAATTAATTTGCATTTATATATAACAAAGATTTGCTTTAATACGATATACTTAGGTGCACTTTCACCTTGTCAGTAAAACAACATTTATCATGATAATTTGTTAGGGATAGGTGAATAAAACATTGGGTTTATTATTTTCAAACTTGTGCAGAACTGCTAACGTATTGTATCAAAGCACATTCCTATTATCAGACCTTATATGTGTAAATAATTAATTAAAACAAATACCAAATCAGTCCCACTTATTTTTATAGTTATTTTGGCTATAGGCCTACATGCAATCGAATAAGATAGCCTATTTCAAATACTGTTGACTATCAATGTGAAAAAAAAAAAGTTTAACTTTTGTCTGGCCTATGTTATGATTTTGGATGCGATTCTAGCAAGTATTCTATAATCTTATATGATAAAATAACAAGCTGAGTTACAAAATTACTACTTTAAATTTCACACGAAGAGTGTGTTGACTATGACAATATGTATATGTGGCCTAAGAGTTATTAAAATAAAAATTATGTCGCCTGTTTTTTTTTTTTTTTACAAGAAAACCTGCATGTGTACAAGAAAACAAATGAAACCCCGTAAGTAATAATAGATATAATATGCCATTTTTACGAAAATGGCGCTGGTTTCCGCATTACATGGGCGTTTGCTATGGCATAATGGTAAACCTGGTTTGTAACAAATAATATGTATGAGTAAGACGACATATTACAAAGATGTCATTTAGGATTTAAGATCATATTTTATCTACAGTACAGTAGATGAAGATCTATATTTTCATCTACTGTATACATACACTTACAGTAACTAGCGAAAACAGTCGTCTTATAAATTTAGTTTTGGTTGCAAGGTGCTTCTTTATTCCTTTCTTAGTTGACATTGTCTCCAATTGTTATTAACAAATCTAATGAAATAATGGGAAGTGATGTAAACAAATTGTGTTGTATGTATAAAACCTAAAATTTCCAACAGCAATCTTTCTTTAACACTACAATAAACCATCTGTGTAAAAACATAACCTCGTCACGTAGGTGTATTACTCAGGAAGGACGCTATGACAACGTTGCCACCTTAAAAACGCTAAAATCGCTAATCTTAGGCCTACTTCCCTCGCTTGGAGTCCCACTACTTTACCATCTCATGTTCTCACACATTTACACCAATCATAGCTGTGTCAAATATATGTCAACCAATCATAGCTTAATCTCATATATGTATCTATACCTATATCATAAACATATTTTATGTGTGCTGAACTTAATTTGAAAGAAATAACAGTGTTGAAAATGAGGGAAATTTCCCTCTTCATAACGGAACTTCACGAACACTTGCTAATTTTTCTTTCTATTTGAATAACTTTTGTGTTTGTGTTATAAAACCTAACATTTCCATTTAACAGGAAAATTCAATTACCAACTTTTTGATTATAAAATGGACCAAAATATATTACGCGAATTTCTTGTTAGTAACATGCAAAAAAACATAGTTTTTTATCTGCCTCCAAAATATCACAGTTCATTAGTAAAGGCTAGATGCGTATGTACACACTACAATCACGTACGTTATATCTAATGTTTGGCTTAAAAACTGAAACATTTAGCGTATTAGGAGGCCAAAAAACAATATTTTTGAATTATGCAACAATTTTCAATTCACTTCCTCCACTCAGATGAGTAGATTTTGAATACAAATACAATAAGATTTTTTTTAATTCGCCATTTATGGGCTCCCATGGTCCCTAAAACAAAACAAAAAATTTAATAATAATAACACACTCGTGTGGTGTACTTTTTTTCTTCAATTTGAACATGCCTCCAGATTTTGCAAAAGTCAAAACATGGACTCCACTGAGTCTAATATTTACTGGGTACTCTATAATTCCTGTACTACATACCAAATATACATTTAATTTTAAGAAAAGTTCTATATTAAGCAAAGCTAAAAACCAAAGGTAGAGAACATGGCCAGTCCTCCCAGACCGTGGAAAACCCTCAAGATCGAAAAAAGCAACAATCAGAGCTACATCCACAGTCAACAAGGTACGAAGCCTCACGTGTCCGAAGTTCATAAAGTCAGTCAGGCAGTTTATACTCGCGAGACCAAATACCGAAACGTTTAAAGCAACGTTTCCGGCAAGGTCCACTCACTGTAATGAAGATGCTGTACATTAAGTTAAATGGATCCTTTTATGCACCACACCCGTCGCAAACCCTCTATAGCATGGACAAGCCTCCTTACGTTACGTGAGCCGGGCGCAAGCTTTCTATGTTTATGCAAAGCGTCATTTGGCGCGTACCACGATGATTATGATGGTTGCTGGGCGTGCGTTTATCGTGTACCTATTCTGCGTAATTTTCACAATTTTGTTGGGTACGGGCGCTTGTTCAGTTTCGTCCAGTTTAATTCAGAGGTAGAAGGGTTCTGTTTTGTGTGCGGTGTTGATACAATAGGGTTTCTAGCTTTGACAAGTAGCTTTGACAAGTTGTTAATAAAGATCATTTCTTCGTGGGGTTTCAGCTTTTCGAATTAACTATAGATAGCACATCTTAAAAATCACACGACATTTGGTGGATTCTCTGATCATCTTCTTTTTGTTCGAGGTTTCATTATTATCAAGCCATACATCACGCATGGGTCCAACTTCTTCCTTCAACCAATACATTTTGAGTTAATGACAACATTCCCATGCACTTGAATAACGCGCGCCCGACAATCGTATTTCGGTGCTCGAAAAACGCGTAACATTTTGTTCTCGCCTCGGACGACGTCCACACAACGCGCGTCACTCGACGCGCTGAATTAAAAAGCTCTTAGTATTAATCTTTAATAATAAAATAGGACCTAAAATAATTTTAAAAGCGACGCTAATTTTATTTTAGATCTACACGATAACACTCAATCCTCAAAATTATGAAGGATTTCCCAGCACCAAAACTTAATCATGTCCGTATTTTAACAAAAAAATTGTTGTTTTAAACATCTAAAAAAAGATATACACAAGTTTACTTGATTTACTCATGAACAAGGTGAAGTAACGGACCACAAGCACGTCTTGCGATTTGGGAAATAATATAAAACGAAACTATTTAAATTTCAATTCTGACGAAATTATGAGGGCTTAAAGTTAAAATGCCTTCTATTTTGCATTTTTCTGAATTTCAAACAGTTACCTAATAAATAAAGCAGGGTTACTTTAAAAAAGATTATTTCTACAGGAAATATGACCACACATTGCTAGCATTTTTTCAATGTAACATAAAAACTGTTGTTTAGTATATCTTTGTGAAGATTGTTTTTGGCATATCGACAGGACACCTACTCAATTTAACCAATGGCTATTATATCCGCCATACTCAACCTTTACATACAATTTCCGTTGTACATTATCTGTTTTATTGAGGTAATTCAATTATTTTATCAACATACTTCATTCGAGGTATTTTATGACATTTTGAAAAATCGTAAAATAATAGCTGTTTGTAAGCCTCACAATATTAATAATATCACAATTCCAAAATATGTATTGACTAATTTTATGAAACCCAAAAGAAGTCATATGGCAGCATGCTCGGGCATGTCACTACCACAAGATTGTAACGAATCAAATGAAAAAGTAAATACAGCATTTAATTAGTTCGTGCCAGTATTCTTTATGTTCATTAACATGATCGTTCATAATAGGTATTCTGTTTTGAAACATTTAAAATTTAAATAAATTCTTAAAAAGGACTGAAATAAGATCATTTAAATGTTTGGTTCATAAGAAGTTAAACCAATGAATACATATCTGTCTTCGTTGGTTAAACCAACAATTTGATTCAATAGAATATATTTGCAAATTTAAACAATAAATAAAACTAAAATCACTCATCAACATGCATGATGGTTTGATACGTGATCTATCTAGATGTAGTCAGTGGCGTATTTAGGGGGGGGCTATAGGGGCTGTAGCCCAGGGCGGCATAATTTAGGGGGCGGCAAAGGAGTTGGAAGTTACCAGGCATGTAATGGTATTTTGAGAATATTTGAAAATTAAGGGCGTCAATGTCAAGTACAAAGCACTGTTCTTTACAAAATATTATCAAGTTACGGCTGTCATCTAACTGTGTTACGAATGTATGTATAGAGCGAGAGCGGCAGAAGTTGTGTACTTTTGTTGATAGGCGGGTCCGGGAAGAGGGGTAGAGGAAGACGTATATACCACCACTAACATTTCAATTAATAACGCGATTAAAATAAATTGGTTTTAACTTATTAATAGTGTTCAGCTTATGTTGATACCTACTACCTACTAAGTTTTTAGTACAACATTAGCTATGATACAAACAAAGGGCGGGGGGGGGGCAGATAACCGCTATATCCCCTAGGCGGCAAAACGTGAAATACGCCACTGGGTGGGGGGGGGGGAATTGTGTCTAGCCCAGGGGCGGCAAATCTTCAAATACGCCTCTGGATGTAGTGAATTATATACTGTATGTCCACAAGGAAATAATTCCAAAAGGAAAAGGTCCAAAAGGAAAAACCGGCTAGCATTTTGGTACCGACCAAAATGCTAGCCGGTTATGCAATTATGAAGCAAAATTATCTTACTGGCCAGGAGTAATACACATGATCTTATTTTACATAACTTAGCCGCAAAAAATGTTCCTGACCAAATAATGTTCAGTTGTCGTTTACTGACAGTTTCAATTCAAATGAATTGATAATTAATTGAATGAGGAGTTTGGTTATATATATTAATTAATCTATTATAAAAACCTAAAACAGGACACCACTTGTTCACTGAAATTACTTCCATCCCTTGGAATTCACCCCATAAAAGTCTGAAACCTATCTCAAACCATTAAGACAGTGTGACTGAAAACAGAAGTAGGTACAGTTACCACTTTCTGGCGGCCAAGTTTTATAAATATTAAGTTTAAAGATGTTACTTATAAGTAGTTCTACGTTTGTATGAACTACCTTTATAGTAAATTGGCTTGTAAACAATTCAATTAGGATGAACAAAAAAAAAAAAACTCCATTATTAACTATTATTAACACTGTTTGGTAAAACGATCAAAGTTTATTTTTACTAAAATACAGCAGTTACATGTGTCGTTGACAAAGTGATATATATATCAAACAGCCGCCTTGCACTACGCCCTGCCGGTACATGTTTCTAAAATGTATTTATTAATTTGGGTAATTTTTTTTATAATTTTAGTAAAACATTAACTTTAAGTGTACAGTTAGCCATTAGAAGTTTAAATTAAATTTATAATGTACGTTATTAACATGAATGAAAGCAATTAGAAAGCATTATCTATACAGCAAAAAAATTTGAACAGCATTTATACGGAAAATTTGTTATGGACAAATTAGGAGGGGCCACCAAATGATATTGTAGCCCCGGGCGACTTGGTCTAGATCCGTCGCTGGGAAATTATTTGCATTGGGGTGGCAGAACTGAAAGAAGACGCTGGAGAGTGAGGGCGACGAATAGGATAGCGAGCGCGAGGCTACAACAAAGATGGCGCGTTAAATTTTTGTCGTCACGCGGAAAAGACGGATGCTGGCGCGCTCGGCCACTTTGATAAACATACATATTTTGAAGTATGTAGTTTTTTATACGCAGATTATTTACTGTCTCAGTAGTTGGTACGACTGTCGTATCTATTTAAACGACTAGCCTACTCTCATTATTAACGTAAAATATGCATGTTCAAAACCACCACATTATAAACCCTACAGTTAGCATCATAAACAATATGTGGTAACCTACATGGTTTTGACTCTTGAGGGAAAAGTTAAAATCCATAAAACAAGTTGTTGCACATTACAATATTAATTCATATTGATGAAAGTTGGGCTTTCATAAATTAACTAAAGAAGCTACATTTTAAAGAATATAAGCAAGTTAAAATGTGTAGCCATTCTTTCTTGCGTTAAAAAAGTTAATGCAGTATTTTAGTTGATATGAAATAAGTTGTGAACATTTTCAAACACAGCTTTCATGGTGATTGTTAGGGCCATAATAATTATGGACACGTTTTACTACTGATCAAATGCATTGTTTGTAGAACATTAAAAAAATAAAATAATAGGCAGAATTCATCAATACACTACACCCAAGGTCAATTAGATATTTGTATTGAACATACAACTTGATTATTAACTCTATAGGTTAGCGTTAAGAAAGTAGGGGTACGGTAACTAAACAATTTAGGAAGTCATTAAAACTATAGAAAAATTGATCAACGATCTTTTACATAATATAATACAGGCACAGAGCTTAATATGAAAATGCAATAACGATTTTTAAATTAGTTCCTTTGAAAACTATTTATCGCATTATTTTTAAAACTTTCAGGTAACGAAAGCCAAAGTAGCCTACTAATCTTCAACATTTAGCGTACAAGAAAATAGAGGGTGCTAAAATGTGACCCACCCATTAGTAACGAGTTCTTGGCATCAGCTCAGTGCTACTGGTCTGCTATGAGGATAATCAAAATAATTAGAAAACGTAAAGTTAACACGTGAGTGTCCAATGTTAAAAACCTCCGAAGAACCTAACAATTTAAAACACTTCTTATAGTTTAATTTAACTGTAACACATATTTCCTTCCTTTTGAGGTCCTTCCGTCCCCAGGCCATTTTAAACAATGACGGCAGATAACTCTGTTCAACTCTTAAGAAACCAGGCAGCGTCTATCAGTAGCTGACGTCCACGTTTTGCAGTTAAACATTAGGCCTACTTCACTTACAGACCTTTCACGCTTACAATCTAAACATACGCATTTCAAATTTTTAGATTATTTATCGGACAAGTGTGACTATAACCCCATGATATTAGATATTTCTGAACTATGATTGATTGATTTACAAAAAAATATTAAATTAGAACTATATTTATTTGTATTTTTTTTAATCAGGTGATAAAATGAAAATCTAATCTCTAGAGGTTATGTAAAGATAAGTTTCATTTTAAAAATAATTTTTTGTACAGAATAAAGCTGTAATCTGTATTTAAATTTTTTGACATTTTTGAGTAATGCAGGACACACTACAGATAGCAAGTTACTCTACTGTAGTGGTAGTCGTTAATGGTTACGTTGTTATTCACAGCACGGGTATGCATTTACTACGTGTGTAGCCTACTTTGTGTTAGTAATAAGCATTGTGGAGTGCGTCGAGATATGACAACGTACGTTGCCTGAAAAAGAATTTAGAAAGATTGTGTGCTGAGCGTTCGTCAAAGAAAATAAATAAATAAAAATACTGAGCAGGGAATCAATTTGACGTTGGCACAAAGAGAATCAGCAATCAAAGTGAAAAGTGTCTTAACTAAAACTGAAATATGAAAAATGTACACAACTCGATGGTTTTGAAATGTATAAAATACAAAAAATAAAACATACGCACAGTTGTAAAACATTTTTATGAGTAGTAACATATGTACTAAAACGACTAATACAAGTTAATATTGATTTTATGGTCTCAAAAAAAGGTTTGCGTAACATATTCATCAAAGTAAATACTGTATTGATTGGCATCATTACAATTCAGCTAGTATTTGGTTTGTAAGTAAATATTTGAAGAATTTTGGTTACGATTCGGCTATACTTTGGTGGACAACTTTTTTCTTATCGATAAATTAAAGATGATACATGCCATACAAGTTTGGCAGACCTAGATTATTTTTAAAACGTATTTATTTTTTATTTTTTTGCTGCGTACTTTTAAAATAAAAAATGGTTAAAACATTTTTTTCTAATTATAATTTATACTTCTGACTATTATATACACGGTTACTCACTAAAATATTCATTTGCAGGCGGCAGGTCTCCCATAGATCATACAGTGTGGACGAGGTTTAAGACAGGCAAGTTAAGTCTGGGAATAGAAAAAATATTGCACACTGCATTTCCGCTATTTCCAAAAACAAATTTGAACGTGGTATGTATTCTTCTCGCTTCTTCAAAGGCCGGTACGAAAAACCGGAAGGGCGTCTAAAAAATAACAGAAAATGATATTCTCAATGGTTACTGAATGACAATTCACTCATAGCTCTCCTTTTACGAGAGATCGTAGTGAATAAAAATATACAGCTGATTTTAAGCCTATATTGTATTTAAATTAAACATACAATCTTCTTAATAATGTTAATATGCAAGTTTTATATTAAATTGAGAATATCACAAACACGTTGTATTTTGCCCGCTATTGTTGGCATGATTGCTATTAACAAGTACAGTACTGACATTTAGGCCTACCTATAATAAATCGAGGCAATTACGAAACGTTTCTTTAGAATTCTTGTTTGACCGAGTGTTTTTCAGTAGATTTAATGTTATCAAAATAACAGTAATTTCAGGTAAACTGGAAGCAAAAAGAAGTTAAAAAATAGTGTCGCGGATCACGGGATTTGCCGATAACGCCGCACCTATCCCTACACGAGGAGTGTGGTACACTACCGGTTCCTGGGCCAATCCAGAAACCCTTAGATGGTGCGTTCGGACAGAAAGATTTGCGTGCATCCGGACGGGTCTAGATCACACAATCAGAACCTTCAAGAATGGTGGTCGAGTTCCATCTAGATCACAACTCTGGAAAATTCCGAACTGAAGCGGCGCCTCATAAAATACACCCCTTGGCCTACTATAGTCAGTAAGTGTCAGAGGTAGCGTGAGTTTTCGGTCTTCATCCTGGAGTGTGATAGTCCAGTGATTAAGTACTTAACAGCGACTTCATGAATAGTGGCAGATACTCAACGGAGATAAACACGAGTGTGTGTTAAGTGACATTAATTACTTTAAATATAATGGTTTGATTTCAAGTGATAAATTAGTATCAACTATTTAATTTATATTTGTAAATAGCTCGTAGAGTGTAATTGGTTAATTTGTGAGTGTAAATTACATAGTTAGAAATGGGATCTCTTCGTTATTTATGACACCGTTGGATCTTAATGCGGCCCAACTTGATGCGCGAAGAATTAACTGTTATGGTTAAAATTAAGCATCATAGATTCACTTATCTTTATCACACAATAACAACAAGTGAAGCGATAGTCGAGTGAAAACTAGAATTGAGTAAATAATTGGGTCAATATAAATTCGTAAGGTAGATTCAGTCCTTCAATATTTTTATAGATTTAAATAAAATAATTATCCTTATCATATAAAAAATAAAATATTCCTTAACGGTTCACACGAATAAGTTAATTAATATAACTTTTCCTTAATTTAAAAAAAATTGTACATGATTTGTTTATTTTTAATATAATTTATTAAAGTATATGTTATATTTTAATAGGCCTATAGTTTTTTCCTTTTTTTCTGAGGGTTATTTCTATTTTTACAATCCCTTAAATAATATAAATGACTTGAGCATTAACAATGAGTATGGAATATTTTAGTTACTCGAAACTAATGTTCTGTTTTTTTATTCGAGTTGTAATAGAGACTTTATAAAATGTGTTGATTTCATATCACAATAATGTGTTTAGGTCAAAGCACCGTCGAGAATATTAAAAAGGCTAGTGTGTGCGCGCATCGGATGAAAATAATTGATTACAACGAATCTATTAAAATTTAATAATTGAGAAACCGTATCTTAAAAAGAATTAGTGTTCGAATCTTTTCTCCGTACTTATATCGATAAATAATACATAATATATATTTGAATGGCATTCGTGTTTCAATTTCAACGGAATATCCTCTTAAATAAATCTACGTTACTTTTATTCTTAGCAATTCCTTAATTACATTTGTACGTGTGGAAATATAACTCATTCAATGAACGATAGATAAGAAGTACTTTAATACAAGAGTTACTACGGTTTTATGGGTCGCGATTAATCACAACTTGCTAAGTTGGAGTTGGCGATAACGAGTGACTACTCGATTAGCTCACGTCTTCGAGATATCCCCTAACATAAATAATTATAAATATGGCTGTAAAAAGGAGAGGAAATGGATATGTTAATTGGTAGCTCAGTCCCTATTATTAATGGGTGATTGTAGAAGGTTACCATCGAAACGTGATAAAATTGGAACAAATCGAATACTTTCGAATACAAAGTTAGTTTGTTAAAAACTTCTTCGTGATCGATGTCCCTGCAGTGTAGAAGAGTTTTTATTGGGATGTAATTTCACACGGGTTAGAATTTTTCTCGTTTTAATTATTTGCATTTTATTATGCGCATAAATTTGAAATAGTTATGTCTCAGTTCCTGTTCGGACGGCAAAAATTTTAACGGCGGCATCATTTCGAAAAGCGAACAACAGCATGGGTCCTTGCACACAATCCGGACTCGTCATGATCGGATGGCAGCGTCGATGTAGTATTCATCGATGGATAGCAGCCGTCCACTGCCACTGTAGAGACAGCGGCCGGATTACGGCCAGCAGAACAGTAAATGGTTCGTTTCACACTATCCAGATTTTTTTACTATAAATACTTTAGTTGTTTAATTATGGCATACGAGGAATGCGAGCTTTTAGTTAATTGGGTACAAACTAGATACGTGTTATGAGACACAATATGAGATATTTATAAGTAGGCTACCGAATCGAAATGCCTCTAAAATTGCTTGGGACTTTTGAGACTACAAAAAAATCCCGATTTTGGTTTCTCCAGTAACAAAGTAAGTTTTTGGTAAAAATCTTATAGCATTGTTTATTTAACTGACAATGTTAAACATATTATTTGTATACTGAATGGAATATTAATTAGCCTATCTCAGCAAATATAAATATATAAACGTGCGTGCGTGCGTACGTGCACGCGCGCGCGCGTGTGCGTGAGTGTGTGTGTGTGCGTGTGTGTGTTTTAATACGAACGTGGTATTGCGTTGTTTTATGTATATATCTAAAATAAATGTATGTTTAATGCTTTAAATTTATTTTCATTCTAAATGCTTAAGAAGTAGATTATGACATAATTTACTAAATTAATGGTTGGTGAGGATTTAGAAAACGCTATAAAAAATAGCTGTCACACACTCACATTTGTCTAATAAGAGGTAGGTTTAATCAATCTTATAAAACAATATCTTAATCTCAAGCATCAATTAAAAAATTATTCGAAAATCAGAACTACAGAACTCCCAATCATCGATATATACTACTTGATCGCGGGCTGGCCTGCGGAGACCGAGCGTTTTTTCTGGGTTGCGTTTGGAGATTTGAAGGACCTATTAAGGCAAAGAGCAGTTACTTGCCTTGCGCTCAGTAATAATCATCGTAATATAGACAAACTATGGGCAGTTTATTTGTAAACGTATATATATTTTATTATGTATTCTTTTATTTTTTAGCTTTGTTTTAAGACGAAATTTATTAAATAAAAACCAAGCATTGTAACCTATTTCAATCGCATAAATAGCCCAGAATCCAATTCTATTTGGATTAGTAACAAAAAAATTCAATTATTTTAAATATTGGTATTTTATAACAACACAGAGTATTGAAATAATTAAGACAACAATTACATAACTAATTAAAATCTAAATTAACTACACCAAATTTCTTACACATGTTTCAGAGTAAGTGAATTTACAAAATGAATTAAATCAAAACATCTTTATTTTTCACATAAGTTAACAACTAACTGTATGATACCTTCAATATCATATAAATTACTAGCTACTATTGTAAGGATACTCTTACATTTAAAACGACACACAAGTTTTTCTATAACTAACTAAGCTACACCAGTTAGGCCTACAGGCCAATACACTTAACTAATTGTTTTATAGGGAGGCGACAACTGAAGTATATGAACATTTTATTAATATTTTCTAATAATTATAATTTGTCTAATAATGTAACAATTTAATGATTCAAATTATAAAAATGAGTTTATTCAGCCATTCAACAAAATACAAATTGTAATAGGCTATGTCTATTAGATCTTAAATGCTAAAATAAATATGATTAATATATAAAACAACATGCAATGTTTATTAGATCAAAAGCATTTGATGAGCCTTGAAATGAAAACTGAGGTACAGTATAAATATGGCTATTGCTGGAATAAAAAGAATAATTTACATTTCTAAAAATATAATCACCGGAAATGTAGTCAATTTTAGGTTTAATCATTGTAGAGCCGGAGTTCTTGGAGCCTTCTCGGGGGCGAATGCACTCCTCAACACACCGGTGTGCACGCTCGGAAACCTACTGCATCGTCTTATGGCCAGCGCGCGACCCAGTAGTACATTTTAAATGGATGCTCCCAATCACTTATCACAAGGAGGATATTGTCCTGATACTGCGATCTAGTGACAAACTTTGGAAGTTTTACGTTGTTAGTCTATGCAGAGAGCGTATTCCAGTGTTCGGTTCTCAAAGAACCATAATTAGTTAATCCCTGCCTAACGAACATTATTTTTTGAAGCTTCATCATGATGTATTCACTAACAAAACAACTATTTTTAATTTCAATTTCTTGCATTTATAAACTGAACTACAAAACAACATAGAATCATATTTAGAAACGTTTTGTTAACGAAAGGGAGAATGAAACTTGGCCCGCGTAACAACGACTGTTCCACTTTTAGGAGATATTTGGAAGTTTTAATAGACTAGAAACTATACCACCTAAATCCCCTCCCCAAAATAAAAAATATTTTTCCAAATTACAGTGCAATGCGATTTTTTCTCAGCCCGCGTACCAACATAATAATTGTTACAGTAATGTTCCCGTAAGCCTATTTTTGCACAAGTTTAGTAATTTACTAGTTCACAGTGGTACCATCGTAGATATCGATAAATTGAACGAAACTTAATTAGTATAATACAGTGGCGGTTGTTGTAACTAAACTTCTTTGGGCTACGACAGCTATCGATAAGTTGCACGAAACTTAATTAGTATAATACAGTGACGGCTGTTGTAACTAAACTTATTTAGGCTACGACAGCTATCGATAAGTTGCACGAAACTTGGTTAGTATAATACAGTGACGGTTGTTGTAACTAAACTTATTTAGGCTACCACAGCTATCGATAAGTTGCACGAAACTTGGTTAGTATAATACAGTGACGGTTGTTGTAACTAAACTTATTTAGGCTACGACAGCTATCGATAAGTTGCACGAAACTTGGTTAGTATAATACAGTGACGGTTGTTGTAACTAAACTTATTTAGGCTACGACAGCTATCGATAAGTTGCACGAAACTTGGTTAGTATAATACAGTGACGGTTGTTGTAACTAAACTTCTTTGGGCTACGACAGCTATCGATAAGTTGCACGAAACTTGGTTAGTATAATACAGTGACGGTTGTTGTAACTAAACTTATTTAGGCTACGACAGCTATCGATAAGTTGCACGAAACTTGGTTAGTATAATACAGTGACGGTTGTTGTAACTAAACTTATTTAGGCTACGACAGCTATCGATAAGTTGCACGAAACTTGGTTAGTATAATACAGTGACGGTTGTTGTAACTAAACTTATTTAGGCTACGACAGCTATCGATAAGTTGCACGAAACTTGGTTAGTATAATACAGTGACGGTTGTTGTAACTAAACTTATTTAGGCTACGACAGCTATCGATAAGTTGCACGAAACTTGGTTAGTATAATACAGTGACGGTTGTTGTAACTAAACTTATTTAGGCTACGACAGCTATCGATAAGTTGCACGAAACTTGGTTAGTATAATACAGTGACGGTTGTTGTAACTAAACTTATTTAGGCTACGACAGCTATCGATAAGTTGCACGAAACTTGGTTAGTATAATACAGTGACGGTTGTTGTAACTAAACTTATTTAGGCTACGACAGCTATCGATAAGTTGCACGAAACTTGGTTAGTATAATACAGTGACGGTTGTTGTAACTAAACTTGACTAATTTAGGCTACGACAGCTATCGATAAGTTGCACGAAACTTGGTTAGTATAATACAGTGACGGTTGTTGTAACTAAACTTCTTTGGGCTACGACAGCTATCGATAAGTTGCACGAAACTTGGTTAGTATAATACAGTGACGGTTGTTGTAACTAAACTTATTTAGGCTACGACAGCTATCGATAAGTTGCACGAAACTTGGTTGTAATAATACAACGATGGATGTTGGAACGAAACTTATTTAGGCTACGTCGGCATCGATTGTTGCACGAAACTTGGTTGGAATAATACAACGCTGGATGTTGGAACGAAACTTATTTGGGCTTGGACAGCATCGATAGTTGCACGAAACTTGGTTGGAATAATACAACGATGCTTGTTGGAACGGAACTTATTTAGGGTACGACGGCATCGATAGTTGCACAAACTTGGTTGGAATAATACAACGATGCTTGTTGGAACGGAACTTATTTAGGGTACGACGGCATCGATAGTTGCACGAACTTGGTTGGAATAATACAACGATGCTTGTTGGAACGATACTTATTTAGGCTAGGGCAACATCGATAGTTGCACGAAACTTGGCTGGAATATTATAATAAGGAGGCACATCTAATAAGAATACGTATGGCGGGTACTACGCTCAAATTAAACTGTCAAACATTGGAAAAGTCGATATTTGAAGGTACCGCTCTTCAAAAAGGAAAAATTGATAAAAAGTTATGAAACATATTAAAATAACTTAACACAATCAAATGTAGCATGATATTTGCATAATATAGCATGATTAAAGGCATCCTCTTCTAAATTCAAATATCGTTTTTAAGTATGGAAATTCAAAAAATGGGCCCTATAATCACGATACCAAAATGGGAAAAGCATCATATTTAAAGTTTATTTGTCCAAATTGAAATAAAAAAAGGTGAGTTCAAATGTTCAACAAATTCAATACTGTAGTTATGAGAAACGCTTAATTTTTCAAAACATACCTGAGTCAAAGTAAAATTTTACTTGCCAAGAGCCTGAATACATATACGGAACTAATAAGGGGGGGAGGGGGTGTCGTGGGAGATTTAGGGAGTAGCTTAATCAAGAAAATAAACAAGCTGTATTCACACAGATACATTAACTGCCATCAAGTCTTCTTTCTTTAAAACAGTTGGACAGATCTTCTAACCAATAACAAGTTGAAACTGATCTTACCTAAAAATAACCTCAGCAATTTCTTGAAATAATACAAGACACATCATTTCAGTTTTATTTTCTAATATTATCATATAAAGGTGAAAAATATCGGTAGTAGATATAAGAGACTATTTGTGACAGAAAACTATTTGTAGGGAGTTTTTACAAATGAAAATACACGATAATGCGTTATACCTTAACAAATAAACATTGCAATGAAAAAGCCAGTTGAATGGATATTTTAAGAACTAGGACACTCGACCTCTATCATATTTTAAATACAAGTATAGTAAATTAGAGTGTGAGAGACCAATTTAAATTAGATAGTGTTACCTACCAAGGTGTTCGTCATATCTTATATAATAGACACGACAACAATGAGGGAAGGAAACCACAAAGTAAATAGTTTTACCTACCAAGGTGTTCGTCATATCTTATATAATAGACACGACAAAAATGAGGAAAGGAAACCACAATGTAAATAGTTTTACCTACCAAGGTGTTCGTCATATCTTATATAATAAACACGACAACAATGTAAATAGTTTTACCTACCATGGTGTTCGTCATATCTTATATAACAAACACGACAACAATGTAAATAGTTTTATAGACCAAAGTGTTCACCATATCTTATATATTAAACACGACAACAATGTAAATAGTTTTACCTACCAAGGTATTCGTCATATCTTATATAACAAACACGACAACAATTTAAATAGTTTTACCTACCAAGGTATTCGTCATATCTTATATAATAAACACGACAACAATTTAAATAGTTTTACCTACCAAGGTATTCGTCATATCTTATATAACAAACACGACAACAATTTAAATAGTTTTACCTACCAAGGTATTCGTCATATCTTATATAATACACACGACAACAATTTAAATAGTTTTACCTACCAAGGTGTTCGTCATATCTTATATAACAAACACGACAACAATGTAAATAGTTTTATAGACCAAAGTGTTCATCATATCTTATATATTAAACACGACAACAATGTAAATAGTTTTACCTACCAAGGTATTCGTCATATCTTATATAACAAACACGACAACAATTTAAATAGTTTTACCTACCAAGGTATTCGTCATATCTTATATAATAAACACGACAACAATTTAAATAGTTTTACCTCCAAAGGTGTTCGTCATATCTTATATAACAAACACGACAACAATGTAAATAGTTTTACCTACCATGGTGTTCGTCATATCTTATATAACAAACACGACAACAATGTAAATAGTTTTATAGACCAAAGTGTTCACCATATCTTATATATTAAACACGACAACAATGTAAATAGTTTTACCTACCAAGGTATTCGTCATATCTTATATAATACACACGACAACAATTTAAATAGTTTTACCTACCAAGGTGTTCGTCATATCTTATATAACAAACACGACAACAATGTAAATAGTTTTTTAGACCAAAGTGTTCATCATATCTTATATATTAAACACGACAACAATGTAAATAGTTTTACCTACCAAGGTATTCGTCATATCTTATATAATAAACACGACAACAATTTAAATAGTTTTACCTACCAAAGTATTCGTCATATCTTATATAATAAACACGACAACAATTTAAATAGTTTTACCTACCAAGGTGTTCGTCATATCTTATATAATAAACACGACAACAATGTAAATAGTTTTATCTACCAAGGTGTTCGTCATATCATATATAATAAACACGACAACAATGAGGGAAGGAAACCACAATGTAAATAGTTTTACCTACCAAGGTGTTCGTCATATCTTATATAGTAAACACGACAACAATGAGGGAAAGAAATCACAATGTAAATAGTTTTACCTACCAAGGTGTTCGTCATATCTTATATAATAAACACGACAACAATGTAAATAGTTTTATCTACCAAAGTGTTCGTCATATCTTATATATTAAACACGACAACAATGAGGGAAGGAAACCACAATGTAAATAGTTTTACTTACCAAGGTGTTCGTCATATCTCATATAGTAAACACGACAACAATGAGGGAAAGAAATCACAATGTAAATAGTTTTACCTACCAAGGTGTTCGTCATATCTTATATAATAAACACGACAACAATGTAAATAGTTTTATCTACCAAGGTGTTCGTCATATCTTATATATTAAACACGACAACAATGAGGGAAGGAAACCACAATGTAAATAGTTTTATCTACCAAAGTGTTCGTCATATCTTATATATTAAACACGACAACAATGAGGGAAGGAAACCACAATGTAAATAGTTTTACTTACCAAGGTGTTCGTCATATCTCATATAGTAAACACGACAACAATAAGGGAAAGAAATCACAATGTAAATAGGTTTACCTACCAAGGTGTTCGTCATATCTTATATAATAAACACGACAACAATGTAAATAGTTTTATCTACCAAGGTGTTCGTCATATCTTATATATTAAACACGACAACAATGAGGGAAGGAAACCACAATGTAAATAGTTTTATCTACCAAAGTGTTCGTCATATCTTATATATTAAACACGACAACAATGAGGGAAGGAAACCACAATGTAAATAGTTTTACTTACCAAGGTGTTCGTCATATCTCATATAGTAAACACGACAATAATGAGGGAAAGAAATCACAATGTAAATAGTTTTACCTACCAAGGTGTTCGTCAAATCTTATATAATAAACACGACAACAATGTAAATAGTTTTATCTACCAAAGTGTTCGTCATATCTTATATATTAAACACGACAACAATGTAAATAGTTTTACCTACCAAGGTATTCGTCATATCTTATATAATAAACACGACAACAATGTAAATAGTTTTATCTACCAAGGTGTTCGTCATATCTTATATAATAAACACGACAACAATTTAAATAGTTTTACCTACCAAGGTGTTCGTCATATCTTAAATAATAAACACGACAACAATGTAAATAGTTTTATCTACCAAAGTGTTCGTCATATCTTATATATTAAACACGACAACAATGTAAATAGTTTTACCTACCAAGGTATTCGTCATATCTTATATAATAAACACGACAACAATGTAAATAGTTTTACCTACCAAGGTGTTCGTCATATCTAATATAATAAACACGACAACAATGTAAATAGTTTTACCTACCAAGGTGTTCGTCATATCTTATATAATAAACACGACAACAATGTAAATAGTTTTACCTACCAAGGTGTTCGCCATATCTTATATAATAAACACGACAAAAATGTAAATAGTTCTACCTACCAAGGTGTTCGTTATATCTTATATAATAAACACGACAACAATGTAAATAGTTTTACCTACCAAGGTGTTCGTCATATCTTATATAATGAACACGACAACAATGTAAATAGTTTTTTACCTACCAAGGTGTTCGTCATATCTTATATAATAAACACGACAAAAATGTAAATAGTTATACCTACCAAGGTGTTCGTCATATCTTATATAATAAACACGACAACAATGTAAATAGTTTTACCTACCAAGGTGTTCGTCATATCTTATATAATTAACACGACAACAATGTAAATAGTTTTACCTACCAAGGTGTTCGTCTCGTTTGAAATCTCAAAACTCATGCACTATTTGAGCACCAAACACAAAGGAATAATTACGTTTTCGTACGTCTACGGGGTCATTCATGGATCAGTAAGAAATACGTGACATTTTGTTACTCCCTAGTCCCTAAATTAAGAAGTAATCTGTTTGTATAGAATTAATTTTTACTGTTTGTTTAAAAGTACTAAAATTATGCATGAACCAATGTCAAATAGTTTGTGCTCAGTAAATTAATATTAATTAAACTAAAAGAATGAAATATTATTATTTGTTTAAAATTTTACTACTCGTAATAATCAAATTTAATTATTTGAAATGTTTAGGTATAACTGTATCAAAATGAAAGAAGTGGCAACAAATAAAAGAATTATCAACTTAATGCTAAAACAGTTTCCATCCTCACAAAAACCCCCTTTAATTCTCATCTAAGAGGCAGTTTTACAAAACTTTATTGATTCACAAAGTCTGTTTAAGATATCGATGGTAAATAACATATTACCTTAGAAACTGGAACTATGATTTGCTTTTATGTATGTTGAGAACGAATTAGAAACTGTTCAAGGTCCAAAAAAATACAGAATAAATAAATAACCCAGACGAAAGACACTGAAACCATCCTATATCATGTTGGTATTATGACATCGATAAGTTTATCGATTAACAACTTTCCGCTCCCTAATAGTTATTAAGGAGCGGAAAGTTGTTAATGTTATGGAAGAGTTTATACAACAATTAATTTATAAAAATATAAATAATATATATATTTAGTGCTAAACTGGCACTTAACTTTTTGTACCAGATTAGAAAAAATAAACTCGGTTGTGAATTAAGACTCAACGGGACCAGCGACATGCAACCCCGACACCTTTGGGTTAAATGAGCATTATACGAAACTGTAGTGCGGAGTTGGCACGGAAAGGTATAACTATTGAAAAAATAGTTTTTTATAATAATTATATAATAATTTATAATAATGGCCTCTCAGCCTGAAAGATTTATCTTAAACAAAAAAAAATTACGTCAATTGGTACTAAATCGTAAATTTGAGAAATACGGTCTAAGAAGGAGTCTTTTTCGGTATGTCTCCGCATATGGTAAAGACTGTCGGCCAAGTCTAGAACTAAATTAACCTTACAAACAATGTACCTTTGATATATGTCACGTGGTTTTGACTTATAAGGAAATATTACGCGTCATATCATTATCAATCGGCGCCTTCTGGTATTTAGGTTAAGTTAGGTTGTAAGTATTTACACCATGGGTTGTTAGGTTAAGTTTGGTTAGTTTAGGTTAGGATTGAATAAATATAAGTTGCGCTTGTATATACATGTGAACTGTCTACTTCGTTTGACTATTAGTCATTGCCAAACAAATGGGAGAACATTTCAGAAAAGACCCCAAGGGCGGCTCCTCGTCGCTTTGTTGTTTGTTCTGGCCGCCCGTCTATTCTAACCAGGAAACTACCTATGTAAAACTACTGCCTTTTTCATAAATTCCTAATTGAATGGTTTGCTATCTAAACCATGGCTACCTCAACATTCTTGATACGAGCACTTCACAACGTTTTCGAAATCTTCATTGTCTGTCGCCATACCTCACTACGTTTGTTCCCAAATTGCAGTAGCTGAGGCCATGGGAGGATTGACTGGACCCACCTATCCACCCATACACGTACGGTGGTATAGACCCATCTACTCATCCACATATACGGTGGTATTAACATACTCTTTTAACCACCCACACAAGTTCGGTGGTTCTAACCCACCCACACATAAGGGGGTGGTATTTACCCACATGACCACCCGACCACTCATACACGAACGGTGGAATTGACCCACCCACTCATACACGTATAATCGGCGAGTCACGAGAAGTCCTCTGGATTTCACGCCTCTGTGATATTGAAGGCTCTGAATTATGACGGGTAGGCTACACTACATGACTTGTTCTGTTTCAATGGAAATCAGCGCCTTCAATATCACAGATGCGTAAAGTTCAGAGGACTTCTCGTGACTCACCGACTATACAATGATATTGATCAACCCACCCACCCACACAAGTACGGTGGTATTGACCCACCCATACAAGTACGGTGGAATTGACCCACCCACTAATACACGTAAGATAATATTGACCAACCCACCCACCCACACAAGTACTGTGGAATTGATTCCCCCACCTAATTCATTCTTGGTGAAACGTGAGGTATGTATGTATGTGTTACTATTCTATTTTAGTTTAGGATTATTTTTAAAATGCTACACAGTGTAAATCGTGTAATGTGCATTTGCTTTGAAGCTCAAACCTCGCGCATTGGGTACCTTTTATGGTACAATTGTGCAATAATCTTGACTGTAGAAAAGAAATAAGCGCCAAATAATAATCTAATGTCATTTGTCTATTTTTAAGAATATGAGTTTAAAAAATATTTAAACGTTAAATTAAACATTTTTACAGTAATTAATGTTCATTTAATGCGCTATTTCTTAGTTACGGTATTGTTCTAAGCCTGTTTACACCGTTCCATGATCTTCTGGGTACGACCGTTCATATTTCACTGTGTACGTTAATCTCCTATGTCCGTCCACTTTCAAGGTGACGGTGTCTGTGAAGTTGCTCTATCCGAAACAGCTTGAACAATTTTTTGAGGTTTTCAAATTGACTTGACAGGAATGTGACGCAGCGTGAAGTTGACATAACCCCCACCTTACCCAAATGTTTAACAACAATCGTCAATTCTAAAAAAATCATTAGTTTCGCAAAAATAACTAAATTAGAGCCGGAATTCACTAGGTACGCCAACAACACTACTAATTCTAGCTGGCTTCTGTTAGAAAGATATAACGCCGTGTTTTGCTTATCAATCGTGTGTTTCGTTAGTTTATCGATATTTCTCTCACAAATGTCGTTAGTTCCACAAAAATAACTAAATTAGAGGCGGAATTCACTAGGTGCGCCACTACTAATTCTAGCTGGCTTCTGTTAGAAAGATATAACACCGTGTTTTGCTTATCAATCGTGTGTTTCGTTAGTTTATCGATATTTCTCTCACAAATGTCGTTAGTTCCACAAAAATAACTAAATTAGAGGCGGAATTCACTAGGTGCGCCACTACTAATTCTAGCTGGCTTCTGTTAGAAAGATATAACGCCGTGTTTTGCTTATCAATCGTGTGTTTCGTTAGTTTATCGATATTTCTCTCACAAATGTCGTTAGTTCCACAAAAATAACTAAATTAGAGGCGGAATTCACTAGGTGCGCCACTACTAATTCTAGCTGGCTTCTGTTAGAAAGATATAACGCCGTGTTTTGCTTATCAATCGTGTGTTTCGTTAGTTTATCGATATTTCTCTCACAAATGTCGTTAGTTCCACAAAAATAACTAAATTAGAGGCGGAATTCACTAGGTACGCCACTACTAATTCTAGCTGGCTTCTGTTAGAAAGATATAACACCGTATTTTGCTTATCAATCGTGTGTTTCGTTAGTTTATCGATATTTCTCTCACAAATGTCGTTAGTTCCACAAAAATAACTAAATTAGAGGCGGAATTCACTAGGTGCGCCACTACTAATTCTAGCTGGCTTCTGTTAGAAAGATATAACACCGTGTTTTGCTTATCAATCGTGTGTTTCGTTAGTTTATCGATATTTCTCTCACAAATGTCGTTAGCTCGGAAAAATAACTAAATTAGAGCCGGAATACAACGTATACTCCAACTCCACACTCTTAGTTCTAGTTCTTCCCACTTAGAAGAAAATAATATCTTATTTTACATATCTTGTGGTATTTCTGTGAAAACTAACGATTCATATGTATAACACGGTATTATCCCTTTTTAAAAGGGGCCAGCTAGAATTTACAGTGTGAAGTTGACGTACCTAGAGAATTCCGGCTCCTAATTAAGTTATTTATGCAACAAAATTTTAGTGAGTAATACCAAAAACCTAACTATTGTATGCAAAATCCGGTGTTACCTCTTTCTAAGAGAAGCCAGTTAGAATTAGACTTGAGTGAAGTTGGCGTTCCTAAAGAATTCTGATTCTAATTTAGTTTTTCTTGCAAATTAAAGAATTTTGTATGAGAAATAATTGGAATAAATTATAGATGTAAAAAAAAAAGGGTAGGCGGGTTTTCGTACGTCAACTTGATGTACCTTGACGCAGCACTGCACATACTCCTGACTGAGGTCACCCAGCCCAGCACTTTGGACAGTCTTGCTTGACTAGCACAGGACAACATAACTGCAGTTTGGGTACGTCAACTTGATGTACCTTGACGCAGCACTGCACATACTCCTGACTGAGGTCACCCAGCCCAGCACTTTGGACAGTCTTGCTTGACTAGCACAGGACAACATAACTGCAGTTTGGGTACGTCAACTTGATGTAACTTGACGTAGCACTACAGTACTCCTGACTGAGGTCACCCAGCCCAGTACTTTGGACAGTCTTGTTTGACTAGAACAGGACAACATAACTGCAGTTTGGGTACGTCAACTTGATGTAACTTGACGTAGCACTACAGTACTCCTGACTGAGGTCACCCAGCCCAGTACTTTGGACAGTCTTGCTTGACTAGCACAGGACAACATAACTGCAGTTTGGGTACGTCAACTTGATGTAACTTGACGTAGCACTACAGTACTCCTGACTGAGGACACTCAGCCCAGTACTTTGGACAGTCTTGCTTGACAAGCACAGGACAACATAACTGCAGTTTGGGTACGTCAACTTTATGTAACTTGACGTAGCACTACAGTACTCCTGACTGAGGACACTCAGCCCAGTACTTTGGACAGTCTTGCTTGACAAGCACAGGACAACATAACTGCAGCTTGTGTACGTCAACTTGATGTAACTTGACGTAGCACTACAGTACTCCTGACTGAGGACACTCAGCCCAGCACTTTGGACAGTCTTGCTTGACTAGCACAGGACAACATAACTGCAGTTTGGGTGCGTCAACTTGATATATCTTAACGCAGCACTGTACTACTCCTGACTGAGGACACTCAGCCCAGTACTTTGGACAGTCTTGCTTGACTAGCACAGGACAACATAACTGCAGTTTGGGTACGTCAACTTGATGTAACTTGACGTAGCACTACAGTACTCCTGACTGAGGACACTCAGCCCAGTACTTTGGACAGTCTTGCTTGACTAGCACAGGACAACAAAACTGCAGTTTGGGTACGTCAACTTGATGTAACTTGACGTAGCACTACAGTACTCCTGACGGAGGTCACTCAGCCCAGTACTTTGGACAGTCTTGCTTGACTAGCACAGGACAACATAACTGCAGTTTGGGTACGTCAACTTGATGTAACTGGACGTAGCACTACAGTACTCCTGACTGAGGTCACTCAGCCCAGTACTTTGGACAGTCTTGCTTGACTAGCACAGGACAACAAAACTGCAGTTTGGGTACGTCAACTTGATGTAACTTGACGTAGCACTACAGTACTCCTGACTGAGGTCACTCAGCCCAGTACTTTGGACAGTCTTGCTTGACTAGCACAGGACAACATAACTGCAGTTTGGGTACGTCAACTTGATGTAACTTGACGTAGCACTACAGTACTCCTGACTGAGGTCACCCAGCCCAGCACTTTGGACAGTCTTGCTTGACTAGCACAGGACAACATAACTGCAGTTTGGGTACGTCAACTTGATGTACCTTGACGCAGCACTGCACTACTCCTGACTGAGGACACTCAGGCCAGCACTTTGGACAGTCTTGCTTGACAAGCACAGGACAATATAACTGCAGCTTGTGTACGTCAACTTGATGTAACTTGACGTAGCACTACAGTACTCCTGACTGAGGAAGCTCAGCCCAGCACTTTGGACTGTCTTTCTTGACTAGCACAGGACAACATAACTGCAGCTTGTGTACGTCAACTTGATGTAACTTGACGTAGCACTACAGTACTCCTGACTAAGGACACTCAGCCCAGCACTTTGGACAGTCTTGCTTGACAAGCACAGGACAATATAACTGCAGCTTGTGTACGTCAACTTGATGTAACATGACGTAGCACTACAGTACTCCTGACTGAGGACGCTCAGCCCAGTACTTTGAACGGTCTTGCTTGACAAGCACAGGACAACATAACTGCAGCTTGTGTACGTCAACTTGATGTAACTTGACGTAGCACTACAGTACTCCTGACTGAGGACACTCAGCCCAGCACTTTGAACGGTCTTGCTTGACAAGCACAGTACAATATATCTGCAGTTTAAATGTATGACCTGTAAAATGTACCATGCTTTATAAACGCATGTGGAGTTACAAACATGTCCAGACAAATGACAACAATGTTGACGGGGCTTAAGCGACCCCTAACAAATGTTAGCAACACACCCCCTTCCACTGTCCAGTGCACGTGGTTGGCCGACGCAACGTTAGTAATAGAACGGCTGTTGCTAGTAGGAGAAATAATTTGGTTTTTTCCGCTATACGTGAATAAAATCTGTTCCGATAACGGACAAATTAAAATATTATTTGTCCTACCAGAATAAAAAAGGAACTCTGTCTTAACCCCAAATAAGAGTCAGAGTGTGCGTTGTTTTCGCACTGTTTTAAACGTTTAATACATATTTAATATCAAACCTTGATATCTCGGAATGCAGAAGGCAACTGGCGAAAAGTGCAAAAAGAGCTTATATGTTGATCATTCTAGATATTCGCCAACATTTGTTGTTAACTTTTCTTGTCAACATGTTAAGGCCTTCCACTACCAACCATAGAGCAAGTAACAAGACTGACAGGAACCAAATGTGTTCAAATTATTGTCTGTCAAAACATTGCTAGTATAATCAATGGTCAAATGCAGAAACAGACAGCCCTCCGGAAACGAGACATTAGCCCGACTTGGTCGTTCTCACGAGCTTACTCCCTTGTTAGCGTAAATATATTTTTGTCATTTTAGAATATGTTGTAGCCACCTATGTCTACTACACTAACATGTTAAAGTAGTATACATCGATGGTTGTAACTTTAATTTGGACATGAGACCAAAGTTTTGATCTGTATTATGTTGTATAAAATATTTATAACATGAATCAAAAACTGTTACTACTACAGTAACATAAATATGTCTTAAAAGTAGCAGTACTAAGTCATTAATTAAATTAATAGTTAAATAGGTAGATATAAATAAGTAACCTTTATATGAACCGGTGAAGGTAAACGAGATAGGTAAAATTGTAAGTAGACTACAATATCAAATGTTTTCGTTTATTTCATATTATAGCATCGATTGATTTGTTCAATAACAGGTGAAAGCCGTTAAAAAAATAAGTTAATATATTTAAACTTATACATGTCACTGAAAATTTTTGAGCAGAAATACAACAATAATTAAGTAATTAATATTTATTGTTCTATAAATATGATATTAACTATATTCTCAAGTTTATACTGATTTAATCTAATTTAGAAAAACTGACAATAAATAATTTACGATTGGTCCTATCTCAGTGAGTTCAGTGACGACTAACATGTTATTGAGCCAGGTAGTAGCGTGGCTCCGTACTAAACAGTTAACAAAAGTAGTCTTAAGCAGTGGCGTATTTAGGGGGGGCTATAGGGGCTGTAGCCCAGGGCGGCAGAATTTAGGGGCGGCAAAGGAGTTGGAAGTTACCAGGCATGTAATGGTATTTTGAGAATATTTGAAAATTAAGGGCGTCAATGTCAAGTACAGAGTACTGTTCTTTACAAAATATTATCAAGTTACGGCTGTCATCTAACTGTGTTACGAATGTATGTATAGAGCGAGAGCGGCAGAAGTTGTGTACTTTTGTTGATAGGCGGGTCCGGGGAAGAGGAGTTTAGGAAGACGTATGTATGTCTGATGTTCGCCGCCTCAATTCATCAATTCATTTTCGGCCTCTAAAGCAAGAAGAAAGTTGATTTAATCGCCATAGACATGTAAATAATATAAAGTGTGTTCTATTTTTTACTTTAAAAATTCTAAATTTTACTTTCCAGCTTAGCTTGCATACTTACAACTCATATATTACTTGATTTATTATTGTAAATTATTGTTCTTATTTCTTTCAACAATTCTACTAAATTAGTCATATTATAACATTTGTAAACTAAAATACACCACTAACATTTCAATTAATAACACGATTAAAATAAATTGGTTTTAACTTATAATGTTCAACTTATGTTGATACCTACTACCTACTGTTTTTAGTACAACATTAGCTATGATACAAACAAAGGGTGGGGGGGGGCAGATAGCCGCTATATCCCCTAGGCGGCAAATCGTGAAATACACCACTGGTCTTAAGTGCAGTTATCCTAAATCTTAATCACTCATAATACACTTTATATGTCTATATAATCTATATTAAATATTCAAATACAAGTAATTTACAAATGTCCTTCAATTTTTAAAACTTCAAATGTTTAATAAATGTCTATCATACAGAAAATATCACTAACTAGTAAGCATAAGCCTGATGGATATGACAGACATAATAACTATATGTAAATGTGTTTGTAGGTTTTATTAAACCTAAAATTAATATTGCACGTATAATCCGCAATACGTTAGTACAGTAGAACTGTATCAACCAAACCAACCCGGTGAAGGGTCTCAGACCAACTGCGCGATTCGCACGGCAGAAGTATAGATTATATCCTGTTTTAAACTCTAAAAGAATACAAACTACGACCATATTTAAAGTGTCTCTATAACAAATAAATATATACGATTTGTATTAGTTAAACTTCATATCATTTCTTCTATCAATGTCTTCTACAACATTTCAAAATATAAAAACTATCATGACTGTTCCTAATATTGGTACTGAGCCTAATTTCTATTCTTCAGACGAATGTCACTTATTTTCGTGATCAGAGTCAGGTGCTTGTAAAATCAGACGCTAGGATTTTTTTCTAGCGTGAGCAAAAATATTTCGCTCATGTTAGAAAAAGAGCGAAAATTAGCTTACCACAGGAAATAGCGTTTTCTTTTCAACATTGGGATAAATTGACCATTTGAACATGTTTTGAGTGATGTTTGAATTCAATCTTAATTGGAATATTCATGTTAAAAAAGTAACAAAGAAAAACTGCCGTGGTATTTTTATGGTAAGACGGCTGAGAGATTAAGTCGTAATCGACGTGCTCCACCTGCAGACTCCAGTGTTATTGTGGTGGAGCCTGCACGGCGCCGTTACAATAGACCCGTACGTGTATGTGTGGGCTGGAGGATCACAACCATGGTACGTGTATGTGTGGGCAAGAGGGCCAATACTACCCTACGTATATGTGTAGGCGGTAGGACCACAACCATCGTATGTTTATATGTGGGCGGTAGGATCACAACTATCGTACGTGTATGTGTGGGCAAGAGGGCCAATACTACCCTACGTATATTTGTAGGCGGTAGGACCACAACCATCGTACGTGTATGTGTGGGCTGGAGGAGCACAACCATGGTACGTGTATGTGTGGGCAAGAGGGCCAATACTACCATACGTATATGTGTAGGCGGTAGGACCACAACCATCGTACGTGTATTTGTGGGCAAGAGGAACAATACTAGCCTACGTGTATGTGTGGGCGGGAAGATCACAACCATCGTACGTATATCTGTGGGCGAGAGGGTCAATACTAGCCTACGTGGATGTGTGGGCGGGAGGATCACAACCATCGTACGTATATCTGTGGGCGAGAGGGTCAATACTAGCCTACGTATATGTGTGGGCGGTAGGATCACAACCATCGTACTTGTATGTGTGGGCAAGAGGGCCAATACTATCCTACGTATATGTGTGGGCGGTAGGATCACAATCATCGTACTTGTATGTGTGGGCAAGAGGGCCAATACTATCCTACATATATGTGTGGGCGGGAAGATCACAACCATCGTACGTATATCTGTGGGCGAGAGGGTCAATACTAGCCTACGTGGATGTGTGGGCGGGAGGATCACAACCATCGTACGTATATCTGTGGGCGAGAGGGTCAATACTAGCCTACGTGGATGTGTGGGCGGGAGGATCACAACCATCGTACGTATATCTGTGGGCGAGAGGGTCAATACTAGCCTACGTATATGTGTGGGCGGTAGGATCACAACCATCGTACTTGTATGTGTGGGCGAGAGGGTCAATACTAGCCTACGTATATGTGTGGGCGGGAGGATCACAACCATCGTACTTGTATGTGTGGGCGAGAGGGTCAATACTAGCCTACGTATATGTGTGGGCGGGAGGATCACAACCATCGTACGTATATCTGTGGGCGAGAGGGTCAATACTAGCCTACGTATATGTGTGGGCGGTAGGATCACAACCATCGTATTTGTATGTGTGGGCGAGAGGGCCAATACTAGCCTACGTATATGTGTGGGCGGGAGGATCACAACCATCGTACGTATATCTGTGGGCGAGAGGGTCAATACTAGCCTACGTATATGTGTGGGCGGGAGGATCACAACCATCGTACGTATATCTGTGGGCGAGAGGGTCAATACTAGCCTACGTATATGTGTGGGCGGTAGGATCACAACCATCGTATTTGTATGTGTGGGCGAGAGGGCAAATACTACCCTACGTATCTTTGGTGGGAGGATTTTAACCATCGTACGTGTATGTGTGGGCGAGAGGGCCAATACTACCCTACTTGTATGTGTGGGCGGGAGGATCATAATTAATATACGTGTATGAACAGGCAGGAGGGTCAACATCGTCGTATGTGAATTTCCATTTGTAAGAAAACCATGACCCTTAGATTCGTACATGCGCCCTAAAGTGGAAAAGATAACATCGCTAGATACTGACGTCCTAGGTAGACAGTACAAAGACATTGCTGTACCAGTCGGACTTCCATGATAATCAAATTAGATATAAGATTACATTTGATATATTATTATATCCCTATTTTTATCACCCTAATTTGAATGATATTTTATTTTTAAAATCTACTAAACATAACTAAATTCTCTACATTTTAATAACTTTACTGTATATTCTTAGATTTCCATTTCTTAAAATCACATTTTAATCATTTTTATAGGTTTATTTTTTACAAAGAGAACAAGGCTTTTGGATATGTATTTTTTAGATCATTAAATGAAAAATAAAAAAAAAATAGCAAGATAAAAAATACCGTACTATGGTGTGACATATTAAATTGGTTATGAAGGAAGGTAAAGTTGAGCTTTAGGAAGCGGTTCGTCACTGCGCATTGTAGACCCATTCCATTCAAAGTTGGCCTTCGGCAATGAATACAAATCTCTAAATATATCTAAAGATATCGTCTAGTCTACGAATGTATGTGCCACAAATTTTATTTTTGTGCTATTTTACATATTTTTATAGAGTAGTTACAAAATGTGCACTACACGTTTACTTTTAGTTGGAAACAATGCAAATTTAAAAAGTAAAACTGTACATCCATGAATGTGTGATTACAAGGTAAGACTTTCGGTGGCAACAATGTAAACATATGTGCTCCTTTATTTATTTATTATAACATTCGTAAAAAAATGTGCGCTACAAGGGAAATAGTAGTAAACTTAAGCAGCAAGATACATGTATTTTAATATTTGATATATTTATATGGTTATTTCATTGACTATAGTAACAGACTGACCACAGTAATTAAATTTCTGTAGACGCGTGGTTGTGGTGCTATCTAACAGTGAATAGTTTTTCATAAACAATCGAACGACTGTTTTGAGTACTATTATCTCAGCTATTAGTTACCTAAGCGTGTGCTGAAAAATAAAGGGATGAAGAGACAGGGAGAGGGAGACACTGGTGCTACCCGTGAGGAGACTTTGATAACTAATTTCACGGAGGCAAACCGGCTTCAAGCAGCTCTTATGAGCGGACATTTTTTCTACAGTCAATGGTTAATTTTTGTGCTGTTTTTTTTATTCTTTGATGTTTTATGGGCGTTACTAAGTGTGCACTACTATACTCCAGCCGTTATAACTTTACCTCTAAGGGGAGTACAACATGGCAACATTGTATATCTTGAGTGCTTGGTTCCTTCCTGTCCCACGGCTAGTTTGTTTCCACTCTAAATAAATCACAACTAGGGCCTGATAGTTTTTATAAGTTAAAATTGTCCGATTGACTTCGTTTTTTGATATTTGTAAACAGTAAAAAAAAAAATACTTCCTAGTTAAACACTAAAAAGATTTAATTCCCATTAAAAAAATAAATGTGTACCTTCCTATATCCTTCCCAATTGTAAGTCACCGGATGTAAAATTTAGAGGAGGGCTGAGGCGGTATGGATGCGACGTTGCCTATGTCGATTTTTCAGTTTAGCCCGCAAACTTCAGAGGTAAAGTTAGAACGGTTCCACTATAGTTAACGTGGTGTGGAAAAGTTGCAAATATATAATATTTCCGCTTTTTGTGCCACAATTTTTAATGTTTGTGCTTCTTTAGTGTTTTTGGGTGTTAAAAAATGTGTAATACTAATCTCACTTATGTTTCATTAATTCATTCGTACGAATTAGTTAAATAGTGGCGTCATTTGTGTATTATTATTTTATTATTATGTATTCTTGCCATGACCATACTACCGTTACTTTTTCATCGTAACATTCTGAATGATAGAGGTATAATGGACTGTATAAGTCCTTATTGTATCCAAATGTCTAATTGAAATTTTGATCATTTTTACGTACCTTGATATATTTTAGATATAATTAAAATTAGGTATGTGATCAAAGATGACGGTGTACTATAACCTAGTATGACTTTAACATAGTTCTTCTGTTGACAATCGCAACAGGCCGACTGGTACAGCAGAAATGTTAGCTATCATCGTCTTGCTCTCGTAATTTCTTCCTAACGGAAGTAATGATAGTCTTCGATTGTATAACTTCTCTCATTCACTCCCTAAACAAATCAGCGGCAGACCATCTACGTACTGCAAAGACAGCAATAGCAGTCCTTCCTGGACCCACCTTACTGGTCGAGGGTAGATGGGAGGTTCGACCATGTCGTAACTTATACGTGAGACTGTGTGAGAGGACTGACAATGGGAGGTGAATGGGAGGAACCATGACGACGTAACTTACGTGTAAGGGTAAATGGGAGGACTGACTATGGGAGGTGGATTGGGAAGTCCGACCACGTTGCAACTTTTGTGTGAGGGTAAGTGGAAGAACTGACCATGGGAAGTGAGTCGAAGGAAGGAGGGTGGGAGGACCCACCACTTCAAAACTTACATGTGGGGATAATTGGGAGAACTGACCATGGGGGTTGGTTGGAAGGACCGACCACGTCGTAACTTATGTGTGAGAGTAATTGGGAGGACTGACCATGGGGGTTGGTTGTAAGGACCGACCACGTCGTAACTTATGTATGAGAGTAATTGGGAGGACTGACCATGAAAGGTGTGTGAAAGGGAGGTCCGATCACGTCGTAACTTATGTGTGAGAGTAATTGTGAAGACTGACCATGGAAGGTGTGTGGAAGGGAGGTCCGATCAAATCGTAACTTATGTGTGAGAGTAATTGGGAAGAGTGACCATGGAAGATGTGTGGAAGGGAGGACCGACCACGTCGTAACTTACGTGTGAGAGTAATTGGGAGGACTTACCATGGAAGATGTGTGAAGGAAGGGCCGATCACGTCGTAACTTACGTGTGAGAGTAATTGGGAGGACTGACCATGGAAGATGTGTGAAGGGAGGGCCGATCACGTCGTAACCATCGATATGTAGTTATATATCGATGGTCGTAATAATCGTGTGAGGATGGGTGCGAGTATCATCAGTGTCAACTCATCGCATACTTTGAAGTATCGTGTATGTCAATGTTTCTCTAAATCTAAATTATCCTATTATACAGATTATTAAATATCGTCTGGCCAAACCACCTCAAATGTTCTTTATAGGCTATATTAACGTTTAAAACATATTAATTATTAAAAGATCAATCACTAAAGACCTATCTACAGCATAAGATTTTTTATTCTGCTACTTGTAGTCCCTACCAGTGCAAATAGCCTGTTAAAGGTTGGAACTTTACCAAAGACGTATAAATATTAGGCTATTCAAATTTCAAAATGGTATTTCACAGTTTCTAAGTAGTCAAATATCATATTATATATTATGATTTAAAATGTTTACTCAATACAGCAATCACAAATTCGAACGATATTTTGTCGGTCATGTCTTAACGTTTCCGAACAATGAAGGACCGACAATCGTGTGCTGAAAATGGAGCTATACTCTGTCAAGTGCCCAGTGTCAGGTGAAAAATTACCGAGATCCCAGAGTGAGCCTGGACGGGGCGGATGACCGGAATTTTCCTTGATTTCAGCAAGGTCTTGGCCTGTCTGGGTCATGACCTGTTTATACACAACTCGGCCGTTGGCCACGGAGATATTGTACCCAAGTCTGGGGGCGCTGCCTTAGCCACTTCACCAACTCAAAGCCTACTCACAGACTGCCCGTCACTTTGTCTCATTACATTTTTAAACTAACTATTCAAACTACATAAAAAACTTATTTTTAACTTGTTTTACGTACTTGAATTTTCGCAAAATTATCTATTTTTCTTAAATGAAAAAAATACACACACAAATGGATAAACATTAATTGTAATATTATAAGTTCTTTTAAAAATCCGCACGATATCATTTACTATCAATTTTGTGAACCCGGCTGTAATATGTGCGTTGGATATTCAGCACGGCAATTACGACCCAAAGTAAGTTTGCCGGGTGTAAGAACATTATAGGTAGTTTGGATTTCCCAAATAAAAAATAATTGTATGACCCTTGTTAATCATTGTTATCTTTTAAGTTTACTCAATATAATACTGTGGTGTTGTACTGAAATTTATATAATAATTAACACTTTTAGGAACATTCATGGTTTAAAATAGTAAAAATGAACTCGTCCACTAACAGATACGTAGCGAAACTTACTCTCTTCCTTCATGGCGAATTCTCGTCAACTTTCACCTAAGTTACATTTATATCTCAGTCCCCACAAAAATATATCCCTAAACGCGTCAAAGGGCCCTGAAGAGTGCATTTCACATCAATGTATATAAGAATACATCGATGTCATTTCGGGAGAGTCAAGCCCTGAAGGCTCCATTACTGACAGCCGACAGCCTTTGTAGTCCATCAATTTAGAACAGTATCCAAGACACAAAAAACAAAAACGATAAATAGAAAAATAGCAATCAACGTGCGCTAACGTGAAAGAGGTCTGTGAAGCTGTTGTACACAATCAAGCCTTCACACGTGTTTTATATTAGTTAGTTCCTACTTATTTACCGTTAGTTCTCACAAGAAATTAGTTCCCCAAAAGTAATAAACTTAATACTTTCGTGGAACTGAAAACGTCCGTTAAATGTTCAATGGCTACGCCAACTTCACACTCCTAATTTTAGTGTTCCCTCAATATAAAGAGATAATGCCGTATTAGACATATAAGTCGTTAGTTCTTGTTAGTTCTCGCAAAGTTTTCCTTAGATGCGCAAAAATAAATAAATGTAGAGCCAGAATTAAATGGGTACTTCAACTGTACCCTCCAATTTCAACACGCCCCAAATATGAGACACAGTACAATAACGTGTATCAAATCATAAAAATATAAAAAAACAAAAATCGTGAATTCTTCGTTCTAGTCCTCACAAAAATCGTGCATTATTCGTTCTAGACCTCACAAAAATCGTGCATTCTTCGTTCTAGTCCTCACAAAAATCACCGAGGTTCGCCAAGAATTAAGCTAATTCGCATACTTCGCACCTACATTGTATTACGTCCACAACAGTCCTGTGTTTCACATGTCAATCCTTAGTTATTCGTTTGTTCCTGTTAGTTCCTCGAAGATAACAAAGATTTTTTAACCTCTTATGAATTCAACGAGACCTCTTACCTCTTACACATGAATTCAACGAGAACACAACATTCATACTGCTAATATTTTAACCTACCCTCAATTAAAAGAGATAATGCCAGGTTTTTCATAACAGTGGTTAGTTCTTATTCCAGTCTTTTTATTCTTCGATGCCCTACTTTAAACTAAAAATAAAAACCACTTTTTACAAGCTAAGAGTGGAGTATTATTTTGTATACTTATACTTGTTATTCATTTGTTCTTAAGTATTAATATGTGTATACAAAATCACTACAATCCATTCAAGTTGCTAAGTGTTCTTTATATTTTTATAGTTCTTTATTGATAAACATAAAAACATGTACAGTGATAATGACCCTCCCACCTAACCATGCACGTACAGTGAGTGAGATGATGACCCTCCAAGAGAATTTTAGTGGTGATGGTAAACTCGAAAGCTTCGGACCACTAAGCTTGGCACAATATCATTTATAAACTCTAGATGCAAAGGACTTTTAAGTATTTTGTCTCAAAGAGCTAAAATAAAGTAGAACTCAAATGTCCTGATAGCGGCCAATCAGAACATTTGTTACCTACGGATCACCGCGCGAATGTGGGAGCTTAGGACAGTGCATCTTGACATTAGATGTTATTTTTTAACAATGTAAGTGTGCACTGTGCAGAAATTAACAAATTACATGAGTGATGTGGAGTGCACGTGAAGAGTGTAGGGGTGTCCCCTAGTACTATTCAAAGAACAAATGTCTAATTAGCTTGAATAACTTAACGATCACTGAACATTTAAATTGCCTCTTCTTAAATGTTTGTTTAATGCGATATTCTGTGTCAACCTGACGGCACCCAATTTACTTGTGATAAACTTCAAGCTTAAAGCCAAAAAAGTTAAATAAAACTGGAAATAGTCGTATTATAAATATATTACCAATACTTATGTTGTAATTTCTACTTATAATCTATTTAACAATTATTTTAGGTATTCTGCCATCTTTAAATAAATAAAATAGAAAAGTGAAATTCAATAACAGCGTTGTCCTGCATGATTAATGACACTGACTGGTGCAGTTTGTCCAAATCAATTTTAGAACTATCGAAATATTTTTAAAAAATCAGGCACTGTGATAAGCGCGTATAGAGGTGAAAAAGATAAAGGTTTAAAGAAGACATGCCTGGAAAAAATCTCTTATATAGATAAAATTATTAAATTTTACTGAATCTCAATGTCTAAAGAGTCTGCAGAGGCAGTCGGCCATCTTGGTTTTAATCACATAAGAACAATGTTATTTGCGAATCCATATTTTTTCGTTATTTATTGACCTAAAAATTGTTTATGAGGTGTCATTTTAAACGTGATTATATTACGTATTGGGTTTGCTTTTGATATTTTAAATACATACGCCTAGTTTTGAAAAATGAGTGAAAATAAAAACTGCCAACTAAATATTAGTTATATCTTTTTCTATAAAACTAATTAGCAATTTAATGTTTGATCAAATGCAATTTGTTTGGAAAAATTCAGTTTAAAAATAACTGTTTGGTTTGGATACGCGTGATCGTATGTCCTGCTTGAAAATAACATTGTTCTTACGGAATTAAAACCAACATGGCCGACAGCCTCCGACAACCTCAAAGTCATAACATGTCTTCAACATAAAGTACACATACTCGGGCACAGTATACATGGTTTATTTCATGTTTAAGGTATGAAAAAGCTACCGTTTAAACAGCATTTAACCAAGGTCACTTTTCAGTTAAAGAGTTGAGGTAAATCCAATAACTGATCGTGCGTTAGAACAGATTCTCGCACGGTATTCTGAAGTGGTCGATTCACCCAATTGGTGAAAAAAACCACCTTTAACAGCAAATCTGTATTACATATGTATAACGTGCTGCTTAGTGTAACTATACAAACAACACAGTACATTGTCTTGAATCTTAAAAACTATACAACGTGATCTCATTGTTGTAAATTAGGGCCTATATTATTTTCAGATTTGTGGATAGTCAAGACCAACTTACAGTACATCATAAATGGATATTATCTATGATGTCGTATGTGGATAGTCAAGACCAACTTACAGTACATCATACATGGATAGTATCTATGATGTCGTATGTGGATAGTCAAGACCCACTTACAGTACATCATACATGGATAGTATCTATGATGTCGTATGTGGATAGTCAAGACCAACTTACAGTACATCATACTTTAAAGTACATCATACATGGTTAGTATCTATGATGTCATATGTGGATAGTCAAGACCAACTTACAGTACATCATACATGGATAGTATCTATGATGTCGTATGTGGATAGTCAAGACCAACTTACAGTACATCATACATGGATAGTATCTATGATGTTGTATGTATATAATGACGTCACCTTATAAACCACCCTCCCATACAAATACGGGGAAGTGACCCATCCACCAACCCATACAAGTAAAATAGTTTTAACCCATCCACCCACCCATACACTTACAATGATATCGACCCACCTACCCACCCATACACTTACAATGATATCGATCCACCTCCCACCCATACACGTACAATGGTATCGACCCACCTATACAGGTACAATGTGATCGACCCACCTACCCACTCATACATTTACGATGATATCGACCCACCTACCCACCCATACACATACAATTATTTTGACCAATCCGCCCACCTATACACGTACAATGGTATCGACCCACCTATACACGTACAATGTTATCGACCCACCTACCCACCCACACACTTACAATGATATCGACCCACCTACCCACCCATACACATACAATGGTTTTGACCAATCCGCCCACCCATACAGTTACAATGGTACCGACCCACCTACCCACCCATACAATGGTATCGACCCATCTACCCACCCATACAATGGTATCGATCCACCTACCCACCCATACAATGGTATCAACCCATCTACCCACCCATACAATGGTATCGACCCACCTACCCACCCATACAATGGTATCGACCCACCTACCCACCCATACAATGGTATCGACCCATCCTACCCACCCATACAATGGTATCGACCCATCTACCCACCCATACAATGGTATCGATCCACCTACCCACCCATACAATGGTATCAACCCATCTACCCACCCATACAATGGTATCGACCCATCTACCCACCCATACAATGGTATCGACCTACCTACCCACCCATACAATGGTATCGTCCCACCCACACACTTACAATGGTATCGACCCATCCACCCACCCATACAATGGTATCTACCCACCTACCCACCCATACACGTACAATTGTATCGACCCACCTACCCACCCACACACTTACAATGGTATCGACCCATCTACCCACCCATACAATTGTATCGACCCATCTACCCACCCATACACGTACAATTGTATCGACCCAACTACCCACCCATACACGTACAATTGTATCGACCCAACTATACACGTAAAATGGCTTTTTAATTAAATTAAACATAATGTATCAGGTTTTCAATAACTTTACTTCTAAATGTAAAAATATTATATTCTATTATTTACGGAAAATGTTTTTTAAAGTAATAATAAACCTTTGCATTGAACTCGTTATTACCTACAAAATAAAAGAAAGGTCGTTGAGGTTGGACGGAAAATAAGGGAGATATGAGCGGATTTCCAATTGAGGTTTTCTTCAGTTTTCCACCCGCACTCCTAAGTAAGTATACCACCCTCGGAAGCGACAACACCACTCAGGTCCTCATTACCAAAATAAGATTCTCTAACCCTTTCCATGGCTATTCAATGTCACCTACTCCTCGGCTACTTCGTGAACCTCGGACTCCCTCGATCAAGGTTTACCCTGAAGGTATCTCTCAAAATAAATCTTGCATTTTGATTGGAAAACTAAGAGTAGAAAAAACAGTGGACTGCTATAGTGATAATAGTGACCGATACTATACTGTGTGCTGCGTCATGTGGAACGGGGAACCTGGGACGGACGTTGGTGAAGTAGGCAAGGTCCAATATTATACAAATGGAATACCATTTGTATCTATATTTTTATGTATATGCTATATTACTTTTAACGAACACCAATCACGCAGTCACTGGATTACCCTTCTCCCTCCCAAGTATTGTACTACATGTAAATACGCCCAAAAATACACACGAACACACATGGGTTATTCATCGTATGTATTTAATTTTTATTGCACAATTATTATTCTAATAAAAATACATTTATACACAAGGAATGTGCCTTAAAATCTTTTTTAAGCATCTGAAATGACAATATAGTGTACTTTGTTTTCGAAATTCTACATATTATATTCCACCTGGTACTGTTTTTTATAAATCAATTAGGTTAAAAATTGCCTACTTGAAGAGAGTAATTACGGTGTGGTTTGCAAATGTCCTGGCCGTGCCCATGGGAACGGTGCGGGCGAGGCTAAGACGGGAGCCTTTGATGTTTTGGTGGGAAGTCAGGGCCTCCCAAACAAGCTTGGATATACCGAGCCTGTTGTCTGCCGTCTCCCTTAGCTCAGGAAGCGGCGTTTTAAAGGAAATGTACACTGCTTTCGTAGAGCGAGTATTACCCACGTTTCTCATCTTTGTTTATTTATATTTTATAATATTATAATTACAGCAAATAAGAAAATATAAATACTAAAAAATTATAATAATTCAGGCTCATATTACAAAAGTTCTGTCATTTTTCAATTTTGTCAATTTCATAAAATAGTAGACATATTAAATTAATAAATATTTGGTAATAATACCTGTAGGTTAGCTTATGGATAAACAAACACTTTCTAATAATCTTATTTCAATTAAGAATCAAGAGTGTTTTATTTCCATTGATTTGTGTTAACAAAAATAGGAAACGTCAATTTATACTATATACACCTATAAGCCAGACTCATCAGGCCTATGCAGATAAACTCAAATACAATAATTACTGTACCATACTGACGCTAACAATACTTAAATATATTGCATTACAGCATTTGTCTGTTACTGAATGAATTTTACCAATATATTTTCAAAACTTACTAGTCATTTCCCTAAGTTAAAGTAATCAATTTTAATACGGTATATCTAAAACATTTCAAATCATGGACCTAAAGTAAATTTTAGTATGTTTAAGCATAATTATTTTTTCTCACAATTATTAAAAATAAACATAACCTCATATACAGATTGAAAATTAATTTAATTTTCTTGTAATAAGAGTATGTTATAAAATATATTGAATATTTGAATGCATATACATACATTTTTTTTGCAATACACCAACTTTTGTACATTTTTAAAAAAAGATTCAGGGTGTCCAGTAAACCTCCTTAAACAAATTCCCTGACTTTTCCCTGACCAATCCGTGATTTCATACAAAATTTCCCTGACCCTAAATCGACATAGTGACATAAACGTCTATTTAACTTAATAGTAATATTATGCACTACCCTGTACATACATTATGTTATTTATTTACAGTCAGTTACAATTATTAATAACCAAAATATCAATATTTCACAAATATTTCTTTTTATTGATAATCGTAATAATTAAATTCAAAACTATTACCTACAATAATTATTCTTTTTAAACTACTTTCTAAAGTAGAGGTAGAATTTAAAAAATATTTATAATTAGCTTTGAGTAAAAAAGCAAAGAAACCTTTGATTCTATTGTTAAATTATGACAATTTTCAATGCCTTGAAAAACGGTGCCAAATTATAATTACCCCAAAACCAGCATAAATGATAGGTCTATGACTTATTTAACAAGTACTAATCAGAAAATTATTTCAGTAAGTTTTAATCTTTTAGCGGTATTAAACTAGTTGTATGAGGTCGAACAAGCATAAGCAAAGGAATTAAGTAGCTTTTTCATAATTTAGAATATTTAATGGCATATGAAATTAACATTTAGTACTGAACAAAATAAAAGATCTTTTGTAGAGCACCCAAGTATATAGTGACTATTACAAATCACAACACACTGGTGTTCTTGTTAGAATATTCCAGGTTTTGTTTTAAATTCTATGATTTTTCTCTGACTTTTCCAGGTCATTAAAATTCCCTGACTTTTCCAGATTTTCCTTGTTGCTGGACACCCTAATATTAGGTTATTTTTACTTTGAATTAAAATATAATGCAATATTTTCATGCCTTAAATACTGACGAATGATTTGTTTTGAAAAGTGAAATGGAATTGTTTTACTTATGACATTTCTGACCTGCAATATTTTTACTTTCATACATAAACTTAAGAGACTGCAGAGGCTGTCGGACATGTTGGTTTTAGTCCCATAAGAACAATGTTATTTGTGTGTCCATATTTTTTCGTTTCTGTATGGGGTGTCATTTTGAATATTATCATATTGGTTTGCTTTTGACAATTTGAATACATACACCTCGTTTTGAAAAATAGATAAAAATAAAAACTTAACACTAAATATTTTCTATAAAACTAATTAGGAATTCGCAAAGCAATTCCAATGCACAATTTCATTCTTGAGTGAATGCAATCTGTTTGGAAAAAATCTGTTTAAAAATAACTGTTTAGTTTGGATACGTGTGATCGTATGTCCAGTTAAAAAATAACATTGTTGTTATGGGATTAAAACCAATATGGCCGTCAGCATCCAACAGCCTCTTAAATATTATATTGTTTTTTTAAATTACTGAACATGTTATATAGTTATTCAAAATTTAAACAATATAAAAAAATCTACACAGTTTAGAAAAAAGGTAAACTTTTAAACATTTAAAAACTTCTAAACTCAAAACAGTGAACATTGGCTCATTAATGTTTAAAAAGTATCAATCCACATTATGGGCTGAGTATTTAAAACCGACTCAACGTCCTGAAATGACATAATCACAGGCAGCACAACACCACTTGAAATCCAAAGTTTTATGTTCAATCCCAGCTTTCCGATTGACTGTTAAGCACACATTACATAAAAATTTTCGTTTTTACTTATCACTAGTTGTATAGCTGTGCTTTGCTTCGCTACAGTATCAAAGTGTAAATTAAATTATGTTTAGGAGCAACATTAAAACCAACCATTTTCCATCCATGACAATAACATTGTAACTTTGGAGATGGATCCTCATATTGGATGTCAAAGATTAAAATGGCCTTAAGTCTTTCACACAGTTAGAGAATACAGAACAGCAAAATCAAAGTTTAGAATATAGGCCTAGCTGCACAAAATAGGATCAAAGCCGATTTTAAATGTTTTTCCCAAAATACGTTGTCAGATATGGCAGGTTAAAATTGCCTAAAAACATCTCAAGCATGTATGGACCAAACTTTTTTTTTCAAAATTGTACTCTCATGTCCCTGTGAAAAGTGAACAAATAGACATCTGCAAGTATTAATCATGTAGACAGAGATTGAGATAAGGTTCTACTTGAATTCTCTAATGTACGAACACTAAGCAACCAAATACACTGTTATAGGCAAAGAACAGAAAAAACTAATTTTTTTTAACAAATGAAAATTTAGTTGTCAAACTATTTTTTGTCTATAGCTTGGTTATAGCATCATTTTTTCAGATGTAAGTTATAAGCAAGCATACTACACTGTAATATTCAATAATATGTAAATGAAATTTCTCTGTATAGTACTATAGTTACAGGAAATTTTGTTATTTGCCGTCATAAAAAACCCTTGAGATAGCATTATAAGCTCAACCCTAGATCTGTGTGGTTTCCTTCCAGCCATGTTTACAATAACAAACCTTGCTTAAAAATATCACCTTTCTTTAATATCCAGATTTGTTAAATTATTGCAACTTTGGTTCAAGCAACATTTTCTATTTTCAGCTTTATATTTATAGACCTTCATAGCAACTGAATGGGAATAATATTACAAACTATGTCCATAACTATTGTTATATGAACCCAGATAATTGAGTGGGCAAATATTGTCAGTTTCCACAAACAAAGGCTTTTCTTACTTTGTAAATAGTTTTTAAACAAACAGGGCTTCAGTCATCGAGGAGAGAACATCTTTTCATTCTCTACAAAAGAGAGTGATTAGGCTAGTATTTAAACTAAACAGCAGAGATCATTGCAGTGAGTTTCTTCGCATCCACAACAATTGTCATGCCTTCTATTTATATTTTGGAAACCTTGTCCTTTGTCAAATAAATTTAATTTTAACCTTCAAAATAGAAAAAATCTTCCAGTTTCTAGACATCGCAAATCTTTTTCCGAAAATCATCTCCTGCAATGAAGGGTACGACTCTTCATTGAGCTTCCAATAACATTGAAAATCGAAACAAATTTTAACGTTTTTAAAAAACGACTCAAAAACGTCTTGATAGACCATGCCTTCTATAATGTGAATGATTTAATAAATTAAACATGGTAATTTTACATAAAATAACTTAATTTCTTGTAAAGTTTACCCAGTTACGTAACTAGCATTTATTTTAAATTTAGTTATTTGTATGACTTGTGCCCATGTACATAGGTTGTATCTTTGTGGCAATAAAAAAAAAAATATTAAGGATATAATCTACAGAAAAAAATAATTAATTATTTCAGAGCCATGGGCCGATATGTGACAGCTTTAGAAATATGAAGGCCCACTAGTAATTTCAGGAGCCGACCTGGTCAGATTGAGCCAATACTGTCAACTTGAAAATATCATCTAAAATACCTCCTAGGCTGAGGAATATTTAATCTTTTTCTTGTTGTTAATGCCACAAGTAAATCTCTTTCTGTAGCTTTTCAAATCGTTCATAGTGGCGTTATTTTACGCCGTTTTATTCAAATGATCAATGTCAACTGATAAAGGATTCTTAATGTGAATATTTGCTGAAATGAATCAGTAAAACAAAAATTATCTTATTACTATTAGCTATATATGTAACATGCCAACCATGCGTAACATGTTTTTTTCTATATATTTTTTTTCCAGAAGAAAATTAAATTGATATACTATGCTAAATTATAACAATTTCATCAAAAAATTTCAGTACACATCAATTATGACACATTTCTCTGCCCTGTATTATCTAAGACTAGAACAATCAGGTTATTCTCAAATATGATACGCTGACACAACTTTGTGAATATTTTAACGCGATTGTGAATAATTAGCCTACATAAGTTTAAGATGAGTGTGGATGACCTATGTAGTCTGTTTCGACCACAGAGAAAAAGAAACAGAGGTCACTTTCTTATGGTCGCAGCGAACGCCTTATTAGATGTTATAAATAGATTTTAATCAATGGTCATCTTTAAACATTTACAATAATTACTACATTTATCTGTAAGGATTTAAGGGTTTAAGGGAGGAACTCACAAGGGCAAACTGAAGAAAAGAAAACTACTTGACACACATTTAGTGCACTAGTTGACGCAATCTCAGCTTATTTCTTCTCGATGATCTGACTTATCTCAGAAAGGGCGATTTATAAATAGCCTAACAGACAAAGCAACTAAGGGACCTAAATCATTACTTGGATTCCGAACCATATAATACTGGTCTAATTGTCAGCTAATTAACAAGCCTGATACTCAGTTCTCTTCCCTACACAACACCCAGAGCCTGACTACTACCCAACATGGACTTCTCTAATATTGTCCACACTGATAGCAACCATTGAGTGGATGCCATATAGGGATAAAGAGGGCTGAGCATAGAAACTATCTCTCATATGGAACCAAAACACTACCAGAGTGAGTGATGGTGAAACGGAAATAAAACTATTTTTATTTTTTCTGTAATTTAGTAGTTATTGTTAATAAAAGTATCTCATTCATATATAATACATTAAAATTTAAAACAAACTAAACAATCTAAAATTTCTTACAAATTACAGAGCTTAATCAGTTTAAATCCTTCAATGAAGTGAAATTAGGAATTTGGAATGTGTAAAATAATAAATGTTTTTAGACACATCAAAGGGCCATATTTTCTTATAAAACTTTAAGGATGAGTAGTTAAACACACCATATGTATTGAGACAATATGTGTGTACACCAAAGTTAAACACACCATATGTATTGAGACAATATGTGTGTACACCAAAGTTAAACACACCATATGTATTGAGACAATATGTGTGTACACCAAAGTTAAACACACCATATGTATTGAGACAATATGTGTGTACACCAAAGTTAAACACACCATATGTATTGAGACAATATGTGTGTACACCAAAGTTAAACACACCATATGTATTGAGACAATATGTGTGTACACCAAAGTTAAACACACCATATGTATTGAGACAATATGTGTGTACACCAAAGTTAAACACACCATATGTATTGAGACAATATGTGTGTACACCAAAGTTAAACACACCATATGTATTGAGACAATATGTGTGTACACCAAAGTTAAACACACCATATGTATTGAGACAATATGTGTGTACACCAAAGTTAAACACACCATATGTATTGAGACAATATGTGTGTACACCAAAGTTAAACACACCATATGTATTGAGACAATATGTGTGTACACCAAAGTTAAACACACCATATGTATTGAGACAATATGTGTGTACACCAAAGTTAAACACACCATATGTATTGAGACAATATGTGTGTACACCAAAGTTAAACACACCATATGTATTGAGACAATATGTGTGTACACCAAAGTTAAACACACCATATGTATTGAGACAATATGTGTGTACACCAAAGTTAAACACACCATATGTATTGAGACAATATGTGTGTACACCAAAGTTAAACACACCATATGTATTGAGACAATATGTGTGTACACCAAAGTTAAACACACCATATGTATTGAGACAATATGTGTGTACACCAAAGTTAAACACACCATATGTATTGAGACAATATGTGTGTACACCAAAGTTAAACACACCATATGTATTGAGACAATATGTGTGTACACCAAAGTTAAACACACCATATGTATTGAGACAATATGTGTGTACACCAAAGTTAAACACACCATATGTATTGAGACAATATGTGTGTACACCAAAGTTAAACACACCATATGTATTGAGACAATATGTGTGTACACCAAAGTTAAACACACCATATGTATTGAGACAATATGTGTGTACACCAAAGTTAAACACACCATATGTATTGAGACAATATGTGTGTACACCAAAGTTAAACACACCATATGTATTGAGACAATATGTGTGTACACCAAAGTTAAACACACCATATGTATTGAGACAATATGTGTGTACACCAAAGTTAAACACACCATATGTATTGAGACAATATGTGTGTACACCAAAGTTAAACACACCATATGTATTGAGACAATATGTGTGTACACCAAAGTTAAACACACCATATGTATTGAGACAATATGTGTGTACACCAAAGTTAAACACACCATATGTATTGAGACAATATGTGTGTACACCAAAGTTAAACACACCATATGTATTGAGACAATATGTGTGTACACCAAAGTTAAACACACCATATGTATTGAGACAATATGTGTGTACACCAAAGTTAAACACACCATATGTATTGAGACAATATGTGTGTACACCAAAGTTAAACACACCATATGTATTGAGACAATATGTGTGTACACCAAAGTTAAACACACCATATGTATTGAGACAATATGTGTGTACACCAAAGTTAAACACACCATATGTATTGAGACAATATGTGTGTACACCAAAGTTAAACACACCATATGTATTGAGACAATATGTGTGTACACCAAAGTTAAACACACCATATGTATTGAGACAATATGTGTGTACACCAAAGTTAAACACACCATATGTATTGAGACAATATGTGTGTACACCAAAGTTAAACACACCATATGTATTGAGACAATATGTGTGTACACCAAAGTTAAACACACCATATGTATTGAGACAATATGTGTGTACACCAAAGCCGTTTGTGCAATTTCCAAATACGAAAATATTTGAATTCTCAAATATGAGAAAAGCAAATGCTACACATTCATTTTTTACCAAATCAGAAAATTTTACCTGCCTTAAATAAATTACTGAGTGTGTAAGTGTATGTTAATTTGAATGTACTTGGTTGTTTGTGAAAGAAGAACAGGTATAGATGTAGGCCTTAAAAGATTGATAACCGGTTAATAGTATAAGGTTTTCCATGATTGCAATAACGATTTGAAAATGATGAAAAAGGTTGCAAAAACAAGCCACACCTGAGATACTTAACAATTTTAACATAACGGTTTGTGAGTTTGGAGTATATGGCCTGTAATGTTTCCGACACTTAAAAACATAATCTATACATATATTAATGCTATCAGTATATGTTGAAAACTTATATAGCTTATTCCATTCGGGTCTTGTAAGGTACGAAAGGTGATCGAAGTGTTGTATTAGGGAGGGTGGGTGAGTGTTTATAATTTTAACTTTATACGGTACAGTATTATAGAAATTGTCAGGAAATGCAATGTTTTTAGTAAGACTTGTTTGTAAGAGTGATAAGATATAAGCCCGATTTCCGGACATAACGAATAGCCTTCATTCTCCATAATACCAATCTTAAATAATATATTTTGTTATATTAGTGTTATTACATATTAGGTTAGCATTAGGGTCAAACAATACATTTACATACATGATATACACTGGTTAAATTAACTAAATAAAGTTGAATTGATATTTGTAATAATAAGATATACAAACTTTTTAAAAAGAAATGAGAATGTATGTAACAGAAGTTTTATCACAGATATCTGATAACATAAAACTATATTTCAAAAAATAGTTTATTATTTGGAAAAGGCATTTTATGTCCTTCCTGTGGTCCTTCCTCTAAATAACAAAAAGTATTATTTACTCTTAGATTTTAGTTTTTATAACCAGCGCGTCAAAACTAAATGGGTCCACACTTCGGTGGGCAATTTTTATAGATGACATTTTTTAAGTAAACAATAACTTTTGCAACGCTAAAAACATGTTCATATTTTATTCTGATTTTACAAAAGAGGCTTCCCTTGATTTTGGAATTACAAAAATTCAACCCTGCACTTTGGATATTACCACTACCACACACCTGGGGTAAAATTCTTTAATAGAAAAATAACATAAGACATGGATATTTTTAGAGCAATATATCTTCTTCGAAAATGAAAATATTTCACTGTTGTTAAAAAATTTTAGATTTAACTTAGTTTCCTATATAATAAATAATTAAATGAACATGGTCAACTTTCGTAATCTGCCCCCAACCAACTATATTTTAAAGAACTAAATATAAACCTTGACACAATTGAATAGGCCTAGAATTATTTCTTAAGGTAATTATTTGATATAGCAATCTAAAAATATTAACCAGTGCTAACAATCTTAATAATGGTCCGATTTCAAAACTGTTTACATGTTCCTGATCTAAAAGGGTCAAAAGGGTGACAAAATTCCGCACAATTTGAGTACCCACAATGCTATATTTTAGTGAAACAAAAAATGGTTCAATATTTCCTCTCTGTAAAACTTTACTTTTTGCAGAATAAAAATGTTGTCCCCAAAAAATGTTTTAACTAGGCCTACTTTTAAAATTATCCCATCATGAATGAATGAAAAAGCCTTTATTTTAGTTGCGAAGTTAGGTCTATACAGTCCTCTTCCACTTAACCACGTAAACATACAACAATAAACATTTTCAATTCATATTTAACAATAAAAAATACAAAATAGGAATCACAAATTGATAGTTTAAAAGTTTAGTAATAGAAAGGTTTACTAAATTACCTATATTAATGGAATAAACAAATTTATAGCTAATAAAATTAAATTGTTTACTAAATAAAAATGTAATGTAAATAAAATTTCTTTTAACAAAAAAATAATTAAACTAAGAAGAAAGAATACAAATTTTAAAGGAAAATAAGATCCAATTCTGAGGAAAAGCAAAAATACAAAAGAAAAATGAACACGAGAGGAAATGACTTGTTTTAATCTTTCACTCAGCTCGCCCACCATGCATGCAGCCCAGCACCACTATCAGCCCAGCAACCCCCGCGCCAGCCAGCTCTTGAACTCCCTCCCGAAGCGGGCACGCTCATTGATAGCTTTGATTCTGTCTAGTAGAGAATTCCAAAGCCTGCAGGCGGTAACTGTAAAGCACTTACTAAAGACTGTTGTTCTATGTAGTGGTATTAACAGTAATAATTCACCTCCTCTTGTAGTATAGTTATTGATTTGGGACAAAAAGGTGAATTTTCCAACAAGTATGAGTGTTTTGAGAAAAAAACTTGAAAAATGCATAGTAAGATGTATCAAATATTTACCTTTCTTAATTTAAACAGTTCTTCCATTAATCCTACACACGATTTTCACCTATAATACCAGGCATTTTGTGACACTTTTGTAGTCGTTTACGAAAATAATCACTATAAATATTTAGAACACTCTTTTGGTATAATAATTTATATCATTATTTTCAGAAAAAGACGAAGAATCATAATATATAGGTAATTTTTCTTTTGTAAAAGTTCAAAAAAATACAACAAAAAATGTTTTATGTTTTTTCTAAATGTAATATTAATTTTCTGTTTCATGTATAATAATTTAAAAATTATGTTTCCATGACATCATTCATATTTTCATAACCACAATGTCATGCTCTTTGAAATGATATGCAGTATATAGATATATAACTTTTAGAAAATATAAATACGGTTGAAACACTACCAGCATCACTAGCATCTAGCATGACAACAAAGAATACAAATTACGTTAGTTTTTCAATGTTATTTTTTATCGTTTCAAAGAGTACAAAATGAAAGAATATTGCACTGGCTTTTGTTTACACTGTTAAATAAATTTAACAACCAGTAAATTATATAAGCGAGAAGCAATTGATTTATATGACTGCTGAACTTCAACGCCTGAGGCGTCGACAGTATTTCAGTACAGGATGCAATCGACGCCTCTGGCGTCAAAGGGTCTGTAGAGGTAACTTAACATAAAAGTGAATATTTAAACAATTTGATTAATTAAAGAAAAGAAAATATTTTAGTGCTGATGGGCAGATTTAACAGAATTAGAGGAAAGAATAGTTTTTAAGAAAATTGTATGATGTTTCAATACAAAAACATTGAATCAAATCTCTTAATTTGCCTTTCATTGTTATGAGTGTTGCCATGAATAATTTATTGAATAGGACTAAAAATAGTGGAATTGACAGCGGAAGGCCTACTCCTCAGCAGTGCCAGATAGATAATATATGGTGTTCAAGGACATGACCTACTGGATAGCATTCAAGCGATTAATGACCAGGTAGCGTACAGCCTTGAACTGTTTAGTTACTATCTCAAATATTGAAGTTCTGATTCTTACAATGTAATACACACCATATCGCAACCATAGTAATGTACAAAACAGTAGTAGGTTATAGCTCATCTATAAAAAACAGCATTCACTGGAATAAGAACATCTGCAGGGGCGTACCCAGGGGGTTAGCAATGGGGGTTATAGATAAAACTTCATTACAAACTAAAAATTAAATTCAAATAATCTTTATTTCAATATAATGTATAAATTATACAAATAAATAGTTAAGCCTACAAATGTTAAAGTTCTGTAGACAGGGATACCCTCTATAATCATGAAACAACTATGTTTAACTTGAACAATTGACAACTTCAGTTGTTGATTGTTCCGCCACTTTGTTTTAGTACAACAAGAATTATGTATGGGGGACCAAGACCCCCTGGGTACGCCACTAAACATCTTCAATATATAAACTGCATCACTTTTATACATAGTAGGCTTAGAACAGACAGGAAATTGAATTCGAAGTGTTATAAAACAGGTTAACTAGATTCATCTTCTACACTTAAAATATTAGAACAAAATATATCAACTTAAAGATAAGTAATACTGAATTATCTATCTTTATAGATATAAAAATCATGCAATAACATACCTTATCTTTCAATGAAAAAACTGTTGGAAAAATGTCTATGGTCCGCTGGCACAAATGAGTAGTTGTCAAATGAATACAAACTCCCAGTAAACAAGCATCACAATCCGGAGGAAACAAAGAGTCGCACATGCAGCAGCATGAGAGTTGGCAGGTACATAAAAATGAGTGGAATGAGAGTGTACGAGCACATCCAAGAGTTGCAGGTGTAGTAGGATTCATTAATTCGAAATCTTCAGGTGGATAAGGCACAATTGGCATAACATCGAAAACCATCTCAGAGGACTCAAGTGTAGATAGTGAATTGACTGTTTCTGTGACACAAAACATATCCAAATTCAAAGGATTTGTTGAAACTGATTGCTGCCTAGATGATAACCGAGTCTTATCTATTGAATTTCGCTCTGAAGTGACAGTTCCATCTGATAAACTTAAAGATCTTGGCCTTCTACAATTCTCATTTTCCCTATCATCTCTTCCACACCTCAGTAAATAATTCTGAGGATCAACATTTAAATTTGGTGCTACAGTCAACTGATGTAATTTGGAATCATAAATTTTACTTTCAGTCTTAGTGTTTAAATTGTGGTTATCAGTACCTTTGCAAATGTCTGTATTGTTGAGGTTAGACGAGTCCACCGGTATGTTTGGGTTAATTGTAGATGTTGGTGAAGTTTTTAAATCAGATTCTGGAGTGTCACTCATGGTTACTATTATATATTCTATATAAAAAAAATGTTTATCACCACATTCACTCTCAAAAACTGATCAAACCGGTAGTCACAACACTATAACCCCAGCTCACTTCACATTACCATTGCCACTACATCTTGAAGAACATTTACCTTACGTACTACAACAGTACTGTCGAACGACTGTGACTGGCTGAGAGGACTGACTGAGAAGTGAGAATGATAGTGAATAGTGATGGTCAAATGTACATCGATGTATCACACGATAAAACTATCGACTACTTATCGAGATTAAATATTAAACCTCTACCGATGGTTTTTGAAGCAATCGATGGTTTCAATTAGTGTAACCATTGATTATACATACAAATTGTAGGTGTATATAATATATTATCAAGGATATATTTTATTTGATTCGATTAACCTTTAGATAGATTTATAGAAATAGATAGATAGAATTATTTTATTGCGTGGTTACAAAATACATTGTATTGCAATCGTCAATTAAGCTGCTTGATTAAATATCTAAAATGTTGTCCATTCATGCTACATCGAAATAACAGACATACATACAATTGTAACATGCACTCCAATTCTCATTTATTCTAAATTTTCCCACTCTAGCCTCTCTGTCGGTCAGCCAATTATAAGGTCTCCCAACTATGTGCCATGAACTCGTCTGTACTGTAAAATGCTTTTGAAATCAATGCAGTTTTCAGACGAGCTTTAAATGCCTTGGGCATTGCGGCACTTTTAATCGAATTTGGTAACTTGTTGACAAACTGAACTCCTGCCTGTGAAGCTAAGCTACCGTCCTGTGTCTGCCAGTACGGTAGTTTTCCCTACCTCTAGTGTTGTACGAGTGTATTTCACTACCTCTTACGGGTTCGCATTTTGACATGAAAAACATCGATGTTTCGAAAATGTAGAGGCAGGGAAGCGTCAACAGTTTAAGATTTTTGAATGCTGGCCTGCACGACTCTCTCCATTGCAGTTTTGCAATTATTCGGACCGCTTTTTTTGCAAGGTGAACATTCTATAAAAGTGAGTGCTTGCACAACCTCCCCATAAGACTACTCCGTAGGAATGGTGTGGGTATATTATTCCATAATACGCCGTCATCAGTACCTGAGTTGGGCAGTATTTGGACAGCTGTCTCAAAACGTAAATTCCTGAAGACAGCTTTGAGCAGACATTGTCGACGTGGATATTCCATGTCAACCCTCGATCGAGGTGTATTCCAAGGAATTTAGTCGACAACACTTCTAAGACCTCGGTTTCGTCTAACATGACAGTTGGACTCAGTGCTGTGTCCATTTGTCGTAGGCAGAATTTTATGAAAGTTGATTTTGTTGGATTAGTTTTAAGATTGAGCTCATTGAAATGTTGTATAGAATTATTTAGCTCGGTGAAAGTCATGATTTCCAGTTCATTCTTTGATTCCGCGCTGAAACAGAGAGTCGAGTCATCTGCGTACTGGACGAGTTGTCCTTGTTGTAGCGATGAGCCAACATCATTGACATACAACAAAAAGAGCAAAGGACTGAGAATGGAACCTTGAGGGACTCCATATCTCAGACACCCCTCTCTCGATTGCATGTCCAAAATTTTGACGAATTGTTTTCTATTACTGAGATACGACTTGATCCAACTAAGTGGTACTCCTCGAATCCCGTAGTGTTCTAGCTTGTGAAACAGGGTGTTATGATCAACACAGTCAAAGGCTTTTGATAAGTCAAGAAACACACTTAGTGTGTCTTTTTGACTTTCAACTCCCTGCAATATCTTGTCAATTAGACGCACCACTGCGTCTACTGTTGACTTCGTACTTCGAAACCCGAACTGGTTATTAGATAGTAAATCATGTCTCTCCAAAAATTTGACTATTCGAGTGAGAAACATATTTTCAAAGACCTTGCTAAAAACAGGCAAAATCGAAATTGGGCGATAGTTTTGGATGGAAAATTGGTCACCTTTTTTGAAAATGGGTATGACTTTGGCCGATTTTAGAGAAAAGGGGAAGGTTCCAGAGCAAAACGAGAGGTTAATCAAATGTTTAAGTGGCTTCAACAATTGCTTTGAGCATTGTTTTAAAAGCCATGTTGACACATGATTTATGTCACTCGATTTTTTTGAAGGAAAGTCTCTCATCACTCTGGCGATTTCTTCCTCTGTGACTGGAGTCAAAGCCATGGAGTTCACAGGTTTCCGCGCTATAGATGGTAACGGCTGAGTCTGACGTGGACTGAGTCCTTGGTCAGTACCAACCGAGGTAAAGAATTTGTTGAACTCTTCAGCGACTCTAGTTGAGTCACTAACTCGTTCATCTCCAATATTTATTTCAATTTGTTTGTCTGTGCGTACTTGTTTGTTATTTATTATGGCCCATGTAGTTTTGGTTATGTTTTTTGACGTGAGCAGTGCTTTTGTGGTGTCATATGCTTTGGCAGCTCTAATCACCTTTCTGTAAAGTCTTTTGTAATTTCGAAAGAACTGTTTGAATTCTTCATTTATTGAGAGTTTCATAATTTCGGAGTAAAATAGTAATTTTTCTCTCGAAATTAAGATGCCTTTGATGACTCATGTGCATTTTTGTTTTCTTGGTTTAACTTGTGTTTTATTCAACGGACAGCTCACGTTCAGGTTAAAGTTGAAAATTTCTTCGAAAGATTTGAATTGCAGTTCTAAGGGATCCTTAAAATTTAGGAAGTTCCAAGTCTCTCGTGCAAGCAGAGAGTTTAGAAGTACAATATTTGTGGGCCTCGTGTTTCTGGTTGTTTTTTTGGTGATTGGATCCCGTAATGGTTCTTGACCATTGATTAAAGCCTGTTGACCATAATGGTCTGATATAGCCGTGTTGATCACGGACACCCTACAGTCAGTAATGTTTGTGACAACGTTGTCAATAGCTGTCGCAGAGGTGCTGGTAACTCTCGTCGGCTTGTCTACCGACCAGACAAGCCTGAAGGACCTCAGCAAATCAGCAAGTCGTTCTGTCATGGGGGAATTCACATCTAAAACGTCTATGTTAAAATCCCCCATAACCACAAACTGTTTGTCTCTTTTCGTCACATTATTCAGAAAAAGTTCAAATTTAGTTAAAAATTGTTCTTCATCTCCGTTTGGGGACCTATACAGTCCAATGATTTGCATTGGAATGTTGTTAGTATCAATGTTTACCCCTGAAACTTCAAAGTCTTTGTCAGTTGAATCATTGATTACTAAAGGGGTAAATGAAAAATTATTCCGAACAAAAATTGCTACACCTCCACCTTTGGCTAGGGTGCGACAGTAGAAATTAGCCAATCTGTAATTTTGAATTTTGAAAATTGAAGATTGACGGTGTCTCGATATGTTTGCCATGTTTGTCCGAGTTCCACAAAGAGGTAACGGTAGAATTCCCAGTCGAGGACGTAGGCCGAGTTTCCCTTACCAGCGTAGCGAGTGACGGGTTCGGCACACTAAGCGTGCAGGGGTGTCCCCTAGTATATATATTATAAAGCTCGATGTAGTGACTCACTCACTAACTCTAAACGTTGAGGCTCTTCCCGGTGGACTTCCCCCATGAAGTGTAAACTTAAAATTGAAGCGCTCGGTCTGAAATCCCCCCCCCCCCCCCCCAATAAAAAACACGCTCCTAAACCCAAAATTGAGTAATATTAAATTAATGCACCCAAATTGGGTATCAAACTAAATATTCATCTCTTAATTACAAATATACAATCAGATTGTAGAAAACACTATGTTTATGAGCTCCAGTGCACAAAAAACCGAAATTAATCGTCATACTGGTTAAGAATCCTGGCGAGGCCGTAGGTCAATCTTCCTCACGAGGCGACATGCCTAACTCCACAAATGGGATGAAAAGATTTGAGAGTTGGTGACAGCGTTACATAATTTTTTAGAAGGCTTTGTATTACCTACTGTTACACGGGGGGAGGTGGGTCTGAAAAGGCTGATTTTAACTTAAGGCCTCTTTCATATTACGCGATTTCGTACGTACGGAAAATAATTTTTAGTCGACTGAAGAAGAATATGGGACTTTACTCATTGCATGATTCCATCATGGAGACGATTTTTTTCCGTGTAGCAGTCGTCCAATGCCACCAGAGCTTGACTATTTCGTGTCGTCGCTTGGGCACAATGGCCCACGGGACCAAATGGGCGCTTGCACACGATTTCCTTCGTACGGACGAAGGCCGTTTTTACCAATCGAGCTTCGCGAGGGTTGTTAGGCTTAGCTTACCCATTAAGCACAGCACGTAATTCAATTTTTTTTTGAATTAATTATAGTTTATATCCCATATTTTAATAAGTGACCTAGTGAAATATTTACGCGATGTGTAAACATATATTTCTGAAACACTGGATTCTGGGTGAGCAGACCTACTCAGTGGTATTTAAATAATATCTATATGCTAGTTCAGACTAAAAACGAAATTAGTCAAGGATTGTCGTCAGATTCTTCCAAGATTCACTGGTTAGCGCATGCACACTACAAACAATTTCTGCCAACACAATAAAGGTAATTTTACCTGTAACGTTACATCAAACTTCTAGAAGTTGAGTAGAGAGCGCGACACCTGTCAAGAGGTCAATAGACCAACCAAGACAATAATTGACGACGATAGGCGCCTGAACTGGTACCGGATACCTATTCATATCCTACTCAAGATAAAATTACCAGTGCCACATCGCAAGTGATTCCTTCAGGGCCGCCCAAAGACTTTTGGTGGCCCGGGGCAAAGTTTAGCATGTGGCCCCTCCCTCCACTTCAAAATAAATTTCATTAATCTAATCGTCAGTAAGATTTCTGTTCATGGACGTTTTCTCAGGCCTAGCTGCGAAGCTCCGGAAAATTTTTGGTCTAATTAACACAAACTTTTGAAACATTTTCTTAAGTATTATCGCTACAATAACATAAATCTATTATAATAAAACTACTATTATTTAATATACAGTACAAGTAAACGTCACACAGCACAAATATATTACAATATAAGCACAAAATGCACAAAAATATTACAATACAAGTACAAAATGCACAAATATTATGGTGATCGATTTCGGTGAACTACGCTCACCTTCCTCAGACCAGGGGGATTCACAAATTTAAATTTATCTATTTAATGTAATTTTAAATTGATTAAAACCGATATAAAATCACTGCATTTACTTATATATATATATATATATATGAAAATATTGTAACGTAACTATACATGTAATAAGGATTACAACAATACCAAATAATTAATTTTACTACCTCTAAAAGCCAAGAAAACAATGTTTCAGGTAATTGATACGAACTTTTTTCTTGAAAAGATAAAATTATAAAAGTTATAGAAAACATTCATATCAACCATGTATTAAAATATAAATGTGATACATTATCAGGTTTTTTAGTAAAACCCAGTGAAAACTAGTTAAAATTCCGGTACGTTTTTCGTTCCAACTAGAATTAAAATTATTAACTTATAGGAAAATTTAAAAATGCATATATTATAACGCACAATTAAATAAGGAAACCAATGTATGACTGGAGTTTTCATGGCCTCTTAGTTTCTTAGTAAACAACCTTCAAACTCGAGTGCACATAATTTCTGCGCCGACAGTAGCCACTGCCACAATCAGTTGCATTGTTGGGCGCAGTAGCCCTTCGATTGCCAGTTATGCCAGAGGAGCCATCCTCACCGATAGTATTAGCTGTGGGTGAGGGAAGGAGGGGCCAATAAATTTGTATAGGCCACTTGGCTTCGCTAGCTAAAGAACAAGCTTAGACCGAGAGTGGCCGAATGTTCAAGAAGTAAAATAATTTGGCGAGCGCGAACATCAGTGCTTAAAAAAACAGTCAACTGAGAGTTGGGGTTATGTTGTTAGTTGTTGTTTTCAAAATAGGTTGTAGACCACTGGCTACGTAGCTTATTGATGTCTGGAAATAATTATTAACATTAAAACTCTAGTTGATACTCGTGAGTTGAAGTTTGTTTTTGTGCTCAACTTTAAAATTATTCAATTTTTATTTCACAGGCATAAAAGGCATTTTGTAGCAACTCAATTTTCTCAGCATAAAACACAGTGAAATTTGTGTTATCATGCGGGACACTATATCAGTGATGTACATCACAGTGTACACGTCCGTACAGTGACAGTGGTATTGACCCTCCCGCTCAACAATACACTTAGACTACAGTGTTAATCATAGTTAATTTCACTTATCACGAATAAATAATAAATAAATACTGAATGAATGATTACCTAAAATATAAATGGTTTATTCGCTCACCAGTGACAGTAAAAAATTATGAAAACAATTTTGATAGGTCTTATATTTGTTATATTAATGTATGTCAACACAAATCAATCATACTATTTGTTTGGGAACAACCCGTACGTGGGCATAAATGGTTTTTAATCAAGAGCTACTTTACTGAATATGTTGAGAATACACCCCTGTTGCAGTTACAGTTTCAGGGTAAATTAAACCAGATAATAAAAGAGCTAGAAAAAGTTAAATGTCACAAAATAAATATTATTAAAAAGGAGTTTTACATATCTGAACAATGATGAAGATATTTTAGCTATAAACGGAGTAATTTAAGAGCTCCTCTTTTTATTAAGATCTACGTCATAATATCAAAGGTCTTTACGAACATCCATGTCGTAATGTCTTTAAAAGTAGTAAATTTTAAATGCCAAAGAAAACATTATAGTAGAGAGGAACTAAAAAAGACAATTAAAAACGGTTAAATATGATGGTAGGTGAATCCAGATAGTACAGAACGTAACAACATTCTTATTTTTAGACAAGACACATAATATCTCCCGCGAAAGCATAGTGCAAGTGAATCATAAATAATAAAATTAAAAATAGTTCATCGTACACACATATTTTCCACATTGGGTAAGTGAGCGGTGATGTTGTATGCATATTACCAGACTTAAGTACCTAGAAATCTACTGTAATTTAGTGGTTTACAATGCACCATCGTTAATTTATTGTTTTTGTACTGTAAAAATATATAATTTACTTTGCAGTACATTACAATACTACATTGAAACATTTATAGTATATTCTTTTATTAATTTAAATAAAACGTTACCATAAATACTAGGCCTAAAATTAAGCTTTTTGTTCTCTCAAAATCTGTATAAATCTGGAAATGGAATACGAATAATAGCAACTTAAGTAATGGAAAATTATAGTAGGTTATTAGGAAATTCAAAAGAACGCATTAAACTACAGAAATATCACACTATAAAATACAACAATAACAAAATATTTCTTTACTGGACGACAGTAACCAAACATAGGTACTGATGACTGGCGAATGAAGATGCCAAGTAAGGAATACATACGACACACCCTTCATGACAATTAATTGAAGAACTCTTCCAGATACGTTGTTACAACATTTTATATTTTGCCTGCAGGTCTTTTGGGTGCAAAACACAGTGACTTCTGAAATACGACTACTATTTCTTAAATCTAGTGTACTTATTGAAAAAAAAGTGCCGGGAAAGAGTGCAACGTTACCACGTTCGAACGAAGTGCCGCCGCCTACTACCAGCTTTGAAACTAAGTTTGTAAGCACCTTTTATCATAAGGACTTCGACTTTTTAATGGCAGATTTATAATGTTTTTACTTTAATTTTGTTTACTTAGTTGATTGTATTGTTCTTAGGCTTCTACATTTTTATCACGATTTTATTCATTTGCATACTTTAGCCCCATGTTACTAATCACTCGTTTCACATTAAATAGAGCTACGTATTATTTTGCTACGACGAGTCAAGGAATTTTCGAAACACTAAACCAAGATTATTTATTTACACGAACCGAATTGGTAAAAAAAACGCAATATATGGTTAAAAGCTTAATCAATAAACCACTATAAAAACAAATAAATTCACAATCGCTGTATTATCTTAAGTTTGTAATAGTAATATATCATAACACTGGTTTTGTAGGGATTACAATGCGACCATACAATTGATTTTCCTACTACTAAAGCCAAGATAAATTTTAATTTAGAACAAGTATAAAAATTTTGTTTGAAATAGTATATACTTTTGAAATTAAAGTTGAAAAATAAAACATACAAAAACGCTCTTGTCCACCTTGTATTAAACTATGAATGCGGTCCAAACCCGGAGTTTTGAGTAATACAAATGTAAACTTAGTGGATCTTTTGACAGATTTTATACAAACAGTGTACGAAAACAGGACATATCATAAGAGTGGCCCATTGACCACGCCACTCAAGCATATTTATATGATCACAAACAGGACAGATGTTTTGGTGTTTTCACAAGCTGAACGACTTTACACTTGTTTGCAAACAAGACAACTGGTAAGGGGTAGAGGTGCAGTCACATATCTACCAGAGCGTATGTTGTCATTCCACTATTCCGACCGCTGACAAACTTCAAATACCAGTGTTCAACTAGCACCAAAAGGCTCCCTGGTTGCTATAAAACCAATGGTTTAGCTTAAACGCTTTAAACTAAAACTGGAAGACTTATCTGGCCTAATATCAATTTTAATAATATTTTGATACAGGCATGAATCATTTCTTATCTAGTAGATTATTAAGTATTTTATTTTTTATTGCATGAAATGTGGCCCCCCTCTGGACTAAATTTGTGTGGCCCCGGGGCAATCTGCCCCTTTTGCCCCCCCTCTTCTGGGCGGCCCTGGATTCCTTATAACTTCAAGGCCATTGAAACACCAGGATTGTATTTATTTTTTCATAATTGTCTTAGCGCTTTGTTGTTGTTATAATATATACAACTAGGCATCCTACTTTATTATGTCTTTCGTACTGGAAACGGTTAAAAATGGAAAAGATAGGATTTTATTCAATAATAGTAAGTATAGAGAATGCTACTCAGTTAAAAACGGTGATGTGGTCTTGCGATGTTTGGGGAAGACGTGCAAGGTGTCAGTAAGAACCAACGGAGAAAAAACTATCATATATTCAGCTGATGAATCACATACTGGACCACACCCATGACAATGAGGAATTGTACTCCAAATCCCCCAACTCAGTCAGGACGTTACTCACAAGCAGACACTCCTGTAGCTGAAGTTGCTGCTCCCATCTTTGATGCATCCTCAGACTCGCCACTATCCACCCTGGCCAAAGACACACCATCCGTCCGTCTCGGGATAGGCTTAGCACGGTCTAACGATAGCAACGTCAACCTTAGCAGATCAGTAACCAATACTACTACTCCACGCCAGATTACTGTTTCTTCTCTACAGCAGACACTTCGCACAAACTATTACTTCTGACGATAACTCCACCATCTGAGTTATCCACCTTGCACCCTAACCATCAGGACGAGAATGCTGAGTTAAAACAAGAAATAGTTAAGCTCCGTGCCCAAGTAAAAACAATTCTAGATCACTCCGTTGAATCTGACCAGCATATCATGCAGTACACGGATAAACTTTTCATAGCAAACAGTGGTGCTTAGGTCTAGAATCAGCGTCCTTTAAAGATCCTTATGGTTGAAGAAGGCACTCAGACAGAGCCCATGTGCGATGTAACTTCAAAACAAATGAACAAAACCTTGAATGAAGCAAATTGTAGTGACGAGGTGCTTAAATGTGCGCTGGCGAATGCACGGAATCAAATATAAGACCTGCAAAACAATATCAAAAACCTATCTACCATCTGCAATCGTTGCAAAACTCTTCAAGAAGAATCTACCAGTATGATAAATTCAATTAAATGCTTGGAAGAAGTGATAAAAACCTAAGAAATACTCACCAGCCGATCCGATCTGTGGAAATATTTAAAGAATCCCACTGCACTATTAGCCTTAAAAATAGGATTCCGCAATGTAACCCTGGCTGGAGACAATAATGCTCGTCACCTCGCGGTGCTCCTTAAGGATCATGTGCAGCCAGAGATAAAGGTGAGTGGAATATGCAAGCCAGGCGCTGGCTTGCTTAATATTGCACCATCATCAGTCTCTCCATCCAACCACATCTATATCCTTCTTGCGGGGACCAACGATGTTGCTGCTGGGAGGGAGGACACAATATTTAACTGCTTGGAGCAGTGTAGCCTATCATCAAGAGTACTACTTGTGCCCCTACCACTAGGCACGACCTCCTTTAAAGACAGCCCCATTCATCGTACCGTGGCCCTCACCAACCACTACATGACTGAGCTCTGCGACCGCCTTAGGGGTGTGGAATTGCTGAACATCAGAAGCATCACTCGACAGAATTTTACATCACATGGCTTGCATCTGAGGGCGTCAGGTAGCGTCTTCTGGTCGAACTCATCGCGGAAAGGTTGGCCGAGATATTGCCACTTCCTCCACCTGCTACTACCAGATTGACACTATCTCTGAAGTTTACAATCCAGCAACCAAACCCCCATCACCATAGCCTACGATACATACACTGAAGCGGCATCCCGAACATCTCAGCAGCCGGCAGAGACTCGATGAGGAGGATTCCAGCACCACCTCAAATATAAAATGCTATGAACAGGACCACACCCATCCACAGTGCGATACAGCATTCTACCTCCAGTCCTTTAAGTATACGACAGACTTACTTTCAACATACTAATTATAGTGATTTATATTTTTTAGGGAACACACCTCCAAGCAAAGGCCAAAATTAACACACTTAAAATCATACAAATCAACAATTTCAAAATTGAAACACCAAAATTCCTTCAGTCTGATTCTTCAAAATGCTCAATTTGCAACCAACAAATCACATGAAATACAACTTATGTGTGAAGAGCTCCAATCGGACGTTCTCGTTGTAACCGAAAACGGTTTTATATTTGCAAAATTCCAAACTGTAACGTTTGGCCTGGTAACGAATATCAATTCTTCTCTCGAAAAATATTTCAAAAAATGTTTGGGGCTTCATTAACAATAAAACTACAGTACACAGAGAAATAAAAATTGAAATTGGCAATAACCTAGTCAGTGATACTTCCGAGATTGCGGATGAGTTTAACAGATTTTTCTCTTCTGTTGCTTGTCGGCAAGGCCCACATCACCACTATAAGAAAATCCCACTCGCAAGCAGAGCTCAGTACACTCAATGACACTGGCCCCTGTAGTTGAGGAACGAACGAATTATTAAACAATTTCCTGATAACAAATAAAACGATATTAACTTGGTATCTATGTGGCTCATAAAAAAATGCTCAAAGTATATTGTGACACCACTAACCCACTTAGTCAATCTGTCTTTTCAAATAGAGGTTTTCCCCTCTCTCCTGAAAACTGCTCAAGATAATCCTCACTCAATAAATAATTATAGGCCTGTCTCAATCTTGCCAGCTCTGAGCAAGATATTTGAAAAACTGTTTCTTTCTAGAATGCTTTATTTTTTAAACAGATACATTCAGCTCTCTGAATACCAATTTGGGTTCAGAAAGGGCAAATCAACGATGGACTCAGTTGTGAGTCTAGTTGATTCGATTGTAGCGGGGATTGAAGCGTGTTTCTTGACCTTTCTAAAGCATTTGACTGCGTTGAACACAAAATACTGCTTGGCAAATATAGAATCCCATGGAATTCGAGGCGTGCTGCTTTTATGGCTTAGTTCGTTTTCAAAATATAGAACACAAGTTGTCCAGATTGCAAATCATTGTTCAAAACAAACTTCAGTCAGATATGCAGTTCCCTAGGGTTCAATTTTCAGTCCTACTCTCTTCCTGGTTTAAGTTAATGACATAGGTTCATCACTTCTGCATGGAAAACTGGTGCAGTAAGCTGATGACACAACTCTCTGTTTTAAAGAAAGCTCAAAACTAAATTTGGCAAAAACTTTTTTGACGTAAACAACTGCGTTCAACAATTTAACAAACTCAATCTTCAAACAAACATATCAAAATCAAATGTTCTAAATTTTTCATTACGCTCTACAGTGTCTGAGGGGGGACTCACCGTCATGGTGGCAGACTCTCCATTCTAGAGGAAGGCAGTTCCTCAAAGTTCCTTGGAATACGTCGATTGAGGTTTGACATGGTACCGTCATATTGACTATGTTTGCGCCAAATTGTCATTGGGGATATTAGTTTTAAGCTCTTTGGGCAAACACTGCCCAAGTCAAGTACTGATTACGGCGTATTGTGGTCTGTTTTATCCACATCTTTCCTATGGAGTGGTGTTGTGGGGAGTCAGAGCAAATATAAATTTTTTAAGAGTATTTAAATTACAAAAAAGGCGATCCGAACTATCGCACTTTTAAAAATTTTCAACTGTTGACTCTGTCTAGTCTTTAAATTTTAGAAATTGCCGTTTTTTTTTTTTTTGGTCGAAATGTGCCTTAACCAGAGGCCGTGACGTACATGAGTACAAGACGAGAGACAGAAAAAATTACCGGACTGGGAGACACAGAACGGTAGTTTACTTGCTCTCATAAGTAGGTGCTCGCCTAATCAACAGATTGCCACTGTCAGTTAAGAATTCCAGAACACCTAAGGTGTTTAAAACTCGCCTTCAACGCTTTCTAGCGTCTAATATGTTTTACAGTGTGGGCGAGACTGACCCCAGAGCTGGAAGTGGGTGAAAATTGGCGAAGGATGATTGCGAGAGTGAGTGGATGATCAATTGTAAGTTTGAAAGTGTCTTTGATGTGAATGAATGTCTAAATTTGAGATATAATAGCTAATGACTTGTGCAATACAATGTTAATTGTCTTCTGCACTAATAAATGAAATGAAATATATTCAGTTCTTTTTCTTTTGTGATTTTGTTTAGACGATCGATAGCATCGAAAATGACATTTTGATTGATATTTTGACTGACCATAGTAAATTTGATTCTTATAACGCTACCTAAATCATTAAAATAGGAAACCTTAATCTATTACAATTTCAATAATTTGTGTCTATATGATATTATAATAAAAACTTCAGCAACAAATTTAAAATGTGTATAATTACTTGAACCTCATTAAGTGTTCATAAATAATAATAGTTTACTGAGTTTATAAATATCATGAACATATATTCGAGCATGAAATCTCCCTAGAAGGCATACTGTATTTGTTTGAAAATAGTTAAAATATATACTGTATAATCTAGTGTGTAGCCATCTATAGTATTAATATTAAATAGTATATAACTGTGGTCGACATTTTAAACAGTGTATATTTAATAATTTGTACAATGATGTGGAGATTAATATTAATAAAACAGTGACATAATTTTTTTATTACGGTATTGGTGGCTTTTAACAACGATACCAAAGAACGATAATAAAAAATAAATAATATCAATACAAAGAGCAAAATTGGTTTTACTCTCCCACTAACCATAATAACTAAATAAATAATAGATAATTTGTTAATATGATTCCATTAATATTTCAAAAGCAAACTTAAATCAAAGAAAGACGCAAAAAATATCAATTTATTTGTAATATCTAAAACAATTACTTTGAATTAATTTAATTAAAAATATTAGAAAGAATACAACATTGTCTTTTTTGAATAACTATCAAATTGTAAATAATGTGTATAATTGCACTCAGATGTAATATTGATTAAAAGTATAAATATTCCACGACGTATATATAATTTATATAAAAGTATATGTTTTGTGACGACAGTAAAAAAAACAATATGATTATTTGTTCGCGATCCATATTAACAAATTCAAATAAAACTACTAAAGACGGAAATCACAACTCAATCGAGGGTTCACCAGTTCCCACGCCCTTTCGGACTGAAAAAATCGTGTAGTATGAAAACCAACCAATAACAGAAAAAACTTGAACGAAATCGTGTAATGTGAAATGGGCCTTACGTAATTTAGGCTCTGCCCCTTTGACCTGAGCAGTTTGGATTGAGAGGAGAACAATGAACATGCAGGAGTATTTAAAAAAGTAATCGACAATGTAAACATATGTTGAACCTCTGTTCTGCTGCAGTTCTACTTAAGGCTGTACATCAATGTGCACTCTACCTCATCATTCAGGTATTTCGGATCAGGGTTGTAGAAATGCTGTCAAGCCTGCACTCCATTAGATCAAGATTTCACTAGATAGTGTTTAAGGAAGGACAGATGCCATATCTCAAATTTGTTTTAAAGGAGAGGCCAGCCTCCTTCTTAACCTTGCTCTGCCAATTTCCACATAGACTATTGACCTGTGCGAGGAGCTTATTCAGACAGAGTAAGGAGGTGAACCAGAACAGTAGAAGGTGAATATTAATGAGAATTATTCCAGTCTAGGCCGGATTCAAACCAGTTTTATCTCTAACCCAAGCTCAAAGTCCTAATGCCTTAGACCGCTCGGCCACCGGCTCACCTAAAAAATACCCTAATTATTCAAGTGCTAATAAATGTATTTATACAGACAGCACTATGATCATCACCTCTTATAGACAGCGCTATAGTCTACCTCTTGCAGCAAGCATTGCAGTCTACTTTCACAAGACAGACGCTGTCTTGTGAAAGTGCAGTGTACTTTGAGAGCAGACGCTGCCATTAAGGTTATGTTGCAAGGGCAATCCATAATTTAATAAAAAAACTTCCGAGTCTGAGTTAAAGTATGTTGAACTTCAACTCCTACATACAAGCAAAGCTCTCCTAACTTCTGTGGAGGTTCCACACATACCTGGGAGGTTTTCACTTTCACAGTTGAAAATAAAATCTTAATTTTCATTGTAGCAGTTGGAATCTATGATAGTTACATCAATTACTACTATGGCGTACCTCTCTGCAGTCCTTTAAATGGAGAGCATTTCCTACCTACCTACCAAAACAAAGTACTTTACTCCATAACAGAGCATCAGAAACTCAATATCAAGGACACTCTTCGTGCACTGGCTATAAAGGAGTTTGCTTTACTACAGCAAACTGCTACAAAAAAGAACACTTAAAGGAGATTACCATGAGAAATTAAATTGAGTACGGTATCATTACTCCAAGCCTCTGATTTTCAGTGTGATCATATATATATATATATTTTTTTTTCAGTACCCAATCTCTTAAATCTTTCAATTGAGAATAGAATTATAATCACTTCTAACAACATAGTAAATTTGTTATACTTTCATTTTTGTAAAAGTATTTACTTTTTCAATTAAATCTTACCAATTTATTATATAAAGCATTGAAGGAAGCAGGCCAAAAATAAAACATAGCCAAAAAATAGTATTTCATCTTAATTGGCTGAAAAAAAGAACCGATCATGATTTTAATTTCTGTCTGAAAGTGCCATTACCAATTACTTTAGCACTGGGGCTAATAGCGAATATGAGTTGGCTTTTGACTGAGCATTTTCAGCTTTACTTTTTTCGTCAAGACCATTTTCCTTGAATTAATCATAGATCAAGGATTGCAACATCAGACGCTAGCCTTGGTCTATTCTGTACTGTTTGCGGATTGTGTCATTTTAAATAAATACAGAAACAGTTTTAGAAAAATACACATTCTCACCTAAATCAGTTTTTAATCATTTTTAATTATCATGCTATTCAAAACCGCCGGTGAGGCCTGCTCTCTATCGATGTCATTCTGCTTCATGACAACACTTGGCCTGATGCTGCGGCAAGAACACAGACACAACTGGACAAGTTTTGTAGGGAAATACTGCATCATCCACCATACAGTCCTGACTTGGCACCATCAGATTTTCATCTTGTTCCAAAACTTAAGGAATTTCTTGGTGGAAAGTACTTGGAAAATTATGACATATTGAAAGAAACAGTTACAAACTAGTTTAACAGTCAGGCGGGAGAATTCTTTGGTGATGGGATCCAAAAGCTAGTACCATGACTTAAAAAATGTGGCAATGTTGACTATATAGAAAAGTGAAAAATGTTCATATTTTAGTTTGTGATATCATTTATGTCCATAAATAAAGTTTCTTTTATGCTATTAGAAAACGGTTTTTACTTTTGCCAACCTTTTCAAAATTATTCGAAAAAGTTATTTACAGCCAAATTTCAAGCTTCCTAGAGAGCAATAATTTATTGTACTCTTCTCAGTATGGGTTTAGAAAGGGGAAAAGCACTGGAGCTGCAATATTTGATTTTATAGAAAGTGTATCATTAGCCGTGGACAAATCACATTTTGCAATCGGAGCCTTCTGCGACCTGTCAAAAGCGTTTGACATTGTTAATCATTCAATACTATTAAAAAAACTGTCTTATTACGGCTTTAAGGGTAAGGCTTTTAATTTATTAACATGTTATTTAAATAATAGAAAACAAAGAGTGAAGCTTCATAAATATGGTGTAAGCAACTTTTGCAATGTTCAATCTGGAGTTCCCCAGGGATCGGTCCTGGGACCTCTGCTTTTTCTCATTTATGTTAACGATCTTCACTTAGCTGTTAAAGATTCAAAACTTGTCTTGTTTGCTGATGACACCTCTCTGGTTGTTACAAGTAAGGAAAAAGACATCTTACTATCCCATCTGGATGAAAATATGCTTAATATGATTAAATGGTTCGATGATAATGGTTTAAAATTAAATCCAGAAAAGACTAAAATTATTAACTTTCATTGTAATTATAAAAAGTCTCCTTTCTCTGATAGCTCTTACTTACAAACCTCAACAAAATGTGTTAAGTCTTGTGGGTTCTTAGGAGTAAAGCTTGATAGCAGTTTCACCTGGGTGGATCACATTAATTATTTGATATGCACATTAAATAAGGCATATTATGTGCTACTGACATTGTCAAATGCTGTGGACTTAAAAACTATGCTGCAGGTATACTTTGCCTATGTCCAATCCCATTTGAATTATGGCATTCTTTTCTGGGGTAATTCTCAAATAAGTTCAAAAGTATTCAAAAAACAAAAACAAATCATTAGACTGATTATGAAGGCATCAACTAGAGATTCATGTAGACCTATTTTTAAATTTTTAAATATTCTTCCTGTTCCATGTCTATTTATTTTGCAGTCTCTAATTTTTGTAAAAAATAACTTATCATATTTCTTTTCTCATAATCACATCCATCAATATAGTACACGTAATTCAAACCTTTTTCAATTTCCTGTTCATAAAAAAGTTTTCTTTGAAAAAATGCCATTCTACTCTTCCATTCGTTTATACAACAAACTTCCAATAGAAATCCGTTCTGAACTGTCACCAGTAAAATTTAAAATTATAATTATTAATTATCTGTCCGAGCATTGTTTTTATAGTGTACAAGAGTACCTAGATTCTGATAAATAGTGACTATTCGATAATATTTTTTGAAAGTTTGAACTACTGAAACTTAGTTTTAATTTAGTTTTAAGCTTTGACCTGTTGACAATTTACCTACCATATTGATATTTATTTCATGTAAATGGTGTATGTAATGTAAATAAATAAATAAAATAAATAAAAATACTTTAAAAATGACCCTCGTACATAGTAAAACATGACAGTGCATATGGTTTTTCACAAACGTTATATGGTTAAACATATCGTTATATTAGATAATATCCTGTAACAATATGTTTTAGTTTGTAAAGTTCTACTGAAATTTGATGGTCTATAAAGGAATTCTGCTATTCATGCTAATATTTATCAAACATATACAGTATCACCTTGTTACTTCATCTTGTTTTAATTTCAATTCTGACAAGCTCACTTGTTTTTAAACACAATTAGCTTGCCAATTTGATATTCAGTTCACTATGCACTTTATATAAGTTCATTAAAAATCACTTTTAAGGATGTGCCTACATGTATTCTTTTTCTTTAGTAACGGAGCATGTTTGAACATGGCAGTGATTTTTCCTTCCAGTAATTAATTAGCATTTGTCATTTTGCTATTCTTTGCAATCTATTTATTTTTTTCTGTTATAAGTATAACCCTTCAGGATAAGTTCTAAACTTGAATATCCTTGGTTAGATTGTTGAGTTTGGAACACGAGTATTTTATTTATTCTTTTTGTCAATATATGTATGAATGAATGTCGCCAGTAGGATTGTGTATGAAAATCTGGCTGACAAGTCCTGTATAAAAGTTGTGACCCAAAAAGAACTTGTTTAATTGAGCAACATATTCAGATGTATGTTTGTTTTGCTGTTAGATAGCATTTTAATGTAATGTGACAACATTCCTTAGATTAGGGATAATTTTGAACAACTTACGGCCATTCTAAGTTTTCCTTATATAGAAAATTCACTTTATTCATTTTCCACATCTTTCAGCATCAGCTGACGCATGTTTCTTCAATATGAAAACCACATTTGATCATTTACATATTTCCAAATTAAATCGCAACAAACTTTTCAGCGTAACCTCACTTATTGAGTTTTTCTTTTTTTTGTTCGATGAAACTAGTTCTATTAGGTGTTTCACAGGTAGCACCAGCTGTCTCCCTCTTCTCCAGCACACGCTGAAGTGACTAATAGCTGAGCTAACAGAAGGCCTAATAGTCGTCCGAGCGCTTAGTTGAAATAAATCACCGTTAGATAATAGCCCATGTGGGCATCTACAGCAAATGCATTGGCTTAGGCAGACTAATCATTTATGTTTCTATAGTCAATGAATTTGTGTTAGTAACTAAAGTTCCTTTTAACTTAACACCCATGACATATTTGAATGATATCTGTCATGGAGCTAACATTTATCTAATATTATTATCTAAATCTTCATAAATATTGAGCTTTATGTATGCTTAATGCAAAATAATCTATATTTTTCTAAATTATAACATTTAAATTGTTGTTTATGTATTTTTGTTTTGGTACCGGCAGACTGCACTTTTGTAGTTTCGTCAGTTGGTTCAATAAATTTATACTGTTATGCACAATCGTTCAATTTTTAAAGGACCAAAGAGAAAATGCAAAAATTAAAAAGAATTTATTGCAAACCAACATAATTTACAACAAACATAACTTGAAATATTTCTGAATTAAAAAAAAAATTTGAATTGGTTATAAAATGCGACAAACATAAAACCAGACATACATAAATACAGTCGTACAAATTTAAACAAAAGTAATGTAGAATAGCTTACAAAATAAATGAGTCAGTTTTAAATAATACCATTAGAGCACATGACTTAATTTAACACGTTCACTCCTGATGTGAACTCTATGCATGAGGCATCCTTGTAAAGGCAAAGCAGATTTTAAATAATCTTCTTTGTGTAACATTTAAAGTACAGCTAAACGTTTGCAAATACTTCACCCACATATTTTTCTTGTGTAGCTCAATTTTTATAATGGTAGACTCAGAAGCAGCGGCAAGCGAGCGGAGAGGAAGAGTATCATTGTAAAGGGGGTCTTACAAACATTCACTCAAAATAGGTCACTCAATGCAGGAATGACCTATCGGACTACATTCATTGGTTTAGGTTAGTGGTGCACAGCCGAGTCTACAGTTATAGAAATTGTTCTATAGAATTTTTCAAATTTGTCTTTATCATTCATTTTGCAAACACATTTCTTATACTTTTATGTTTTACTATCAATTAGTTTTTAGCAATATTGGTATGCATATCAAGATTTTTATGAATCTTAAATTAGTTTTACCGTATAAGTCAAAGAGAAATTCAAATTAAGTTTTTGCAATTTTAAGTTATTTAGTCACCAAATAGATGAGAAATACGTAATTTGTGCAAAAATAAAGACATAATGCTTCTATACTTATGTATGTTATCTTTGGAAAGTGAAACAATGAGCTATAAAGAAAATGGCCTGTTTGCAATTCAGCATTAAAATCATTTAATATAACACAGAATATAAATGTTTACTAAATAAAGTAATATGTGCTTAAATAAAAAACGCAGCACAATAAAAAAAATCAGGCGTGAACATGTTAAGAAGTATAATTATACAATAGACATTGAATCTTTGAATTTAATACTGTTATCACAAAGTGGTAGTGAATCAGGAACAATCGTCAACACGATAATACTCAACGTTCAGGTACTTACAGAACAATACTGAACTAAGATACAGACATAAATAGAACACTATAATGCTTCAACTTTACTATAAAGCGTAAGTAGCTGGACTTACTTCATCATTAAATTACAAAAAAACTATCACCAAGATACTTAAAGATTTAAATAAGACTGTTGTATGAAAATTTTTATTTAAAAAATAATGAAACAAATTTTGTTTGAGTAAATGTAATGTTATTGTAGAACTATTAATGTAATGTAGAGCAAAGAAGTTAGAGTATGTTTTTCAAACTGTAGAATTCTTAATCATAACAACCGGGCAAAATTAAATACACATTTCTTCTAGGCAACATCCTTATACTTCTTAAATAGTTAACAGTGAAAACTAGCAGGAATTTTCTTAGAGAAACATGATAATTTTAATTAAGGGGTAAACAATTCCATTAAAATGCCAACGAATTTGTGGTACTGAATAATAAGTGTTTCTGATTTATTAAAAAAAGAATAAAGTTATCAAATTAAAAGCATAAGAAAACATGCTCACACTCTTAATTTGGAACGATCAACAAGTGTAAAAATATTAAAATTTGTTATAATATTGAAATAAATTTCTGAGTATCATTTTGGACTTGCACAGTTTGTGCCATTGTGTTAGGGCAGTTTTCTGTAAACTGTATTTTGGTTTTTTCGATGCTTTAGAATAAATCCCGTTAAAATAATAGAGCTTTAAATTAATCATGTTCACAGCTATAAAGATAAAAAAGAAAATAATTGAATAGAAATTATTCTAAAAGTTGTTTTTTAAAACAAAAGCATTCATTATTTAGATTAGTGATTTTTGCATATCTGTCACTGACTTTCTTATTTAAATGGTTTTTCGCCAATAAAAGAAGGTACGTTTGAAATTCTTGAAAAAAAAGAGATTTTTACAAAAACAATTAAAATCATTTTCAATATTTAAGTATGAATTAACTCAAACTTCTCTAGTTTCAGTTTTTCTTAAATAATCCAACAAAGTACAATGGACCTGCAGGGCAGAAAACATCCTCACACTATGCCAAGGACCGAAGGAAACAGTGCACTTCATGTGAAATGAAGGACATCAAGTTCTTTTTCAGTAGTAGCTTTTTTATAAACTGTTTTTTAAATAACTAAACAATTTCAATATAACCATTGTGAGACATTAGCTATGACATGGAACATTTTTTGACATCAGCCAGTAATCGTATAGAGAATGGAACAGAAGTTATTTCACCATTTGAGACCATGGTAGGGGTAGATGTAATTTTTAATTATTTTTATTAACTTCACTCGCCAGTTCACATGGGCCTGCAGACCTGTGTGTGAACTTTATCCAACAAGTGAATTACCGCCCGTTGGATCAGTGGGGAATTGAACCTTGGACCTTGCCCTCTGCAGTCCGAAGCCTTATCTACTGAGCCACCACATCAGCAATTTTTAGAACTGTGTTAGTTCTAAGTAATTTAATGTGTTAGTTTATTGAGTAGCTCATACTTCACTAACGCTACTCAGATAAAATAGTCCCTGGAAAATCTTTTCTTCTTTGAACTGTTTGTGATGCTTGATGTCCTGTTGTTTCCTAATGATTTTTGTAAAAGAAAAAAAACTAATAGATCAAACAAGACAGAAGAGATAGAATCTAAGGTGTAATCAGATGATGTTAAACTTATGATCTACCAGATTCAAAGCATGGTAAATTTCTTCAAGATCAAGCCCATGCCTTAGGTAACAACAAGAAATACATATTATCACATTTTAATTACAATCAATGTTATATCTGCAAATTTTCATTTTAGCCAGTTCGTTATTGTTTATTTACAAAATTTAATGTATGAAAAAATGGTCTGTGAGGTTGCAAAGATCTATAAACTATATTTCAGGTAGTTTTTAATTGCAAAGTAAATGAGAGATTTGTATTAGAGAACAAAACACAATGATTTTTGGAGCTTAAGAATACAACTTTCATCCTACCTGACTGCACTTGAAGCTATTCATTTTACATCAAAAGATGACATTAAATGTAATTAATGCATCTAAAAATGAAAAATTTTTAGAACCAAATGAATTGCTGTACAAAAGGTTTAATTGGTACTGGAAGAGAGATTAAACATATGAGGGTATTAAATTTGCTAGCCAAGATGGTTGGGTTCCAATCATCTATAAATAAATGAGCATTTAAATTTATTAGAGTACTAACATGTTAACAATGTTTTACTGAATCAGTAATATTGAACAATGTAAGAGATTTATATACAGTTTTCTTATATTCATCAAGTCTCATAACATCTTAAACTATCTTTCAACAAACTCTTGCACATCATTAATTAGTCAAAAGGCAATAATTGGTGAATTTTTGTATCAATGAACTGGTTTTAACAACATTATAACGTAAAATATAATGGTACAAAATAATATAATTTTAACAATTTATCGGAATATAAATAAAACTTCATAAATTAAATATATTTGTCATATTATTAACACCAAAACAGAAAACATACCTAAAACATAAAAATTAACATTTCCCATAATTTAGTAAATATATAAAAATCAAGTTTGTTCCAAATTATGGTAATAAAATGGTAAATATATGCAGAGTGATGTACCAAGAGAGAAATACTAGAGTTAGTTGCACCAAACTGAGGTGTTCCCAGTGACTTGCAATATTCACCATGTCTCACACATGTTAGAGGTGAGAAGTGTGATAAGTATAACGTGAAAATAAGGAATAGGCTGTGAATAACCTGATGATGCCTGATATTAAACAAACAAGTGGCAGAGCTGCATTTTTAGCATTGGGAGTAGAGTCATATAATTCTTTTTTCAGTTAGACTCACTTTTCGGACTAGTAATCCAATCTATTACACTTCTTTTCCCTTGAATAATGGTTCTCCCCTCCTTGTCCTGGGGGGTGGGGGGATCATCTAGTTCCCCAAACCCCAAACCAATAGAAGGCTCAATAGGTGCAACTGACTCTAGTACAGTTCACTAATACTAATAGTAAATATGAATTGAAAATTCTACAAATGTATCCTTTACAGTTTCATTTTCCAGTAATAAAAATGAAACACTTTCATTTAAAGGATGGAACAACTTTATTTTAATGGTGGAAACACATTTTAATGAAAAATATATTTAGGGGTTTTAGTGATCAAAATAATAAGCTCATTGTAAAATGTTCAACATAACTTATTTAACCAGCATATTGAACATAAAATTTCATTAACCAACACTGTAATTACAATTCACAGCCTTTATAAGTAAAACATAACACATTACTTAACACCTAAATAAACAAAAATAACAACCGAAATGAGTAAAGCTAACATGAACAGTAACATGAGAATTAATTATCATACTTCAAAAACACATATTCGTACAAACAACACAATCAAGACACATTTTAATATTAATTGAATGGTGCCATGCAAAATGAATCAATAAAAAATATCCTTTTGACAAACCACGCAAATGTCAGAAACTCCATAGCAAGACAAGGTTAGATGTAGAACATAACACCTAAAGTTAGTTAATAATAACCACAAACACAAAAAATAATTAGTTCGGTTCACAAGAGTATCCACAAACATGTTTCTATGACATGTGGTGACTTGTTGACTAATTTATTATGTCTCTAAACCTAATTTGACATTAAACATTTTAAATTTGTGCTGTATGTTGTATGAATGGTAAACAAATTTACTTAACTTCTATTTATAGGTTTTTTAAAAACAAATCTATACTGTCTGAAAGATTCGTTTTTAACAACACCATCCAATTGCTGGAAATGAAACTAAAGATATTTTGTATAAATACTTTAAACATGTAACTAAATAATTTCTTTGGTTAATTTTATATAAGAAATTTATATAACTTAGTCAAAAATTGCTTAAATTAGCATAATATTATCTCCGTTGGTATCCAAAGACAGCCATAACTTCATGTTACTGGGTATGCGGCATACTCAGGTCACTAATAAAGTAATAAAAATACTAAATAACAAGTAACAATGAAAATAAAACATTATGCATACTTTTACACAACAGAAACAAAACTATTTCCTACAAAGTAGTGTCAAAGGCGATGGTGCAATACTAGAAGTTTAAACATTAATTATCTTAACGGCCATACGTTCATGGAACAGTTAAAGCCGCACTTTCCTGAACAAGAAACAACTGATTATATTGATAGAAGATACTGTATTTTGGGTAATTATGCACTTTCTTGCCACCTCTGAAAATACGATTTCATGTAGAAAAAGTGGTGAAATATGAGTTTATATCTCTTGAGGACTTTGATTTCATCCGCGGAAAACTCGTTTTTCCCCGAAAAATCGAAAAACTAGATTTTTATCTGATAATGAAAAAATCAACTTTTTTAAAAATCGTAATTTTCTGACAAATTTTTTTTCATTTCTCATGTTTTTTTATGCTGAACACAAATATATAACTGGTTTTGTAGTAAAATTATTTTTTCAGCTCGAAAAATGTATTTTTTACTGATATATCCAAACTTATCCTAATTGTCTATTTTCTCAACAAAAATTCGTAATTTGCGTTAAATTCGAGCGTTTGGCCTCCGTGAAGGCCTGCCGGCCGTCACTCCGGCGGGAGTATAGGTTAATTCGGTTTTAGTGATTAATAGTTGTTGGATATAATGATCGCGTAATGGCCGGTAATCGCGATTTGCCGCGATAGTAGTTTTTCTTTGATACCTCGATAAATATTTGTAATAGACCAAAATAGTTTTAAAATTTGTATTAAGCGCAAAAAAAACATCAAAATAAAAAAGAAGGTAAAATACCATTTAAATTAACGGAAATATGACAAAAATACTAAAAGTTGTGACATTGGTTTTTTTCTGAATTTTTCGGTAAAATATGTTATTTCCGCAGAATATAAAGCATATCTCGTGAAAATATAGCCAATTCTAGACCCATTTCAAGTAAAATGTTCCAAAGTTGTTTGGTGACAAGAAACTGCATAAATACCGTATTTTGAATATCTGAAATGTATGAACCAACTTATTAATTCTAAACTCACAATACAATGTTTATGACAACTGCCTCAAAAATATTATTACGAAACCGAATCTAAATGTGAGAAACTGTTATGTTACTAAGGCATACTTCAGTGACAGCATCTAATGTCAAACTTATACCAGGCACAGTTTACGATATATTGTTCCTGAATTTATTACATAAACTGAATAAATTAAAATACCTTATAAGAACTATGCAAAACAAATTATGACATTAATTATAAATTTAAAAAAATATACTTGACTCTTCTTTTAATTTATTTCTGGAATCAAACTGTAAATACTTCATAGGTGAAAAAAGATTTCAGTGTACAAAGCCATAAACAAATTGAATGTCAGTAACATAAAAAGATGGATTATTTATTTATTATAATATGTAAACAGACAAATATTTAATACAAAACTATAATCAAGCACATTAAATTGAGGTAATTAAGGGTAGTCCTACTAATAACCAACAAACTTATTCTTCCTATCCTATGCAAATGACTTTCATAATAAACCATTCTAAAAAATATCTTGATCTTCTTTTTCTGGTTATATGTAAGAACAAGATAATACTTACTAAAACTGTTTAAAAAAAATTAAATGAGATATTAAATGTTTGGTTATGTAGGAGAGACTGAAATCACCCATGATCATCTGTAATTTTGTATTAAATGTTTGGTTGTGTAGGAGAGACTGAAATCACCCATGATCATCTGTAATTTTGTATTAAATGTTTGGTTGTGTAGGAGAGACTGAAATCACCCATGATCGTCTCTAATTTGTATTAAATGTAACCAGTGTAAGGTCTATTAGAATTAAAATGATCTGCATGTTTTTAATTTTTTACACTACTTTTTATAATTACAAATAATATTGCTACAAAAATTAATTACCCATACAATGACTTTTGAAGATGAGTTTTTTGACAATTTTTTTATATAATTTAATAAACAGTTCTTATTTGGCAAATTATGATTTGGTAGAAACTACAAACACATGGAACGACACCAAGTTTAATACGGTACAACTATCCCAGAGTCCCTCAGACCTAAATGGTAAATGTGGTTTATGAAAACCCATAATCATGTTATTTGTATCCTTTAACCCTAGATTCATAACCTTAAATTTTTGTCACACTATTCATAAGCATTCGTCTCTCAGACTACTCCAGGTAAAAAAATAAAACAAAATTGTAAATGAACAGTTATTTTAATAAAAGTTATAGAACATGTAAATACTGTACATCAATTTAAAAGAATATCATGTGTTTTTTTCTTGATTAGTTAATTTTAAATGCAATTTACACAGACTTTTCCCTGATGTTCTAAGCACATGAAGCGCTGACACTTAAAACATTTAAAACGTGTCATTCTTCTTTTTTCCGAAGGACAGAAGGAACAAATCTTCCTTTGTTGTGTTCCTTGAGGTTCTTCTTCAACAGTAGGTGCTTTTTGACCAAGGATGTCTTCAATTTTTGTCTTTAAGTGACGCTGTAAAGTTGGAAGTTGTATTCGCTCTTGTAACCATGGTAACATGAGTTCTTCACTCAATGTTTTTGCAAACTCACGGCGTACTACTGATTGTTTTTGTTTTGCCACCATGTTATGTACATAAATAACAAATACGTTTACTAAAGTGTCATTTATCATACCATAAAAAAAACATAAGGGCCATCTCTTATGTCTTTCTGCTACAACTCATGATACTGGTCATTTCATCGAATGCATCAACTGCACCTTTAGTTGCGTTATAGAATATAACTATGTCTGGCTTTCCAGTTTCTTGAGAAATGGTGCCTTTTTCGTGTGTATTGGAAAGTAAATAGACAATTTTGTTGGACTTTGCTTTGTAAGAAACCAAAACATTTTCTTTGTTGTAACAAAACATGGACGAATTTAGCTTCCTTGATTTATTGTCTAGCATTCCTTTTGGGATTTCTTTTTTGTCTGATCGTAAAGTACAAACAACAGTTAACTTATGGTTGGTCAACATGTCATTAGCTAAAGGAACCGACGTAAACCAATTATTCATGGTCACGTTTCTGTTCGTGCCATGGATACTCTTTGTTATATTTTTTACGAAGTAGGCACCTAGAGGAAGTCCTGTTGTGTTAGTATTTTTCCCTAAATAGGGCATTGCGTCTATCATATATTTTGTTTTTACATCACACAACAGGACAATTTTAAGCCCATATTTGTTGGGTTTAGATGGCAAACCATTCATCTACTAGGCGACGCTCTAAAAACGAACACCTACACTAATCATAATCTTTCGTCTGTCATAGGACGCAACAAACTTATGGTGCAACAACTACGCTACTGCTGGAAAATGGTGGCCAAATGTATAGCCAAGACTAATAGGATGTCTGGAGGGACGATTAGACGAGGGGGTGGGGGTAGACAGGCCCGCCAACCACTAAAAACTTAAATTTCCCGAAACTCCCATCGTCTGAGAGACGAATGCTTATGAATCCAGGGTTAACACGTTGAGTGCCGGGGCGTTTGAGCGGTCCACCGCCTGTAGTGCCAACCTTAATTTGTCAATATAAATGTTTGATATTTCAAACACACATATAATATATATACTACGTCGAATATCTTGCATTAGTTTTCATTTATATATTTTATTTAATTGTCGGCCGATTGGCCCGGCATGTCAAATTACATTACAAATAATGCATTGTAAAATGACATGCCGGGCCAATCGGCCGACAGACCATATCTCCTCTATTCTTCTAGAATGACGTGTATTACAGGTTTCCCGCGCTCCATAAGGTTCAATTTCGGTTTCCCGCGTTCCATACGGTTGTATTTCGTTTGCTTTTGTGTGTGTGTGTGTGTGTGTACCACAAAGTAGCTGAGCATTTGCTGTTTGGAACTTGTATAGTCAACTCATGGCTGGCTTACAAGAATAACGCTGATGGAACTCAATCTCGCATTTCTATAGCTGAATTCAATGAAGATATCTGCATGAATCTAATGGAACTGGCAGACAATGGTGTGATCTCTCAAGTACAACAAACAGGGCACCACTACCTCAAGGAATCTAATGACTTTGTTGGTGAATTTAAAAATAAAAGACGTCAACGGAGGGCGTGTAAAATCTGCTACTCGAGAATATCATCATCAAAGGACAGAAAGAAGGCCAAAAATATGACTCGGGTTACTACTTATTGTTTAATGTGCCCTGGTACTCCATACATATGCAAAGAGTGTTTTGAAGAAAAACACAAGTAATGAATTTTAAAATTTTACAAATGATAATTTTGTTACATACAATAATTGTGTTTTGACAAATAAATGTAACAACAATATCGTATTACTATTTTTTTAAAATTATAATTCCCTCTAGCTGCCAACTTTCAATTGTAGAATGCACTGTCGTGCCGATCGGTACGACAAAATAGGTGGTTTTTGGTCTGTTGCTAGGCAATACTTAAGTAACTAAATGAAAAGAATAATATTTCTCCGTTTACTTTGGATATTGAACTGTTCAATAAGTTAGTAGGTTATCCGATAGATCGTGCTGTTTGCTGTCAAAAGTATTAAATCTATTACCTTGCATTGGCACTGTTGTCGTTCCGATCGGCCGACACGTTACTATTTTAAGACCACAGTTGCCGTGCCGATCGGAACGACGTGGCACTTAACGTGTTAAGAAATAAAAGGAGACATCTTGAAAAAAGTGCATAAGCAAGGGAAATAATAATGCCCTCCCTCTGCTCTCCACACTATGGGAATAACAATATAAGTATCAAAATAGTTAAGGGTTAGTTCTATTTTAAGAAATAAATTAATCACTTATTACAGATAAAAAACTCAAGTCTTTCACAATACTCATTGTGGAAATCTAAAGCTATGCTTGGACAGTTGGTTGGGTTTGACAGTCCAAATCTTTAACCACCAACCCACTATAGTGAATCTTATGTTTATGTACACAAAGTAATAAATGTAAAAGTTAGTATAAAATATTCCCAAACACTTAACAGAACAGAATTTTCAAATACAAAAAATTATACATGGAAAACTATTTATTGAGGAAATTATGAAATAAACCTTACCTATGATATTATTTTTAGTAAAATGGCTTTGTTCAAAAATATATTTTTAATACATAATAAACTATTTGTGAAAAGAAGCAACAAGAAAATGCTTTTCTGCCAGAGTTAGTCTAAATAAATAAATTTTATGCTGTACTATATCATTAGAACTAGCAACATATTGTGCAGTGTCTTTTTAGTTGGCCAAGAAAAGGTTTTGATCAACAATCTCAGAGCAGTGAAAAGAATTCATGAAAAAGAAGCGTATATTTATAAAAGTCGATCCATTTATGTATGGGAGGTTTCAGTAGTAGAACTAATAAATTCGGCAGAACTGTATAGGCATTAAAATGCTTGGTAAACGATAACGGTGAAGGAATAGTGAAACTAGTAAAAGAGATATTGAGAGATGAATAGGGCAGGGTTGTTGCAAAGATTTGAAATTTGTAGGTCAACTGTTCTTCTCTAACAAACAAAAATATTTGAATTACTGTAACTCACTTTATTTGATTCAGAATTTAGGGAACTTTTGTGGTTTATCAGAAAGTGACGGAGAGGGTTCGTTTAGTTTGTCACAGAGAGTGACGGAGGGACAGGCTTTTAGTTTGATGCCAAGAATACTTAGTCCATGGTTTAGTTTATGATATGTAATAATTTTTAGTTAAAAATAAATTTTCAGACTGAGCTTAAGAGACCTGGTTTTTGAGAAGATTGGTTAGGTAATGTCAGTTTTGAAAGGCACTTATTAGTTGGTTGTTTTATTTTATAGGTAAAAATATGATAGTAAATTAATGAAGATCTGTCAGTTGCGGAACATGATGTAAGCTTTTCTATTAAAACCTCTGTTCAAATATTTAACATTATGGTAAAAAAAGGGACTTGACTCAAATTGGATTAAAAGACTATGGTGAGGTAAAAAATAACAAGGTGGAAATTAAACTTACTATTGATAAAGGCAAACTTAAAATTTCAGTGAAAAAGCACTGGTTTAACACATATCTAACGTATCAACAAGGCAATACACATCCAGACTGAAAGTGACTTAACGCATCCAGTATTGCAAATAACACACCTTTGGCACAACACAATAAAAACATAAGGCCACCAGTAAACCAAAAACAAAGACATATAGAGTAAATACTCAATCGACATTCTTCGTAAATCGTAATATTCATTAAATAGTTGTACAATTTAAGCACCAATATTTCATTTATAAACATTATTTAACAATCTCAGACAAACCCATTCAAATATAATTCATAAGCATACAAATAAAAAGAAATACTTTTTGGAAACTTTTATCACGTATCTGGGTCCGTTGGCAACACTGGTTTGAACAAAATATACCTAAGAATCGAACACGATTCATTGGCTTGGTGAGTAATAAAAGTTTTCATGGTAGATTTTCAACCACTCTGTTAAAAAAAAAAAAAATAAAAAAAACACACACAAGGTCTTAAGTAGTTAATGAATTCTTTGAGATCCTGATTGTACAAATAAATGTTATAAATGAACAGAATGTAGGTGTTGCACAGTCTTGAAAAAGCAATTACTTAATCCTCGAATGTAATACTTGTTTCAGTAAAGAGAACAATATTTGTGTGTAGAACCCTATTAAGGTTATGAAGGCTTACAGTGCATGGGTAGGTGGTCCTGTCAAGACATATACTATATGGGTAATTTGTGCAGCACAGGAGTTATAAAATAAAATTGTGTAGTATGCATGTAACAATAAATATGGTGTTGCCCTGAAAAAAAAAAAAAACATAGTTGGCATGTGGAGGTTTAAAATTAGGATCAGTAAATACATGGGATCTTTTCACTACCACTACTTTTTTGTTTCCGTTAATTTACTACTGCTTGATAAATATTCTATTGCTCTAAAAACTGTTCCTCAATCATTTTTACGTCCATTCTGGTATTCCTAATCTGCTAGGAATCTGATATCGATGGCCTTATCTTATCACTTTCCAAGAACTTATACACAGAGAGCGTATTCGGCATTCGGCGGTAAGTCAATAATTGGATTTACCAGTTTGTAATCAACTTCAGTAGCCACCTAATCTGACCTAACCGTAATTGTGATAAAAAAGTAGTGGTAGTGAATTAGCGGAAAACGTCCAAAAATTTTTTCGGTTTTTCCACTCTGACCATAATGTAAGAATTATAATTTATAATTCCTCATATAAGATAGAACGGTTATAGACATTTGTATTAAATAAATGGAATCTTGAAAATGAGAGTCATAGGTTTAGTACTTGATTAAAATTCGTAATTAAGTACAGCAATATATAAATCACAAGTTTTTACATCTATCATAGTGTGGTTTTTTTTAAATGTGTTTAGTTAGAGGTGGGTATATCTGAAATGAAAATGGCAATCAAATTGTATTAACATCAAGTGTGGGCCCATGGTTCCGCGGAGTAAGCTCCGCAAAGCAGATGCGCGCCACGCGGTACCGCGAGATATTGCCACAAACTGATCTACAGCTCAGTGTGAGCTCAACATTGGGCCGGGCAACTTCTTATTCAGTGAGCGTGTTGTGTTGTTCCAACTTGATCTTGACATGCAGTTTGTTTCCGATTCCCACGTTTTCAGCCTGTGCTAACCGTGTTCATTGACTTTCAAGTTTGTTTACACGTTTGTACAATTATATTATTGTGTTGTATATATTATTTTAATCTTGCACATTCATATTATTGTTTTATATTTTATATTATATTTGACAAGTTCCACAAAGACCAGCAGTAAAGCCTCAGCCATTCCAAACAATGTAAATATTTTATGTACTGTAACAACTAACAAAAAACAGCGTTTTATGTGTTTTTACGTGTATTTATTGCAATTTTGGACATTATAGACATGGAGTGTGTGACAAAACTGGCGTAACGTTCAGAACTGGCGGATCCGCGGACTGAACTGTAACATCACCTTAGGAGTCATTTGGGATGACAGACATGGCGAGCGGGTGGGTCAGTGCCACTGTACGTGTATGGGCGAACGGGTTGGTCAGTGCCACTGTACATGTACAGTACTACCTCGTTTATCCGGACCTCATTCAACCGGATGTCCGGATTATCCGGAACGAAAAATAAAAAAATTAATTTAGATGAAAACGTGATTTCCTGATAACTACAGTGTCGCCTTGAGGTAGTAGGGCGGGTTCTTGATGCGCTGGGAAGACAAAGTGGAGGAGCAATGACCTCCGTGCCACCATCCCCCCACTCCGGCGCGGCGTGACAGTGACCTTGTCTATTGTCTACGCCGGCGGGTAGTCTGTCACGTGCTAGCGACCGGAATACATCATTACCATATCGTGCTGTGCGGTGTTTAGTTTGTTTACATTTTTTATCGGATACGGTTAATAGTATAATATTCGTGTGTTAGCGTGTGTGCGTGGAAATGGCGACAAAACGGAAACAAAATGTGCTTACAATGGCCCAAAAGTTAGATTCATTGAATCGAATAGACAGGGGCGAATCTTTAAATAAACTTGCTGCAGAACTCGGCGTGGGGACATCAACTGTGTCAGATTGGAAAAAAAATCGGAAAAATATTGAAGACTTTTGCTTTAAAATGATCGCTAAAGGCAGTTTAGAGGGTAGAGGAACTATAAAAAATGAAAAAAAGGAATCGTTGGACGAGGCATTATTTATGTGGTTTAGTGCTCAGCGAGAACGTGGTGTTCCGATTTCTGGACCGATTTTGGCTGAAAAAGCGGCAAGCCTAAACAAAAAATTACCAAATCCTGATCCAAATTTTACAGCTAGCCAGGGATGGCTAGAGCGGTTCAAAAATCGGCATGGCATTAGACAATTATCTGTGACTGGTGAAAGCCTGTCTAGTGATCAGGCGGCAAGTGAAAAGTTTAAGGAAACATTTCAACGAATTATTTCATCTGAAAAACTTTCTCCGGACCAGATTTACAATGCGGACGAAACTGGACTGTTTTACCGTATTTTACCGAGCAAAACCTTAGCTTGTAAAACTGACGAGGCAGCCAAGGGCTACAAAAAGAGCAAGGATCGCCTAACTGCTATGGCTTGTAGCAATGCTTCTGGAAACCACAAAATTCCCCTAGTGATAATTGGCAAGGCAAAAAATACTCGAGCACTCAAAAATGTAAATCGTGCATCCTTGCCTGTGGTTTACCTAAATAAAAAAAGTGTGTGGATGGACAGCTTTATTTTTAAAAAGTGGTTCTTTGAACGTTTCGTACCAGATGTGAGAAAATTTCTCAAAGAAAAAAAACTGCCAGAAAAAGCGATTTTGTTTCTTAACAATGCGCCATCTCATCCTGCTGAAGAAGATCTCATCAGTGGGGATATTAAAGTTAAATTTCTCCCCCCAAATGTGACTCCAATTTTGCAACCTATGGATCAGGGCGTGTTGGAAAGTATCAAGCGTGTTTATCGCAGGAAACTTTTAGGCAAATTAATTGAAGAAGAAGGCGAACAAAGTGTGATTGATTTGTTAAAATCTGTAAATGTCAAAGACGTGATTTACATGATTGCAGACGCTTGGGATCATGTTACAAAAAGTGCTCTACAAAAGTCTTGGAAAAAATTGTGGCCAAACATATGCAACATAATTGAAGAAATGAACCCTACCACTCCACAAATAAGTGAATCAAATGAAACCACTGTCACTGCAGAGCAATTTTTAGGAATGTTTGCAAGAATTGATGGTTGTTCCGATGTTGATATCAACGACGTCAATGATTGGTTGACCGACAACAACGAAGGAGGTTATGGAGTCATGACAGATGAAGAGATAATAGTAGCGTGTACATCTACGCAGGGAGCAGACGACAGCGAGAGCGAGGAAGAGGTAGACAGCGCACGGCCGGAGATGACGCACGCGGACGCGACGACACAGCTGGACAACATCATGGCGTACTTGGAGCAACAGCAGGACACAACGCCAGCTGAACTAATGATGGTGAAACGTTTACGTGATCGTGCCGCATTGAAACGTCACACAAAATTAAAGCAGAGGAAGATAAATGACTTTTTTGTAAATAACAACTAAACCCTGTGTAAATTAAAAGCGTGTGTACAGTAAATAGTCAGGTGTGTAAATAAAATGTTTTTCGTGATTTACAGTATTGTGTAAATTGAATGAGTGTAAATATTGTGTTTTTCCATGACCAAAAGGAAATTAATATATGGTAAGTTATCATTTTACATTTTGTTTTATTTATCTTTCTATAAGTCCGGATTATCCGGATTTTCGATTAACCGGATCACTTCCGGTCCCAATTAGTCCGGATAAACGAGGTTGTATTGTATGGGCGGGTGGGTGGGTCAGTGCCACTGTACGTGTATGAGTGAGCGGGTGGGTCAGTGCTACTGTACGTGTATGGGCGAGCGGGTAGGTCAGTGCCACTTTAAGTGAGAATCTATCACATTCATACTGAACGGAAATTATTAAAGAAAGGTTTAAAAATAATTGTTCAAATATCTCATTAAAACACGGGCTCCCTTGATTCCTTCCTCTTCAGTAGAGACTAATCATGTCAACATTTACATCAATATGTGATTGTGATTAATAGTTAAAAATCATCTGTAACCATGAAATATGATTAACTGTTCAAGACTTTGCCTTGTTTGTTGTTAGTATAGGAAATGCATTTTCAGATTTGAGGGAATCACTATTCCATATTATTTTTACTTTAAGTAAATTAAGAAGTTTGCTAAAAACATCTCTGATTATCTCTTTGTGCCACTGGAGTTCATCCTGACTTCGGTCACATTTGACCAAATATCAATAAAAAATAAAACATGTTAAAAATAAATAAGCTTGTTATATGCTGTAGTGCAACTTAAATAACACAAAAGGTTAGATTTGGTTGTTAGACTAATGTTTGATCAACCTTATCTTACTTGGTACCGATACATTTGTTCTAATCCAACTTAATTCTGTCACCTTGGTAGTTTTGAATGCATGGCACGAAGAAAGCAAACTAATACTTAGGCTAGAAATCCACCTCTGTAACTGGCTAAAGGGTTTTAGTTAGACTCCCTTTTCCATGTCTAACTAAATTTTATAAGGTTATACATTGAACAACCCTTAAAAAATTAAATTTGTACACCTTAAAAAATTGAGGTACAAATGTTTTAAGGTGTACCTCAGCTATATTGGATATCTTTATATAGCTGAGGTATATATATATATTTTTTTTTGTAAGTACACAGAATGAAAAAAATGATTAAAGGAATAACTTTGCCTACGGACCCATATAAAAAGCCTTTTAAAATGTGATAATAAAACATACTCACACTTGTAACATCACTTGAAAAAAATATCTTGGATCTTTTCAAGTATTTATAATATATAAAGACACTTGTTATAACCACTCTTTTAACAACTTTTAAAATTAAATAGCTTAACCATTTCAGTGCCAGAGACATTTAAAAAAAATGTCTTTAAATTGCTTAATATTTCCTTTAAATTATCGTATTTTGCCATTTTTAACATTTTTGCAAGTGTTTGTTAAGTTATTGATATTTTGTTATTTTTTACCAAACCCACACAAGATAAAAATACATGTGACAGTCAGATATGTTTATTAGCCCAGCTGAATATAAAAATATAACAAAAAATTTAAATACACACTTCATCGTTTTATTTTAAGATTCCCATAAAGAAAAATTACATACATAACAAATCTACACCCAATCCTTCACAATACATTAAAACATTTTATGCTTTACATCAACACAAATTCAAAATTTGCACATCAACATAAATCAACTAATCGAGAGCATTAACTGGCATGATTAAAGTGTAGATGTTCATTATTAATACATGGTTTTGTAATAAGTAATCACGTTTTATAAGTAATGAAAATGAATAAAGAATACTTGAATCCGTCAAAGTTGGAAGTACAAATATTACTTCAGTTAATTTTGAATGACTTTTTTTAACTTGAAACTGGAGCGTTACACTTTGGAACCTATTAAAAACATCTTTTTCAACTGGACGTTGGCACTGAAAAGATTAAAATTCTTTAAGAAATTTACTTATAAAATATATAATGACAATATTAACAACAATTGAGGAGACATTTTATCACATTTCCCATTTATTGCCAATGAGAACGTATTTAGAATTTGATATGGTCTTAATTTTTTATTTTACTTAAACATTTAAATAATATTTGAAATTATAAAATTATCATTTTTACAGCTAAGGCTAGCAGAGGTAGCTTAGTTAAGAATCCAGTTTTACTAAAAACAACTCAGAAAAACAGCTTTTCTTAACTATATAAGTGAAATACGTCTTGTATTGTTAAATGTGTAATGTTAAATTTCTAAGATAGCAAAATTCGTGTTTGTAGTGCCAAATGACACAATGCAAACAATTTCCGTGGCAATAAATGGGGTAAATATAAAACTAATACAATCTTGATACATAAGGTAACTGAACTTTCAGCATGATTCAAATAATGCAGAAAATAAGTTAAATGAACATAAACTTGAAAACTGATAAAAGGCCATAAGTAGTTTCTTTTCAATCTATAAACAAACTATAATAAAAAAATATAGAGTTTTGTGTTTATAAAAACTTTTGAATATTTTAAACAGGTTTCCACAATTTTTTAAAAATGGCGACGGAAATGAGAAGATTAACTAAAGAAGGATGATAGCTCTAACCTTTTTCACTTGTGTCTACAACCAGAACCACATATTAAGTTCATTTGACAGTTAATTCTAGGGCCTCCAACTTATGCTGCACTCGGTGATACCAATTTAGCGATTATACCACTAGATCTAGCGACTTTTCCTCTCTTTTGGTGACCAGATATCCTACACAGCGACTAGCAGCCAATCTAATGAAATTTCAGATTTTGAGTTTTTACACTTATATTAAATAGTCCCCAAAATCTTCATTCATATTGGAGGTAAAATGTTGGTAGGCTTTTCTACGACACAATAAATTATTCTACTATTTCTGGGTTTTCGTAGCCCTTATCGTTTAGTTGTCCCAACAATATACGACAGCTTTCTCTGGAATAACCGGTCGATCTAATCTAATCTTAGTCTATTCCTAATCTCAAATTTGTGGCACTAGGCCTAGGATTTCAGTAGTAATGAAAGGAAAGGAAAGCAGCATACCTGATAAACTTGGTAGACTGGTACACTGTAGAAAGATACACAATCACATCACAAAGAATTGGATAATGAAATATTTCGAGGCCAGTGTACCAGTCTACCAAGTTTATAAGGTATGCTGCTTTCCTTTCCTGATCTTGGATTTTGAAGACAAAGAATAATAAAATACATTATTTAATTTAACAGTGCGATGAAAACTTTTTGATGACCATACCAGTACTTTATTACAGCAGGAGAGAAGATGTCATATATTTACCAGTAAGTAAGCTAAATAACTTTTAACTGAATACTGTTAAATGATATTTTGATCTTTTTTTGTACAAATCTTAATAAAAATAATTCTGTCTGAGTGTATGTGTTTTTTTCCTATATAAACAACATAATTTTCGATTTGGCAGCGTTTCTAGCTACTAAAATCTTAATTTAGCTATTTCTAACAACTTTTCAACGTCTATCTAGCGACGTATTATGTTTGAGTGTTGGCAACACTGGCTGCACTTGCATTCTGAATAGGAACTAACTAAAGTACAATTTTCATCTTTACCTTTATATTGAAATATAGATTGTGGGTTAGTTGTATGTCATAATTGCATACAAAAGGGGTTAAATCCCAAGGTCAAAGGTGTAGGTGTGAAAAATAAAAAAAGCTGTTTCATACAATCTATAGCAGACTCCTTACATGTACAGGTATAACCAAATTTTGTCGGTTGCAGGCGATTGCTTCTTATTTATTACACAATTAAGGCGGCCAACAGTTGTTTTTGACGTGTTTTGGAGGAATACATCGTTCACAAATTTAACATTTCTGTCAATAACCTTTCAAAATATTTGTTCACTTGTAAATAGACTTTCTTATTTTTTTTTTTAAAAAAGACAAATATTTTTGTAAAACTGAATAAGGGGTTTCCACTTTTCTATACACAGCCTGAACTTATTCTATCATAAATTGTTTGGAACGTCTGACAAACTTAATAAGGAAGTAATAAAGTAGTTTAAGATATGTATTCATCACACAATTATTTTGGTTTCATATTAAAAATATATATTCTATGATGTATCTATATTGGAAATCTGATCAAACTAGTTTACGGTGAAACTATTTTTCTCTATCGCACCATTAAAAGTATGCCTAACAATTTAAATACTATGATTAGTATTGGTTTTTTTTTTCTACGGTGAGTATCTCAATAAATTATGCTAATGTAACTAAACCTCCAGTATTTAATCCTACAACTGTCGTTCTATAATTTTCACTAAATCATTTTTATTGGTTTTGCAAAAGAAAAAAAAATATGATTACAACAGTTAACTTAAATAACTAAGTTTTGTAATAAATCATTTGCTTAAAAATATATTACTAAAAAAATCTAGAAAACTGACTAAAATTATATATAGGCCTATGGTTAAATACGGAGAATAAACTTTTGATATAAAAAAAGTCAGATTACAACTTAGCAAGTTAAGTTAAGTTGTAGAACTTTGCAAAAATATATAATGTTATGAGTTTATAAATAAAACTTTTTACATACACTGATTGATAGGTAACCTTGCCAGATCATTTGCATAGCTAAAATTTATTGAAAAATAATCTCTAATACTGCTTAAATGGTAAAAATAACACATTTAACATAGGAAAATAAAAAAAGTGTGCACAAAATACTTCTAGTGTAGATCACACGAAAATAGTACGATGGTGTGCCTGAATTCCCCTCCTTACCCAGCGTCCAACAATATTACCAGATGAAAGTTCACGGATATATGTGTATCAGCATCTGTTCGCATTAAATAAACATTATCATTGTTAATTAAAACAATAGAAGTATATTTATTGGCAGTAAATTCGTAAATTTAGTGAAGGCATGAAAATTACTATTTCTTTTTAATCAGTACTTTTTATTTATTGTATTGTATAAACAATATTGTTTGAAATAGTTTATTGATTCATTATAACTATTATCAATGGACCAACAGGAATCTGACAAAAGAAACACCAGACAATAATTGAACATAACCGGAAATGTGTAGTGATCAGCAGTGATACTGCAATACTGCTCCAAATGTTATCGTACTATTTTCATGCAGTTAAAACTAGTTTCTAAACACAGTTTGGCTTTTGCGTAACAGACATGGCAACTGCCAGGAGCAAGAATAACATTTGTATTTTGTGTAACTTATTACAGACAAGGAAAAATATTGTATCTAAATTATAAAGAATAATCTTTTTCACACGTCATCCAAAAAGCGAAATAATTGTGGCTGTTATAGCATTTATAAATAACAGTTGTAGGGTTAAACCATAATTGCCTTTGAGATAGAGCCACTATAAAGAATTCTGAAAGTGAGATTCAATTAAATTGAGATTCAAATACAGAGCCTACATTTGTAAAGTGGTCCTACCATAAAGATAACTCTATATAAAAAAGTTTATTTTGAAGGTAAATAGGACTATGCAATGTCGTACTGTAAGTTACAAATTGAATATTCACTACAACAGTACAAAGTAATCTAACGAGAAATGAGATTCTGTATACAAATGCAGGAAGAACATTTTTAACATCTAGACTGAAAGACTATGATATGCATTGTATGCAATACATTTGAAAAAAACCTAATTAAAGTTAATAACAACTGAACAGACTGAAATTATTGAAAAACTGTTGAGATACAATTTAGTTAAAATCTTCTAAAGTAAGATAAAGAATATTAAATGTACAAGTTTGTGTAAATATATTTTTTAAAGCTAATAATAAAGCCGGGGTAACAATTTTTTCTACATTAATATTATTATGTGAATTTTCTAATATTCTATAGTGCCGAAATACTTTCTTTTTTAATTCCCAAAAACTGGATGACTCAAAAAGTACTTTTCTGCAAATACAAATTGATGCCAGATCACTGGCAACTGTATACAAAGTTCAATCCCATTTTATTCTGCTACGTCTCATTGCATTACACTTTAAATAAACGTTTTTTTCATAATATGCCTTAAAACAGATGTGTAATATGACATACAAACCAGACATTTTAGAATATGAGAACAATTATCATCAATAAGATTAAAAATCAGAGAAAACATTCAGACAACACAAGAAGAAACCTAGTTTGCTTCACACAGAAGAGAGCTTCCCTTCTTTACTCATGTAGGTCTTTACTCCTGAAACATACGTACAATACATTGAGAAAATACTACTACAGTTCAATACCTAACCATTTGATGTAAATAGGCAGTTAGTATAGTCTAAACTGACCAAAAATCTTCTATATCGTTGGTTCCAGACTCCTGAACCTCTCGTTGTTTCAGGTCTTTTAGTGGTTAATTCATGGAAATTTATTACTATTTAATACTTACATTTGATTTATAGGTTGAAAAACACTTTCCCTTGGACATACATTTTTAGTTAACAAAAACTGCACTCATTAAATATAGTGAGATAAATCCATTCTGTTTGTAAGATAATAAGTGCTTTAACGTTAATAATATGTACACTAACATTTTATACAAACATTTAATTGCTGACTGATGGCTTGGTCATCTTATACTTTTGTATATGTGATTTCTCAGTTTATAATAAGTCGTCACTGATGGCGCAGTGCTGTAATACTGAAAATTAGACCAACACTACGTGGTTCAGATTCCACGAAAACCTGTAGGTTCCTTAGTTGCCCTGGCTATTGGGCTAATAATAAATAGCTCTTTCTGAAGAACAGTTGATCTTAGTTAATAACATCGACTTCACTCGACCATCTACACTCATTCGCCCCTCATATTCGCCCATATCTTGACGATCGGCGTCTTACTAATGATGAATAATAGCAAAAAATATAAATTACACTGATTAAATTTTAATAAATTAGAAATATTCATTATAATCTTAACTTATAAATAAAAATACAAACACACTTCACATACACTCACACACACACTACTATAATCTAACTGGCCTCCAATGATTCAGCCTGTACATATAGGAAAACACTCCATCCATCAGGTTTGTACACATGAGAATTAATGGATCATTACACAGCACCTCCACCACCTTTGATAAGACCAACTGCACCTTCCCTGATAAAATATCCTGTGAAAGGTAAACTAGGGTCGTAACACTAAAGAGCGTAACTCTGTTAGTTCAATAACAAAACGCTGGAAATTAAATAACAAACATTATTTTACTAAAACCATAATTCTAAAAAGTTAAACAAGCCAAAGATATAAATATAACCTAAAAACAGTTATAAAACATCCAATAGACTTTTCTTAGTTTTTTTTTTTTTATAAAAAGGAGAGGCCAACCTCCTTCTTAACCTTATATAATAATAATCCTTTATTGCCATTAAACTTTACAGCATTGACAAAATCATAATTGCTGCTATATATTGCCAAGTCATTCTTAATATAATTTAACCTAACATAAAATAAATATATAACATATTAAACTATTAAATAGGGTTAGCAAAATATCTTTTTGCGATGCTTATCTTTTATTTTGATTACCCTTAAGGTTACCCAAGGGAAGGGGCCTCAGTACATTTTCATTAATTACCTCTGTTATCTGGGGTAAGCATGAGCTAATCGTATGTAATACTTAAAATTCAATTAAATCAAAACTAAAAAATTCGTCAATTGCATAAAATGGGTTTCTAAGTAGCCAGCAATAAAATTTGTTCAAGAAAGCTTTGGGTTGATATCTTTGAATTAAATTGACAAGTTTATTATATATTTTAATGCTTATTACAGTGTGACTGGATAAGCTCTTATTCAGTCTGTGGAAACCAATCACAGCCCGGATGTTGTTACGAATTTCATATTTACAAGTTTCATTGAAATGTAAAAACTCTGGATGATTTAGAATGTATTGCATTATGTCATACAAGTATAAATTAATAACCGTCTGAATTCCAGTGCTTATGAAAAGAGGCTTACAGTGTTCTAAACTATTTGATTTTGTCATGATTCGGATTGCCTTTTTTTGAAGGATGAGTATTTCATTAGCTCTGCTACAATTACCCCAAAGAATAAGTCCGTACCTCATAATCGATTGGAAGTAGGCGTAGTATGCCGATATGATGTAGCTACTGCTAACACATAAGGTGAGGCGCCTTATTAAAAACAAGGTGCTTGATAACTTCTTGGATATGTAATCTATGTGAGGCCCCCATGTTAAGTGGTTATCGAAATAAATTCCTAGAAACTTAGCACTAGTGACAGTTTCAATTCTATTGGATGTACAGATCTCAATATCCATCGCTCTTAAGCTAAATATAATAGATTTAGTTTTCTCTTCATTTAAATGAAACCCGTTTGCCAAGAACCAATCGGAGACTGATTTTAATGTGTTTTTAGTCTGATAAATGAGTTGATCGAGACTACTTCCAATGTTTACAAAAGTAGTATCATCAGCATAAAGCAGTGATTTAGATTTTACTGAATTGGGTAAGACGTTTATGCATGTTAAAAAAGAAGGACTTACTCTGCCCATTCCTCATAGACTATTGATCTGTGTGAGGAACTTAATCAAACAGAGTAAGGGGGCGAACCAGTACAGTAGGAGGTGAATATTACTGATAAATCTTCCGGCCTAGGCCGGATTCGAACCAGCACTATCTCTAACCCAAGCTCAAAATCCTGACGCCTTAAACCACTCGGCCACCGGCTCGCCCAAAAAACTACAACTAGCTAGAGTACAAACAACATCCTGAAATAAAACGATTGTAAATTGATAGTCAAACTAATATATTCTGAAAACTCTGCATGGATTCTGCAAAACTGCAATGGGTGGCCTAGTCAAAGAATCATCTTAATAAATGATTCTTAGGTGAAATGGTAAATGCCTTGGGAAGTAAGTTCCTTACTAACTAGGCCCAAAATCCTAGCTAATGTCAAGTGGCTAAAGTCTGGGAGTCCCCCTGGATCTGCTAGTATCTCAGCAAAACCCGCAGGGCCAACCAACCCAAGAAACTTGTGCCCAGTCACTTTCCCCAAAACATCGCTGGCCTGTGAATATATACAAGCAAAGTGACCTTCTAGTGGTCAAACACCTCGAAGCCACATAGTGACACTTCCACATCCACACTATATTAAGGCTGATTTAACAGCTAAAATATAGTGTAAAAAATGTAACCAAAGTATAATAAATATGGGGAATATAAGTATAAATAAATACAAAATAATAATTTCAGTTTCGCAATAAACATATCACATGGCCAAACCACAAATGGGAATGCTTGATAAATCTCTTTACTTTATACCTAAGAATTCACAAAAGAAGTGACATGGCGTATATGAAAATTACCATGGATGATGTTACAAACTCCTTACATAGTGTAAGGACGACCCATCCCTACGAACACCACTGACACATATATACTACAAAATATGAATTTAAGTCCACAACCTATGGTTTATGTCTTTTGCTTAAAGATAAGATAAACCAACACCGTTAAGGGTTACCTACCATAAACACACATTCATTATTTTCATATGTTGGTTTTGTACAGTATAGTTTTTTGAATCTGTAGGTTTGTACTTCTCATTTTCAGCTGCCAAGAATTGTTAAGTTCAAGCCTATTTTTTTAGTTATTGGTTTTAAATTTACAATTAGTATTCTACCAGAGACAAAATATGAAAATTCTGTTTTTTTCTGAACTTGATAAAAATTATGCCAGGTATTTTTTATATTCTATTGCTTTCTTTCACCTATAGAATATTATAAATCAATACAATTGAATGTTTTTTTCATTCAAAATAATATTTTAGAGTGCGAGCATCTTTCGGAAAAAGAATAAATTAACTTGCCATGCATATCTGAACACTGGTTGAAAGAGCATCAAATTGAATTATTTGAACCTAACAATTTTTTTCCTGCCAATACTGCGAGGAAAAACACTAGAATATACTTATTTTAAATATTTAGAGACCATATAATAGGGATATAAATGTATTTTTTCTATCATTTTGAGTACAATCAGAAAAATAATGTCACTGGGGATTCCAATATACAGGGTAGCACATGAAATGATCCAACATTTATTTTTGTTAAAGAATGCATTTATTTATTGTGAATGCAATACAGTAACGTTTGATATAAATTGTCTACTGCATACCTGGACATTAGTTTGAGGCCATTACATGTTCAATGTGGCCACCTTCTTGTCTGACAACTGCTTCAACACGATCGCCTATGTTATTGATGACTAGGCGACACATTTCCTCAGTTATCTCGTTACATGCCTCAATGATTAGCACTCGCAGATCCATCAGTGTGTTAGGATGTTTAGGGAAGATCTTCTCCTTCAGAAATCCCCAAAGAAAATAATCGAACGGATTCAAATCAGGACTGTTTTGGGGCCAGTTATGGCCACACGCAAAACGATTAAAATTTCGGTTTGAAATTACATTTTGGTTGACATTTTCATGCAGAAAATCTAAAATAACATTAGCCGTGTGTGGTCTGGCTTCATCCTGCATGAACTACTGGTTCTCTAATTGAAACCCTTTTGCGATAAGTTGAGGTACAAAATAATTACGTAGCATGTTTATTGTTTAGACATGCACAAAAGAATGGTCCTATTTGCCCATGGCTCGAGATGACTGCCCATACCATAATTCTTGGAGCATGATGGACTTTTTCATGTAGCACGAGTGGATTTTCGGAAGCCCAAAAATGCACATTTTGTTTATTTACAACACCCTCTAAGTGAAAATGTGCCTCACCTGAGAACCAAACATTGTTAATCAATATGTCTTGATTAACAGCCCATTCTGCGAAAACCATTAGTTGAAGTTTGTTATCAATCGTTAATTTAGGTAACACAGTAATTTTGTATGGATACAAATGCAAATCTTTTTTTAAAATTCTCTGCACAGATCGCCTAGAAATGTGAAGATCTGCTGCCGCTTTTCTAGTCGACTTGTCTGGACTTCTCACCAACGCTGCTCTGACAGCTTCAACATTCTATGGAATACGGACAGTGGAAGGCTGTTGATGTTTTCTCTCTAATACTGAGCCATCACTATTAAATTTTTCATAAAGTGTACGAATAGTTTTAAATGATGGTGACCAGCGAATTTGAAAATGAGCACGATTTGTGTAAGCACTGCACTTTTTGTTTCATTAAAAAACAACACAGTCATTATGCGTTGATCCACAGACAATCTTCCTTTGTCAGCCATCTTGCAACAATAATAATAACGGAAGCGGAAACAGAGGGAACTAATCTCCATAAACAGCTGATAGTTTTGCCAACTTACAACACAGTAATAATAGGTAACCGGAATAAATATTACCAAAACAAATGTTGGATCATTTTTTGCGCCACCCTGTAGAACTGGGAAATCATGACACAAGTTACCATCTTCTTTTCATACACTTCAACAACCTCAGATCATTAAACCTATTCACAAAAATGTTCAATATACTCGATAACATTCTTTACCGATAATATTACTGTAAATTTTGATAAGAATCTGTACAAAACTACATTTATAAACAACTGTTTCGCTGACCAAATACCCCTAATTTCGGAAATGTATAGTTATGATGTAAAACGTATCTCAATCAATAATTATGATAAAACCAATGCTTAGCTAAGAAAACAAAATGTTGAACGTTTCAGTCTATTTATTAATTTTAAAAAAAATAGAAAACTGGGATATTGTTAATAATTTTAAACTGAAAAATTAATACTGAACATTTGTTCAACACCTTTTTTTATCAAAATTTGTTGAATTCTGGCATTGCTGTTGAATGCACTAATAAAATGCTTGCACCAGGATTTACCAAACTTTTTAAAACCATGGCGCCCTTAATGTTCAGATTATTTCCAGCAGTGGCCTTAGTATCAAGCAAAACTGGAGACCTGATAATTTTACATGTAAAATCTTAAATTTAAATGAGTTCTATGTTCCGATGTCTAAATTTAACTTTTTAATTTTAGATTTTAATTTTGTTTAAATACTTTATTAATCTATTTATTTTATTTAATATTGGTAAACTTATTTGTTACATTTTGTTAGTACATTATTTGTATGTAATAAGAGGAAAAAGGAAAATAAAAATCATATATCGGTTATAAAATTCAATATGGTTATCTTGATTTCCATATAAACTATTTTACCTTTTCTTTAAAAATTTCACCAGATATGGGTGCATGGCGCTTTCTTTGTTGGTAAAACCAAGAGTAAATAAATGGCTTCTTACTTTTTTTTTTAATTTTCTCCTTAATTAAGAGTTTTCCTGTTTCCAGATTCAGTTGCGACTGATTTCATCAATTGTCCAACCTTATCTCAATTTTTTTTAAATATCACAAACTGTTGGTTGTGCAATTCCGTAAATGCTACTTAAAACTACCGGTGATTCTCCACGGACATATCCCTGAATAATCACCCACATCTTGGCTACATTAAAGTTAAATGCTTACGTTTCTTAGAAGACTGAGGATCCATTTTGAATACAGGACACAACTACTACACAATAGTATACATTAAAAACAGAAACCTACACAACAGAAGGAATAGTACACTACACAGTGCACAGTACTTTGTAGTAATTAAACTAACGGCAGATTTAGGTTCAGGTTTTAGACAGGTCAATGACTCATCCACAGTTTTGTCCACCCTACAGTCTCTCTCACACTCACGGAAGATAAAGCTGTCAAATCACTTTCGGATTATAGAATGCGTCATACTATCGAGATTGTACTGTAATAGTTGTAACTTAGAAATGTAAGTAATAATAGTATTTCTATACTTTGAGGATGGCTTTGATGTAATTTATTAAAAAAATGAATAAAGGGTATTCAGTTTCAAATGTTACTTCTTACACAGTGTCAACTAAAATATAACTACTATATTTGAAGTTCACTGCCGTATAAGGTTGCCTTAATAATCAGAGTCCTCATATTTAGTTTTATGGAGCTCCTTTGTTTCCTTTCAACGTCCTGTCAGCAGTATATTACAGGTCATGAATCCCCATTATCCAATTTATTTATTCCTGAATGAAATTTGAGTATTTTTATCAATATTCTTTGTTTAGTAACGAGATCAAAGTAATCTACTAGAATAAAATCATAGGAAATCTAGGAGAGGTTTTAGAAGTCTCCAAAAAATTGATTGGTTTAGAATGAATGAATATGGGCAATGGTAATAAAAATGGTAACATTTTTTTAATACAACATTTTGTCTATCCTATTAGTTAAAACAAATCAAAATGCTATGGATTACATAGATTAAGGCGGTCTTTTTTGGAATGTCCCGTACTTGTTTAGCAATGATAAACCGTCAAACGAAGTTTACATGTATACATATATAAAAGAGCAAGTAACACGTCAACTTTATTTATTTAATTTTAACCTAATCGAACCTAACCTAACCATCCATGGTGGAAGTGCTTATAGCCTAACCTAAATACCAGAAGGCGCCGATTGAAAAATAATGCAACAAAAGTGATGATGCTTATTATTTTCTTGTAGGTCAAAACCATGTTACAAATGTGAAAGGTACATTGTTTGTAAGTTTAGTTAAGTTTTAGACTTGGCAGACAACATTTACCATAAGTTCCCAAAAAGACCAAAATAAGTATCAACAACTGTCCAAAAGTGGGGAAAAAATTAAAATTTTGCTCAACTGAATATTTGATTTAAAGATAGTGACAGTCAAATTATTCATAGCAGGTTATTTCATGACACCATTTACATGTATGATTGTAGTTTATTTAACGGCACTTAACGTAAAAGCATGACCTACATAATTGTCAGTTCTAGAAATTCAATATTCACATGTTATAAAGCGAGTAGTATTATATTGCATGACATTCTTTTTTTTTTGTCAATACAATTTTTTTATTACCATATACCCACTCTAGTGTGAAGCTGTTTAGTGACGTTGAGGAGTATCAATAAAAAAAGTGTATTAAGAGAGCAAATAAATTAATATTAAATTATTATCACCTAAAGTCAGTTATAAAAATGTTAATAACCAGTGTTGTGAAAATGACAGAAATAAATCCATACGACCTCCATTTCTGTTAAGTCAAAATAAGCATAAGACGTAAATTAGTTCAAAAAGAGGAGTCAACTGGCTTACTACAACGTCAGATCAGATTTGGGCACGACTCAAAATGTTTAAACTATTACACACAAGACAACTCACAGAAATTCTCCAGATGGTAAAAAACTATAGTGGAATATTTAAAAAGGGAGATTTAACTATAGTTAGTTAAAATGCTGAAACAATTACAGCCATGTGGATATTACAACATTATTTGATAACAAGACGCGTGTGGTTTCCTATCGTGGCATTTAAACAACAATCACAAACTGTGATATACAAGTTAAATTCTCTTCTTAAAAGTGAACAGTTCAAATTAATCTACATAGGCCTTTACTTAAATGTGGGCCTTTCGAAAGTACCTGCATGCACCAAAACCTAGAACATGATCCTTAGGTCCTCCAACAACATCGGCGCACAGGAAACAGGTTGGTGCGCCTATGCAAGTTGCGGCCCGATGACTCCCATTACCACTCTTCCAATAATTTCTCCTCCTGTCTGGACCAGAGCAATTCCATCACGTGTGGCCGTAGCCCTGACAGTGGTAACATGTCTCTATCTCCATTACTGACAGACACTGCAAGTGACCCAACCAATCTTTATTCTGCAGGAAAGGAAGGGCTTATTTTTCATCCATCTGAAGGACAGCTTTCCTTTGTTTACGCTTGATGGGAGCGGATATTAAACATTCCGATCAGATCGGAGTAGTCTGTTCTTATTGCCCTCTGTGACTGTCTGCAGTGGTTAGGCCGTCGAGATCCAAAACCTCAACTTGGGGACAATGGTGCAAACCTTACTCCTCAAACGCTTTGGTGATTGACTCGTGGAGGTTTACTCTATCACCACACTTAGTGAGCTTAAATCAAATCAAAATACTTTTTATTCATCAGCTTGTATATAAATACAATGAATGGCATCAAGACAGCTTAAAATTAAGAATATTAGAGTAATATTTGGGCTGCTTATATACTTGTTTTTGTTACCAACTAATTCAATTTAGTCTAAAAACTTATGAATAAGGTTGTCATTATGAAAAAAATAATAATTCAAAAAATTCATCTACCGAATATAATCCAGCTGAAATCTTTATTGCTACATGATCAATATGGAAATCCAAGATCAATTTATTATCAATAATTTAAAGAAATTTAGTATGTTTAACTTGTCTAAGTGCAACATCATCAATTTTTAATATGGGTGAAGCCATGATTGAATTATGTCCGTTATTAAATTGCACGTGGTTAGTCTTTAATATATTTAATAAAAGCTGATTATTTAAAAAGAAATGTTGAATAAGATAAATATTTTCTGTAGCAGATTTTCCTATTTCCCAGTTACTAATAGGTTAGCATCATACGCGTAAAGGTAAATTTAGTCACTCAATACATTATAAATTATTTGGTTAAACCTTTTATATAGCAACGAAACATGAGTGGGCCTAGAATAGAACCTTGCGGTAGACCATGCTTAATATCTTTAAATTTTGAACGAATAGAAACTGTTTTTGATTAGTAATTTTGACAAATTGTTTCTTATTTGTTAAGTAGGATTTGAGCCATAACAGTGGAAATCCAGTTATTCCCATTTTTGAAAGTTTTTCTAATAGCTGACAATGAGAAACGCTATCAAAAGCTTTGCTTAGGTCCATAAAAACTCCAAGGACTTTGTCACTTTTATCTAGTGAATTTATTATAACTTTATATAACTTGTTGCCGCTGAAATTACGGAGTGATTTTGTCTGAACCCATGTTGCTCCTTATCAAAAAGTTTGTTATCCTCAAAATACATAACTCGTTGATTATTAATTGCCCCCTCTCGTAGACTTTGTATAAACCGGTAACAAAGCAACTAGTCAATAGTTGGTCATCTCAAAAACTTTTCCCTTCTTGTGTAGGGGTTTAATTGTTTAAATTTACAGTTTTTCTGGAAAAATTCCATTTATGAAGGAAGAATTGATTAAATGTGTTAGCGGCTTGATGAGATAATTTCGGGAATACTTTATTACAGTTATGTGTATACCATCCATCATAGCCAGCTGAATACTTGTTTTCAAATTTACTGAGTAATTTCTCCAATTCCATCTCACTCAAAAAATTCTCATCAAAATTTTACTAACTGATCATTTTAGTAGCGCACAAGGTAGCTCCAGAAGCAACTCTCTGTTAGCCGTCTTCCGAATCTGGCGATCTCAGTACCAGATTCCTCTAGAACTACATCCTTTCGCATAGCTTCAAGGATTTCAAAGCAGGTCTATCCAACACCAGAGTTGATCAGGACTACCTGTATCTTGGGCTTTGAGCATTTCTTTGTCTTCTCTGATGCAGGGAGGGGGTTCCTGGAATCGTTTTGCTCTTTTTCGGTCCTTATCTCAGCTTTTTCTGGGCCCTCGACTTCATCGATCATTTGAACCATTACAGGTTAGGCATTTAAACCTGATACAGTCGTGCTAACCCAAAAAATGTACTTTTTGAAGCAACTATCAAGTTTTCATTTCACTGGGGGGACAACCCACAAGGAGTCAGAAGAACATTTCCAATGAGTATAGGTTGAGTTGTACATCAAATAAAAGCCTTTAATAGGAAAATACAATGCAGCAAGTGAATCTCAAAGTTAACCCTAAACAAAATGGTGGCAGTTTAAATATACAGCACTGAGCTTAATTAATTAATTAGTTTGTTTAACTATTATAGATTACGGCAGCAACTTCTAAAACATTTATACTGTGCCTATGATCTATTTTTTTTTAAACAACTGTCAATTGTTTTATCATATCAGAGGGATGAACCCCAAGGAATCAGAAAACATCTTAAAGAGAGTATAGGTTATGTAAATAAAAGTAAAGGTTGTTATTAGAAGAAAACAATGCTACAAATGAAATCCTTAAAGGTCCATCCTACATAAAATGGCGGTGGTTGAATAAAATTGTAATATGTGAATAGAAGCCTTTAAAATTCTCTAATCGTTTTAACCCCCTTACAGCCAAAATACAATATATCATTTCATAAATTAAAGAAATACCAAGAGGAGAATACTAATAAAATAAGCAATATTCAGAAACTGTGTGAGCGATCGTTGGTCTGAAATGATCAAGCGATCTAAGGTGCAAGTAGCATCAAGGCAATGTACACCGAGGAAAAAGGGTTTGAATCCTGGCTTCAATATCAATTTACGTTGTAAGCACAAATATCTGTTTTAGAACTTTTAATCATAGTATGAAGAGGAGGCTGTTTATTTTAAAATTAAATAATAAAGAATTTTCCAACAAACCCCTGGCTGTAAGAGGATTAATTTTAATTTTATGAAGTTTATTACTTTAACAAATAAGTTGCATTAAACAGCAAAAAATAGAATTTTTGAATATTTAGATTAAAATGGTGGATTAACACATTATGGGTCCTTTTACACAATGTCACCAACAATTAATTATTGTTATTGCTATGAGAGGTAAACACAAGGTAGTTCACAACAATCACAATATTTCTATAATTATATTTTTACGAGTGCCATAATCTGATCTGCCATATCATCAATTGAGGCTGCAAAATTGTTATATTTCGTATATTAAAAAAATAGACTATATGTTCAATATTATTCTAATCATGAGGTATGCCAATTAACTCTTCTTCAGCCCAAATAAAATAGCCATTTTGAGAACAATGATGAAAACAGTGGTGACTAGGTCAAAAATAAACTTACAACTGGTCAATGAGGCCAAGACAGGTTTGCTTCTTTGCCATAAACGGCCTGCCAATGTTGTAAATGTATTATTTGATAACTTGAGTCAACCAAGCCATCAACAGAACCTGAGGTAAACAGGACAAAAATAATTCATTATCACAGCAAAACCGAAAATTTTGCGGTAAAAATTAAAATCATAAAAAAGAACCCAAAAGTACTCTTAAAAACTGGCTTAACTTCTGAAGTACTGTAAGAATGTTTTGTTGTTATGGATTTCCTACATACTCTGGATCAGAAAATCTTGAGATTCTTTATTAAAAATTTACTAACATCAGAGTAGTAGTCACAAACACAAAATACACAAAATCTCACAAATTTTCAACACCACTGGCATTTTCTTCAGGTGAGTAGAGGGAGAGAGAGAGAGAGACACTGAAATGACTTCCACTATTGCTGGGTAGGTGGCTGTGGTGGGGGGTGTACATCCATAGAGCAACACTCAGGTGTAGATGCAGTATTTCAGTTAGTATATATATAAAAATATATATGAAGTTTGCTGATGGGGAAGGGGTTGAAGGGAAGTGGTCTATCTTATGTTCAGATTAGGTGGGTCACGGGATTTTGTTATCCATTGGTGTGCTAATTCCATCCTTCGGAGTTGGGAACTATTGGCATGGGAAGGAAGGGATCTGATTACCTTAGTGGTGTAACACTGATCAAAATTTTGATTATGGAGAAGAGTATGGGCAGAGACAGGTTTTTCAGGATTTTGGACTTTGCAATCATGTCTATGGCCATTCATGCGTTTACGAAGGGTTTCACTGGTAAGGCCAATATATTGGGCAGGACAGTGCTGGCACTGGAGTTGATAAATTAGATTGGTGGAATCACAGGAGTGGTTTCCAGGTATCTTGTAGGTTAAGGAGGTAGTGGAGCTGGTAAAAGATGTGGCTGAGAGATGAATAGGGCAGGTTTTGCAAGATTTCTTGTTACAAGGATTGGAACCGGGTGGTTGCTGGTCTTTAGGACAGGTCAGGATGTTGGGATCAGGTAACTTAGGATGGACCAGGATTTGGCGGAGGTTTTTGTTTTGTCTGAAAGTTACAGTAGGAGGTTTTTCAAGGAGATCTTTGGTGTGGGGGGAAGCTTTTAAGATGTTGAAGCCATCTTTCAGGATTTGGTTGAGTTTTTGTAGGCCATGGTGGTAATTAGTGATAAGGGGTAAGCATTGGGAACTGCTTCTGGTTTGGGGTTGGTTTTGGGACTGGGCTAAACGGATTTGGTTTTTAACAAGGTTGGTAGGGTAACCTCTCTTTTGGAAAGCACTGACAAGTTGGTTGTTGTATTGATTTAGGTTTCTGGGAGAGGAAATGATACGTTTGGCACGGGTGGCTAGACTATAGGGTAGGGAGCGTTTAGTGTTAAAAAATCCTGAAAAACCTGTCTCTGCCCATACTCTTCTCCATAATCAAAATTTTGATCAGTGTTACACCACTAAGGTAATCAGATCCCTTCCTTCCCATGCCAATAGTTCCCAACTCCGAAGGATGGAATTAGCACACCTACTACTCTGATGTTAGTGAACTTGTCTTTTAAGGTAAGTTTGCTGATGTCCTATCTCTCTAATATACTAATTCCTGGCCTAGTGCCCTTTAACCTAACCTAAATTTGTTAAAAATTTAGCTTTTTAATCAATACTCTATCAGCATAACAAAAAATTATCGGTTTATTAGTAACAGTAATTAATTAATTGATAAAACATAGCAAATAAACATCTTTTCCGTTAATTCACCATCGTTTGGTGGATTGTTTATTAAAAGAGAAACTATTAAAAACATATTTAGAGCTCATTACAGTTTCCCTTAATGTCTCGTTTTCTTGTAACCTCTTTTTTATTAGATTCCATAACGGCTGGTGCTCTCAACGGCCAGTCTGCGGTTGGCAAACCAAGTAAACATGAATATACTTCATATTGCAAGAGACAGCATCACAAATCAGGTAAGTTTATGTACTTTTAACTATGAAAAATGTGTTAGATAGTCTAACCTTAACTTCAAAAATAATTTTGATTGTGAATAAAATAAAATTACAAGTGTAACAATTTGTTGTGGTGAATTAACAGAAAAGATCGAATATATCAATGATAGTGAATTATTTCAAGTTTCAGCCAAGCATGACCACTGAAGAACTAAGTAAAAGAAAAGTTTTCATCAGCCTAATGACTGAAATTTTATGAATGTATCGCATTCAATGTCATATTAAGGTTGTATTACGCATATGGATGTAGTTTTTAAATGATCTGTGTTCTAGGACTAGAAATAATACACTTTTTGAATTAGTGCATTAAGCTTGTATACTATAAATATGGCCATTGGACAATGTTCTATCTGGGCTACCTAAATGGAATGATCATACAGTAGATACAGTAGACTCCCGATTATCCACGATAATGAGTGACTGCGTGGATAATCCAAAACTATCCTAAAATTGCCTGGCAATGATTAAAATCAACTCTGAAACAAAATTGAGCCTTAAATTAGGCATTACTATGAGTTTATGTTTAAAAATAAAAAAAATTTAAATACAGTAGTACAGTACATACTGATATTTAATTAATTACAACTTGAATTACATAACATTTTAATGAAAGTAAAACAAACACTTGTATTGTTGGTTTTGAAAGAATTCTTTTATAGATTTTTTTATTCTTAGCGCTAGACTCTTTTCTTAAAATGCTTGCACGAATTTTTCGTAACACCATAATATAACACGCTGTTGTATCTTGTTCCCCCTCTAAAGATTTCCCGTTTATCCATCTTATAAATTAGTCCATAAGCACTTCCACACTGCACTGACTACTGTACACAACTGACTCACAGTGGCAGACAGCAGTGAACTCAAAAAAATAGAGCGTGCCACTGCCACGCCTGACGTGACTCATCAGTGGCAGGCGAAGTACATTGTAAACAACTACCCTACATGTTTAGAAAATAACGTTGAAGAACAGAAATAATGATAATAATTTGATTGATAATAATTTCAAATTTTATGTATCATATATTACATATCAAGAGACATTTCAATCATTATCAATCTATAATTATAAGTTATATTTTGAATAAAAATCAAATTATTTCTATCATAATAACATAGTTGCATAAACTATGTACTATTATGTGCTTTATTTATTTTTTTTTTTCACGGTTGTGGTTGATACGTAACGTGGTTAATCCACTCATGGATAATCGGGAGTCTACTGTATATATTTAGTTATTAAATAGAAGTTAGATCATATTCTTGGGTTTTAGAGAGGTATGACAGACATATATACAAACAAGAATTACAGTTTCTTAATATTTTATTGGTTAACCCTTTTAAGGCCAATGTCTGTCACAGAGGAACGTTGCTAAAATAGCATTATATTTTAATTATTTACTGGTCTTAGAGTAAGTGACAAATAACTAAACTGTCATACTTTTAAACTAAACAAAAACTAAAACTTACCTAAAACCTAAGTGAAATTTTTATAGTTTCATTTGTTCAAATTATGTTATAGAATAAGGAGTTAACCCTTTTAAAATTTATTTTAATTTTTCTTAATACTTTACAATTTTTTTCATTAATTTCTTTCAAAGACTTCATAGGTAAATCAACGGCTACATGATAATATTTGTTTGTCTTATTGCTTCAATCATTTACAAGTTCGTTTCGTCTGTCAATCTTCAGTCTGGTGAGTCATGTGTCAAAAAAATTGTGTTTACACATTTATTTGTATATATTATCATAGCCTCATTAGTGTAATATGTTTTTCACTTAACTTTATTGTAAGAATGTCTAATAAGTGACAAGATACATCGAACTTTGAGTGAAAATACATTAATTAACAGTGTTATATCTAGGGGTTTGCAATTATTGATTATGACTATGCTTTGTGCTGGAAATATCGATCTGCTACAAAATTATTTGTAATGAAGGTAATAACTTCCAAATTATATGAGCAGAATAATTCAAAACACTTTACAATGATGCTTAATACTTTTATTTGTTGTCAATCTTTTTGTTTATTTGGCAATGTACTAAATAAGTTTTATATACATAAATGTATTGAATTGTAGTTTCTTTTTTTTTAATAAATAACAGTTCCAAATAACACCCAAAAATTGGTTGCTTTATGAGAAAAAATGAAGGTTTTAAGTGTTTTGACATAAAACTCTGCACAGTGACTAAAAAATGATTTGGTTTGATTGTTTCAACTAAATTTAAAATGTTTAAATGTTTGTGTTACCTTAAAAGTTATTTTTTAACACAGTTTAAAAAATCTAAGATTGCATTATTTTTAGCCGTAGCATTCGTATCTGTGAAGACTGATCTTTTGTTTTAAATATCTCTGATTAAAATGAGATGAAAAGTGACTTTATTAGGAGAAGTTAAGACTTTATCAGGAGGAGTTAGGACTATTAAGTCCTCTCTTCCTCTCAACCTTAAATACTGCTGATTAATACATATAAAAAGTAATTCTACTAGGTAAATAAAGTATTTATAGTATTATAGTTTTAACTATTAGTAATATTAGTATTAGTAATAGCTAATGTTGTAACTTTTCAATGTGTAAATTGAATTTTCCGGCAGTAAAGAAAATAAATAAATAAATAGTCATTATCTTGTAACTCTAATGTTGAATTACATATACAGTGAAAACCCTATTTTCTGCCAGGTTCTGTTATCCGTCAGTGTCTGCGTTTGTCATACCACGATATGACAGTTGTCGTATGACTTATCTGTCTGGAAGACGACAATTTCCCCCTCCAGCCATCTAGCCCTCATAAGCCTAGTTCCAACGGCGTGTCATCCGTAAGGCCTCGTCTGCTGTCTACCAGATAACAGGTCGTTGGAACAGCTCGCCTATGTACGCCTGATGTACGGACAGGCCGCTCGGAGCTGCCTGAACAGATCCCGTACAACATGAGGAAAGAGGCGGCACCACAAAGGCCTACGGTCGGAGATGACGTTTTAAGCCGCGACGCCTACACAGGTCGTTGGAACGATCCTGTCTTATGATACACAGGCAACACACGCTATCCGTGTACCAACATCGGGCCGCCTGAAGTCTGCGAAAACACTGGCCGTGGGAACTGGGCTTTAATATATTATACTGTACTGCAGTTTAATTTTAAGAATGTTGATAATTAATTTTTGTGCTCATTACATAATGTAAAAGCTTATCTTTAACAAAACTAGGCCTAATGTAATAAGAGTGTAAATGTGACCTACAGTTTGTACATTCTGTAACATGTCTTTTTTTCTAACCTTTTCATTCTCATTTCGTTAATCAATATGAATTATACAGCATTCAAATTTAACGTGCTTAGGCACTAATAATAAGTTTCTAGTGTGACTGGGTGAATTTTCTATAATCTGTCTATTCTCCAATCCGTCACGGCCACGGTCCCGACCCCTGACGGAAAATAGGGTTTCTACTGTAATTGGGGTTTTCCTTTTTTTGAGAACTAAGTTATGCCTAATAACATTTAATTAATCATGATTTTCATTAGTATGTTTAGTGTTGTTAAGAAATTATGTTCTATAAATTCAAATAAGCCCAATGAACCATCATTTTCTCATACACCTGCAAATTATCATCAGCTAATATTCATTTTTGAAATATAATGTTCAAAGTGAAGAGTTTATAAAATTTTAGAAATTATTTGAAAATCATTATATTTTTTCTTCCTCTGAACCCGATAACAAGCCATTGATAATTTTATGTTTTTAAGGTCAATCTGATGTTTAAGATCATACATCATATGTCAAAGCAGGGTTTCAAACCACCAGGTAGCAATCAATAGAAAGAGTCAATCCAAATTAAATCTCATAAAACTGTCTCATCATATTTAAACTAGTCGGTGTATCTGAATTTGAAAGTTGAATTCTTAAAATGTTTAAGGCTTAGATTGTCATCCGGTAGACCAAAACACTCTGTAAAGTTTAGAATTTACTTTTTTTAAACTAAAAAGTTTTTTACATAAACTATTTTTTTTTAATGAAAGAACCACCATTTTTCCTACCAAAATAACAAGAACTAAGAAATTTACAAAAATAAAAACTAACCTTTAATAGCAATTTAGTTTACTTACCAGCTCTCTTCTGTTCAGACCTTAACTTTGGTTTCTTTCTCAGTCTAATTACAACTACCTCATTACGTGTTCCTGGATAAAAAAGAAATAATTGATAGCAATTTTTGCCAATAATAGTTTCCCAAAAAAGAGTAAGTGTCCAGCGAAGAGAAAGCAAGACTGACCTAAGCCCAGTGCCTAGAAGCAAGTAGTTAACACAGTAGAAGATGATTGCCTGCATGAAGAATGTAAAACCCATTGCTGACGCACATAGTGAAACCCAAGTACATGATGAAAATGAGGTGAAACTTACACATGGCAAGCAAGTTTAAATTGGAACATGAAATTTTAACAAAAATAACATATGATGTTCATGGAATAAGTTAACTAAAAATATAATATTTAAATGATTTACTAGAAAAACAGGTTAGGTTAAAGGGCACTAGGCCAGGAATTAGTATATTAAGAGAGATAGGACATCAGCAAACTTACCTTAAAAGACAAGTTCACTAACATCAGAGTAGTAGTCACAAACACAAAATACACAAAAGCTCACAAATTTTCAACACCACTGGCATTTTCTTCAGGTGAGTAGAGGGAGAGAGAGAGAGACACTGAAATGACTTCCACTATTGCTGGGTAGGTGGCTGTGGTGGGGGGGTGTACATCCATAGAGCAACACTCAGGTGTAGATGCAGTATTTCAGTTAGTATATATAAAAATATAAATGAAGTTTGCTGATGGGGAAGGGGTTGAAGGGAAGTGGTCTATCTTATGTTCAGATTAGGTGGGTCACGGGATTTTGTTATCCATTGGTGTGCTAATTCCATCCTTCGGAGTTGGGAACTATTGGCATGGGAAGGAAGGGATCTGATTACCTTAGTGGTGTAACACTGATCAAAATTTTGATTATGGAGAAGAGTATGGGCAGAGACAGGTAAATCCTGAAAAACCTGTCTCTGCCCATACTCTTCTCCATAATCAAAATTTTGATCAGTGTTACACCACTAAGGTAATCAGATCCCTTCCTTCCCATGCCAATAGTTCCCAACTCCGAAGGATGGAATTAGCACACCAATGGATAACAAAATCCCGTGACCCACCTAATCTGAACATAAGATAGACCACTTCCCTTCAACCCCTTCCCCATCAGCAAACTTCATTTATATTTTTATATATACTAACTGAAATACTGCATCTACACCTGAGTGTTGCTCTATGGATGTACACCCCCCCACCACAGCCACCTACCCAGCAATAGTGGAAGTCATTTCAGTGTCTCTCTCTCTCTCCCTCTACTCACCTGAAGAAAATGCCAGTGGTGTTGAAAATTTGTGAGCTTTTGTGTATTTTGTGTTTGTGACTACTACTCTGATGTTAGTGAACTTGTCTTTTAAGGTAAGTTTGCTGATGTCCTATCTCTCTTAATATACTAATTACTAGAAAAACAGTAATCCTTTATGGAACAGAATCTGATTTATCAGACCAAATTATTTTATAAGTAAACAATTATGACAAATATACACTAACTGAATTTATTGTATGATTTAGTAACTTATACAAGATATGTGTACGGTCCCCTGAGCCAAGCAACCACCACGCCATGAGACTGATCAACCCAGTGCCGTAGCTTATCTACAAACAAAGCCAGTCGAGTGAGTTTCCAGGCCAGTTCTGGGCACGCAGCCGTTGTAGGTAATGAGTGCTTGTATTTCACATTCCTCCTTTTTTGCTGAAACATCAGGCCTTTTCTTCCTTTTTTCTTTTTCATTTTAACTTCCAGCTTACATTTTCTATAAGCCTGTAATTAAACTTTAGTCTATGAGTAAAGTATCAATCGTGAGCTCTGTTCGGGATTCAAACCTTGGACCTTACACTTTACAGTCCAAAACCTTGCCACCTTCATGCTGAATTCTTTGTTTGCACTCATTCCTCTTTGTATCTTATGTGCTTTGTCATATTTTTCCGTTTCATTAACAGGCTTGCACACACACTCATTCTGTATTCTTTGTTGCCATTTGCATTATTATGTTTCCTTTTCATAAATAACTCAGAAGGGGTGACTGATATAACTACAAAGAAACAATATTTTTGCAGTTGTATGTTTACTTTCACTGTAGAAAAAAAAAACAAAGAGTGAGATTACGTTTACTGGATGGACCTTTTGCAATACACATAATGAATATTATATATATATGATTATTATATTTAATTGCATACAATACTTGCTATGCTCATTTTAGAATCGTCTCTCATTCAATGAAACACACTGAACGAGGTCTGTTATTCCTAAAACTATTTAAACATTTGTTTACTAATAGTTCTGAAAACATTATACTTCGGTCTGTGTGTCTATTTTTAATAAATACAAATATTAATAAATTTCGTGACCTCCTATCTTTCCTAATTCCTGGCCTAGTGCCCTTTAACCTAACCTAAAATATTAATAAATAACTTGTATTATTGTATTTTAAATTAAACAACTCAAAGTTATTTACACCACAAACATTACATAACAAAAGAAAAAAAATGATAAAACTTTAATAAGGACCTATGATCATTGATCACACATAACACTTGCAACTCACTAATTAAATGTATGCGTACATGGCAGGAACTCAATATTCAGCAAAGGTGTAGAGGTAACTTCTTTATTCAAAATGTTAAAAATTGTGATTTAATATTTAAGTTACTACATGCTTTGCCTAATCATATTTGAATTAAGATTACACAAGCATAAAAGTTACTGCAGGCAAGACAGCTTCTTTATGTATTTAGTCAACTCAACTGTTAAATGTCTAACAGAATAAAAAAACCTATTGCACCAGACACATTTTTGGCTCCAAGTAGGATTCAAACATGTGATAGACCCACCTTGGACTATAAAGCAATGGCCATTTACTGGACATTTTGTGAGAGGTATACCTATAAAAGGCATTTGCCTATAAAAGGCAAATACCACTTACTCATCGCTGTAACTAAAAAGGTACTGAGCCTACGAGGCTGAAATTTTGTGGAGTCAAAGGTCTTAAGTTGTAGATGTGCAATAAGAAGGGATTTTGAACAATTCTTAGTTTATCGAAGATGGCAGCCTTTTTAGTGCCAACAATTTTAAATGCCAAAAACAGTTTCTCTAATTGGACTGTAGCGGCTAAATGAACGGTTCTACAGCAAAACTAACACAATTTTCTATACCTGATTTGAGACTATCTACAACTTTGGCCCTATAACGTTTTGCTCCATCTCAACTCATTTGTCCTTAGGTAGAGCTAGATTTTCAATTTGTGCGTGTAAATCAAGTAGACTTACAGATTTTTCTAGACTGTGAAACTTTGTCATCTAGGAGAACATACTGTATTCAATGGGAAAATATACAATTTAATCTGAACACATGTATAGCCAGGTCATAGGACATGGCTAGAAACACGATATTTCACTGATTCAGAGTCAATTACCGAACTTTGCGCCCTCTAAAAGTAGATTTACAGATTTTTATAGACAGTGAAACTTTGTTATCTAGGAGAACAAACTATTTTCAATCAGAAAATTAACAATTTAGTCCTAAAGCATGCACAGCCAGACCATAGGACATGGCGAGAAACACAATATTTTATAGATTGAGTCAAATATAGTACTTTGTGCCCTCTAAAAGTACACAATAGATTTCTCTAGACTTTGAAACTTTTTTATCTAAGAGAACAAACTAATTTTAGTCGGAAAATGTACAATTTAATTTGATCAAATGCATAACCAGTTCACAGGACATGGCTAAATATGGCTAACCGACATTTCACTGATTCAGAGTCAACTACAGTAATTTGTGCCTTCTACAAGTATACTTACAGATTTGTCTAGACTTTGACACTTTTTTATCTGAGAGAACAAACTGATTTCCATGGGAAAATTTTAAATTTAATATTATATATATAAAAGCCATTTACAACTCATCGATATTTCTCCAAAACTATATGTCCAATTAACTTGAAATTTTGTACATAGGTTTACTTTGGCCCCTAGAGGCTCACTAAGAAAGGGTTTCCCTCTCCGACCTGTGGCCTCCGAAACTCCTATGGTATTCTTATGGCAGCTATACTAATTGATTGATTTATTTGATTAACAGCTGTTGAATACAAATGAATTGGATAAAATTGTGATAGGCTAAACTCTTAAAATTAAAAATAATTAATTGAGCACATTAGCAAATTATACATAACATCAGACATTCTAAATTAGATATAAATCAAACTCAATATTATGTATGGCCGGCGAAGCGAGCGGGTACAGCTAGTAACTCATAAACCAATAATTATACTAAAAACAACTTAGAATGATATTTTTTGGGAAATTCGATTACAAATCCAATGATATAACGATTTTTAAAAATTGGATGAAAAATAACAAAGAAAAAGATCATTTATGTGAAGTATGTACAATTCAATATGGCAGTACAATGTACAACACATATGTTTCAGCTGATAATAATGAAATAATTTGTGATAGTCTTATATCAGCTGACTAGCACAACAATAAAGGTTTAGTAAACATCTGATTTAAGACTATCACAAATTACTTATTATCAGCTGCTGCATGTGAGTTGTACATTGCACTGGCACATTGCATTGTACATACTGTCAAATAAATGATTTTTTCTTAGTTTTTTCATATAATTTTAAAAACATTTGGATTTGTAATTTAAATTCAAAAAAAATTCTATACAATTTTTAATATAATTGTTGGTTTACGAGTCATTAAAGATTTAAAATTTTTTATGGCCACCATTTTAAAACTTTTGATACTGGAAAACCAATAATTTTTCTTAAAATGGATGTTTATATTATAAAGGACTATACAAAATTCCATCTTAATACAGCTTTTCATTTCTGAGATGTATATATATTTAAAAGCAAAAAGAAATATATTTATATGGTGGCAGCACAAATAACCAAGGTGTTTTGAACGCTTTAAATATGAAATTTGTGATTCTAAATGAACCAGAAACAATAACCAAAAGAGCTTATCAGAGACATCCTGTATAAGTGCCCTCTTACTCTATTTTTACGTTTGTTTTTCAATGGCAGAAGCATTTTTACTGAGTATTCCAACGTTGTTATGGGACAATGGTCCTATCCCATCTAGCTAAATTTAGATGGGTCCTGAAAAAAACAATAACTAAGACAATTGAATATACTGTATTTCATTTGTAAGCCAATAACATTGTACACCCAATAACTTGATCTTTTTCTAACAGTCTTACCTCTAAAATAACTCCTTTAAGTACAACAGCACAAACAAATGTGATAAAATCTTTTGATATTTCTATATTTAATTGTCTTAATGGACCTTTTCCGTTAATTCACTACCACTACTTTTTCCGTTACTCCACTACCACTATTTTTTTTTTTTTTTTTATTGCAATTACGGTTAGGTCAGGTTAGATTAGGTGGCTACTAAAGTTGATCACAAACTGGTAAATCCAGTGACTGACTTATTGCCGAATGCGCTCTCCATGTGTCCGTGTAAGTTCTTGATAAGGCTAGCGATATCGGATGAGAAATACCACAATGGACGTAAAAATGAGTGGGGAACAGTTTTTAGAGCAATAGAATATTTATCAAGGGGCACTGAATAAACGAAAACAAAAAAAGTAGTGGTAATGAATTAACTGAAAAGATCTGTCTTGTCTTCCTTGAAGCCCACTCTCAACTTAGAAAAAAATTTTATATGCCAACAATTTTATATGCTTCTTTGCAGGTCTGATCTTGGCATCTCTAACCTTATTTATTTATGTTATGTTCTACCTGCAAACATTCACCAGATCATGTAAACTAATTATCTTCAAAACTACATTAAGTGAATATAGTCATGTTGTAAGTAGGGTAGCAAGTCCTATGTTTACTAGCTTTCTCAAAGAACAACAACCTAAAGCGGATATTTAAAAAATTGCAACACACTCCAGTCAAATGCCTTCCCCTAAAAAAAGTTCAAATCAAAAGCTCTACTAGATTCCATTACTTATAATGTATCTGCTGATTCACCCTTAACCCTCCAAGTGATATCGGCTCGGTCCGAGCCGTTAATGACCGCCTCTGAATCGATAACGGCTCGCTCCGAGCCGATCGCGAAAAGCGCCGTGAACAAATAACTAAAATCGGAAATCAGTTATATTTTATACTAAAATGTTCAGAAAGAGTTCCTCTTTATGATACTCTATATCAAACGTTTTTCAAATACGTGGGAAAAGTGGTATTGATTATTTATTTACGATCAGCTGGTTCCCGCGCTCAATCATTCGTGTTCTGTGACAAAGCGTCATACATCAGTGTTGTTTATTATTCCGTTTGAAGGTTATATTAGTGCGTTTAGTTGTTTTATTTAGTTTGTATGTTTGTAAATATTGTTATTATTTGTAAATATGAGTCAACTAAGCCGTTCGAGTAAAATAAGAGATTGTTTATTTGATTTGAGTGATGAATCTGACAATGACGATGCACCTTGGAATGGAATATCCTCGTTATTCCATGTAAATATAGTTATAATTTGCTGCAAACAGTATTTTATTCAGTTTTTAGAAACATTTACAAGTGAAAATAAAGTTTTACAATCCTATATAAATATTATAATGGAACTTTATAATAACAAATACACTTTTCTGAAATTTCTGCTTTTTTATGCTAGTACAAAAACATTATTTCTATATGACTTTCTTGTATACTACAACAGATAAACTGTGAGTGTTATATATTTTTGTGTTCAGAACTAAATTGTGTAACTTTTGTATACAATGGATTTTAAAAGTGTTTCCATAACAACTATAATAAATAGACTCAAAAACAAAAAAATATTTTTGAGAAAAATTTTTTTCAAGGTCATCCAAAGTTTCTCAAGATAAGACAATTTTTGGTAAGTTTTTCTTTTTCATAACCATTTAGTACATATTATTTAGAACATTTTGATATGTAATATGTCATATTACAGGTATATTTAAAATTTTTTATGAATTTTATAAAAAAACACTGCGCGATGCCTAAAACAGGCCTATCACTGAAGAGTAAAATGCGTATCACTTGGAGGGTTAAATAATAAAGCAATGTACAACCATTAAACACAAAAGCTTTCTGAACCCAAATTAAATAATTAACCCAAAGCTACCGACCTTCAAACCCGGTTCTTACCAGGACCAGTGTTGGTCCTTACTGTGTTTAATGTATTCCTCTCTAGCAAAGAAAAATATTTTTTTTGCAAAACCCAGCAGATTTACCAAGAACTCTGTCAGCCCTTTGTAAGCCTCCATCTAAAATGTTTGCCCTCCACCATTAGCCAAAGGCCACGCTTACCTCTAATTTATCCTCCAAAAAGTGCCTCACCCTGATTTCTTTCCCTAATTTCCCATAGAACAGAACCTAACCTTCAATGAATGCAGAGCAATAGAGCCCTTTAAATCCAATGATAATATTTACTTTCTTTCCATAGTAACACAGTTGTTTATATGATAAAAATCCTGGAATATACAAGAATATTTTTAGTTAAATATAAATTTAGAGTTTAATAAAATATGCAAAACAAGCAAATATAATAAAATGATTTTTAAAGTAGACACTTGGTATATATGATAAAAAAGTATCAGATTTTTAAGAAAACTAAAACATTCCTAATTAACAAACACTCAGAATTATATTTTTATAATTTTATTCTTGGTACTTATAACATACAATACATTTAGTAGGAGCTGAGTGATGTGTCTTAGTACCTAAATTTAAATTATATTCAAAATAAATGACGATAAAGTAGTTGCTGGATTTATGCACCCACAAGCTATCTAACGCAAGTAAGTTGAGGTTAAACGGAAGGAAACATGCCATTGTTCTTGATTGAGTTAATACATACACATACTATCTAAGCTGCTTAGAAATGTATTATTTATAAGTTAATGATTTTATTTATTCTTTATAGTGCGTTTCATGATGTCAGTAGTATTTTACAACTGTATGTAAGGTGAACTGTGAGATAAACAGGATTGGCCATTTTTAGACAAAAGCAGTTCGTTCATTTGAAAAGTAGTATGCAGTCAGATTCCAACATTGAAGATAAATGTCTTATAAATAAATAATAATAGTATTTCTAGTGAGGTTAAGAGGAACAATTTAATTTTATTTTACAACTCACTTGTAAAATTTGAAAGATTATTTGATACAGACTATATGAATCCAGTATTGAAGGTAAATATGTAGATGACCCAGCCGCAAATGTTTTTCTCAAAGTTGTTTCTTTAATTGAAAAAAATATGCATCTTCCTTTAATATAATATAAATTTACTAAAATGCAATTTTTCAAAACTCCCTAAAAAGTTCAGTATACATACAGTAGACTCTAGATTATCCGAGGTAATTGGAGCCAAAACTACCTCAGATAAGTAAAAGCTCGGATAATACGGTGGTTATGGTAAAAATAATGTAAAAGCCATGAAAAAAGTACAAAACTAGTTTATTACAAAAAAAACGCAAAATGATGTAAATGTAGTTACAATATTGTACAATTGTCCAGTCCTGTAAAAAAGTAGGAACATCAAATCTTTTAAAAGTTGTATTACCGCAGGACTACAAGAAGTTGGGAATAAGTATTCCATTTTAAAACTCTACAATAATAGAATTTAATAGTAAAAATCTAATTTAATGTCCATAGGAAGCATTGTGGATGGGCAATTTCCTCTAACGTTACATTTATTGAAAACGAAACCTTTCTTATTTATTTAATCTATCTACGGTAGTATTCCCGTCTTGGTTTTAAATGCAGGGTACCGTTCAGTCCGATTACCGAACAAAATTATCCTATGTATCCTATCATTTTACGCAATCTGCTTTACTCTCTTAATAGTGCAGGGAATCATTCAACATTTAACAGGAAAAATTATCGTCCCACCCAACTTCCAATACATTTACAATGGTATGGACTCACCTACCCACCTATACATGTAAAATGACATTGACCAACCCACCCACCTATCTATACACATTCAGTGGTATTGACTCACCCACTTTGTTACATACGTGGTCATATACAAAATGTGTCTTTGTTTACCACGTATGTCACAGATTATGATATATTGTCCCACCCACCTACCTATACATGTTACAGTGGTATTGACTCACCCACCCACCTATACATGTAAAGTGGTATTGACCTACCCACCCAACTATACATGTAAAGTGGTATTGACCCACCCACCCATACATTTACAGTGGTATTGACCCGACAAACCATACACATACGGAAGTACGTCCAATACCACTGGGGGTCAGTACCACCACACATGTATGAGAGGGTGAGTGTGTCATTACCACTTCACATGTATGGATGGGCCAATGCCACTGAACATGCTTGGGTGGGTAGTAAATCTTCTAACATTATCCTTTTGAATCCCTCATACCCCTCCAGGCACTTCTCGATCTCTTGGGCAAGAACAATATCATAATTTCATGAATGGATTTATAAGAAATAGCTCAATTGTTAAGCTGCAATATATACAGTATATTTTTTACTCCTTATATTTGAAGCAAAGTTACAAACTACAACCGGTATATTGCAGTGTTACTGTTTCTATGGTATTTTTACTACAGTGATATCCACATTGTTATTCTTAAATTATTATGTGAGTGTTAATGTAAAAAGTAACTTATCTATCACGATTTGTTAACAGATATGTGTAAGCTAGTTAAAATCAAAATCAAAATAGGGGCCGGAAAAAGTCAGTATTAGTTTTAGAAGTTAATTTATATCTCATTTTAATGTACATGATCACATTGTAAGTACAAAAACATGAATTTTGAATTGTTATCCTTTTCAATAAAACCAACTTTATGAAAAAATGGAATAAAAAGTACTAAGAAAAATGGAGATTATTTAATATCTTTGTAGAAAATTGGGCCATACATTTTGGTGCGTAGTTTATGCATCTCTTAGAGTAGAACTGATTTAATAATTATATATTTTATTATTATTTTTAGTTCTCCATTGCTATTTACCAACCTCACCAAAACACACAGAAGTCATCCAGAAAAAAAGATAAACACAGCATTTTACAATAACAACACTAATTACATTATTTGGAATGATTACTCCATTAACGTATAAATTATAACATCACATAACATTAATACTATTTTACTGAGAAATCACAAACTGATCAAATCTTGATTGGATTATTCTTGCACAAATTTTATACTGAATAAATCACCTTGGAATAGCTGCTGTTTGCTGGTATGAATTTGTGTATTCATAGCCATATCTAGCTGATATGGCTAGATATATTAACAATTAATGATTTTGTATTTGATACATGTGGCTATAATGATCCAGTCCATGTATTTTGTTGATTAAGAAAAACTTAACAGTTTTAAGTATAGTAGACTCCAGTTATAACAAGTATTTGTAAAGCCTATTCCCCACTTACAAACATGTTTTTGGAAACAGTGTTTGCAAACTGTTTCCAACTGTTCCCAGTGTTTTTGTGATGTTTCCCAACTGTTTGCAAACATTTAAGTGTGTTTCTGGGAACGAGATACAGTGTTTTCTATTTTCAAGACCAATGGAAAACACGCAAACATGTTTCCATCTAGAAGACAACATTATAACGGAAGAGGAAGCTTGAATGAGTCATCGGGTGCTTTCAGGTGACTTGCAAGTGTGCAGTATCGGTAGTAACCGTTCAATATGTGTACTGCGTGGAACCAGGAACAGATTTCAAATTTAATTGAAGAGTTTCATTCCTGTTGAGTATTGTAGGACATAACTTCTCCAGGTTATAAGAACAGGGATAAGAAAGGTGACACCCTAAAGGAAATCGCACTAGTTTTTGCTGTAAGCACCAATGATATGGACAAAATAATAAATTAATAAATAAGTTTTGAAAATACAATTTCCACGTGAACACAAGGCATTGTCTGAGAAAACAAAGGCAGTTCACCCAAGAAAGTGGGATGGTTCGGATACCAAACAAGAATGTTTTCAGTCCACATCTCGGGAAACACCATCCTGTTAGTGTGGACACAAATGAATGACAAACATTTATGTTTCTCTGTTGTTTCAAAACAGTTTGCAAACTGTTTACAAACATTAAGAAGAAACATGAAACTGTTTGACAACAGTTTACAAAAATTGTTTCCAAGTGGGGACTAGGCTTAAGAATAAAAATATTTTCTTGGGTAGTCCTTTCTACTATTGAAGTGGACTGCCTGACGATATAGGATGCCATTCAATATTACATTTGATGATGCTACAGTGAATTTGGTTGGAGGAATGATTAAATGATGGGCGAGTTGTTTGCTAGTGAATTAAAATACGTTACTTGAGGTAAGGATGGTTGGTGACGGGTAAAATGAATCAATGATTACAATGAGATACAGGAGCATAAAGTGATTTGACAATTCGAATTAACAATGAAAGGGTATTCTGAGCAATTGTTTTCTATACAAGTTATGAGGCCAACCTTGAAATCAACAAACTACACATCTTACAGAGTACAATTGTTACTATAAAGTACAATGACTAGTAATGTTTCATCGTGTCTTTATTTTAAAATGCTGCTTATTACAGTCACTTTCATCCAAGATATTAGTAAATCACGGAGAATGAAAGCAGCTGTACAAAGAAAACATAATATCTAACTATACTGTTACATATCACTAATATTAGTTTGACTCATGGCTGAAGAAGGGGCCAGTGGCCCGAAAATGTTTCACTAACTTTATCTCTTTTCTTTGTTGTATATCTCCATCTCCATTTTACCACGTATGCTGCTTTCCTTTAATTTTTACTTTTTACTGAAACCCTAGGTCTAGTGCCTTAAAAATAACCAGTAACATCACTGATATTATTTATAGCTGTGAACCCTATTCTTTCTTTCTAAAAAATTATCTTACAGCGTCGTATTATGTTTGACAGTCAGTTTATTGAAAGATAACTGAATGTCAGGCCTGTCAGTTAGCTGAAAATCAGACCAACACTACGTGGTTCGGATTCCACATAAAGCTGTAGGTCCCTCAGTTGCCCTGGCTATTGGGCTATTATAAATAGCTCTTTTGAGGAAAAGTCGACCTTAATTAGTAACAATTAATGACTACACTCATTCGATCCTCATATTCGCACATATCTTGACGATCGGCGTCTTACCAATGAATAATGAATAATAAGCATGCTACATCTGGAAGAACTGTAATACATTTCACATACCGTAAGAAATCCTTTACCAATTATAAGTTTTAACACTAGAGACTAAATGACACATTACCACCTGTTGATTCAATAGTGATTTCTACAAAAGTTGTACCTTGACACAATTCTATCTTCTGTAGAAATAATGAAGGGGGCAGAGCAAAAGAGGAAACGGATAACTACATGATCAGTATAGATTGATTAAATGCAAAGTAGACAATTAAACATAAGCTAATTCAATAAAAGAGTCAGCACTTGTCGATTATGATATAGTTACAATCTATAATCAAGAATTCGTAGAGGATGTTTGTTCAAGATTAAAATGGAACATTTCAATTAAGTTAGTTCAATGATTCATTCATACTTTGCCACAGTTCTAGCGTTGAAACAAAAAAAATCCAAGAATATAATTTTTAACAAAACTGAACCTATCTTAAGAACATTCAGATGTTAATGTAGAAACATGAAAATGTATGCAGACTAAATTAATTCTAAAATCTATGTTAGGAAAAAAGGAAGAAAAATGTTGTTTTTTTACACTTAGGTTAAATTATTCATGCACATGCGCGCATGCACAACCATTACATATATTTGTTGAACGTTAGACACACAGCACACTAACAATTACAATGATCTTCAAACAGATATCCAGTAATTATCAATAAATTTCATCTACATATCATTAAAGTTACTAATTATGTGGCAACACAGTTACCTGATATCACCCATTAAAATAAAAATATCAATTTATCTGCTTTAAATGGTGGCACAAAAATATATAAAAAATAAATTGAGAATGAATTTTGTACTCTGAATAAAAGGTTAAAGAAATTATTCTGCCAAATTGTAATTGATTTATATGTTTGAATATCTATCTATGAATATGCACACATATAAAAATTAAACTATATTTTATAGTACAGTGCCCTCGCAAATATCCAACATCCTGCTAATCTGGATCAAACTACAATAAAGATAGATTATTTCTTCAGTGATAAAATCCCGTAGGTTGCCACTACATGCATAACATAAGAATACTGCGATACAAATGCGCTGCAATGAAGGCATGTTCCCAATCCATTTATTATGCTTAAAATTATATTTCCCACCCCTTTGATATTTATAGAATGTTGTGCATCAGGCACCAAGTTTCCAGCATGTAACAGATCGTATCCTACGTTTTATATTTATGTTATTAACTTTATCTGAAGAATCAATATAACATCATTCTGAATATAATAGAAGTTAATTATAAAAAGGCAGATAGCATCTCATACGCATAACTTAGGTATAAATGACATCTGAGTGATGATCATCCTCGCATGGACCACTTAACCTTGAATTCTATAGATACAAAATTAAAGCTATCTCGATCGGTTCACTGCCACATCAATCGGGATAGTCACAAGTCCACTGTACTTATGAATATTCTTCCTTGCAAAAGACTATTAAAAGTAGTTGTGCTTGCCATTTAGCAAGGTGGTGAAACCGATGCGTCACAGTTTAACAATGACAAACTCAATGGATTGAGCTTTGCGAAGAAAACACTTTTTTTATTTACTACAGGCCTCATATTATACACAATGTACTGAAAACCTAACACTTTTAAGACACTTTTTTCATTCGGCTGAACAGCCAGTATTAATGTACATTAGGTTCCATAAAACTATAATAGCAAAATGACCTACAACCATGCAAACACAAAATAAGTTTTTGGAAAATCTTACCATTGGTATTGCTGACAGAAGCCATTCCCATGTATGAAACTTGTTGTAATAGATCTCGAAGACTTGTATCTGGAAACGACTCTACTTTGAGAACAGGAGCAGGCTTCTTGTTGGTCTGAGTGTGCCATACTAAAACCTTCACAGACCATAATATAATTAAGAGCTTATTTATAAACAGAATAAGTCTTTTATAACGGTTTAAGACTTTTAAAATTGTAATGCTAAGGATAGGAGTCATTATACTGAGCAGTACTAAGTACTATGATTACACTAACATTCCTATTGTCAATGAAAACAAATATTTCTTGAATAAAAGTAAATATATATAAATTACTGACAAATCACTTTGGGAGAGGGGGGGTTGAGTGCTTGGCTATCTTGGATCTAATCTACTTAGTTTTTTAGATATTTTAACATATTTTTAAAATAAAATCATGTTTATGTCATTTGTATTATATTTATTTCTTTTTGAAATCAATTTTATTGGTACTGTAACAGAGAATTTTGATGATTGCTTAGCTTATTTTACTGTTTTATTTTAAATTATGTGATACACGTGCTTCAAATTGTTCTAATTTTAAAAACTAGCTGAAATGAAAAACCATCGAATTAGGAAAAGCAAAAAGCAATCAACATTAACATTTATTAAAAAATGTATCAAAATTTAAACTGTTAAAATCGGCTGATGAACAAACCCTGGGGAAAACTTATCATTGGTTTTAAGGAGAGTTCATTCATGCTGGAGATACCAAGCCGGAAGTTATCAGAATTTCTGTTCACTCCTGCCCCTCCTTAAAAATTCGTAGTGCTGATTCTCAAACTTCTTCAAACAAACCGTATTCAATAACATCAGTTTTAAGTTTATCGTAAGATGATGCTGAGTTTTATTTTTATAACAATCTATTAAGTAATTACCGATTACTATGTTATATTATTCCATAATTTATTTTTTCTCAATTCATTTCGTAGATAGAGTTATCTTTTACCTCAGTGCAGCTCTGTGCTTTAGGCTCAATTATGTCAAGGGTAACTCCTAGACTCCGCAGAAACCTGTCTTCTTCATAGCCAGCTCTGAAAGGCATTGTAGCATTAGGAAACTTGAGGAGGTATTCAATGTTGACTGCGAAGCCTGCCATGTCCACTGGAAATTTCCGCTTTGCTGGCCATGAGTCGTAGAAACCTATTACTTTACCCTGTGATAAAAGATATATACGATATAATAATAATAATAAATAGTTACATACATGGCAAAAGTTTTATTTAGACATTAATAAGACATTTTTCTCAAAATAAGCAAGTTTTTAAATATAGAGACTTCCACAGTCAGTATTCAAACTATTTATTTACATTATCATAATACAGGCTGGACCATGTCTGATTGCTATGTACATGTTGCTCACGTTTCGAGTACATTGCAGCACTCATCTTCAGGGCGACATACTCTGCTAGTCAATCCACAGAGTATATTAAAACCAGACTATCTAATTATGATCTCGGGACCTCAAATTCTAAACACAGGCATTTCTACCATCAATGTTTGTAGAAGGGCCAGGCAAGTCTGGAATGTCCGGGAGACAGATCCAGGTATGCAAAAGTCATTGTCTGTGGCCGAGTGACTTTGAATTACATCATTATATGTTGTGATACCAACTAATTTCAAACTAGTTTTACATTTCGTTCAGGTAATTTGTTTATTATGGGCAGCCAAGAATCATAAAACAGAGGCAATAGAATCCGATTGCCAAGAATCGGAGAGGCAACGGAAATTAAAAAACCATCCTAATAATTTGAATCTTAATGAAGGAATTAAAATTTATGATTATTTGCTGCCCATGATAAACAAATTACCTAAAAAAAAATAGTTTGAATCAGTTGATAAGACAATGACTGAATGACCAAGTCACCCAACTACTCTGCCACAGACAATGACCTTTGCATAACAGGGTCTGGTCTGGAGTTATGACATTTCCGACCCACCTGGGCCCTTCTAGAAGCATTGATGATTGAAATGCTTGTGTTTACAATTTGAGGCTTTGAGAGCATACATAGAGACAGTGACAGATCCTAGTCTTAATATAGTCTGTGGATTGAGTAGCAGAATGTGTCGCCCGGAAGATGAGGGCCGGAATTTGATACGAGTAACCACCCGTATCAAATTGCGTAGCATCTGTGATAACTCAAGGTAGCACCTGCGATCATCTTTGGAATAACATAGAACCCGTGATCTACTTGGGTAGCCACTCATAATCAACTTTGCATTCACCCGTCATCAACTTGTATAACCCTTCATCATCAACTTGGGTAGTCTCAATGATCAATTTTGGTAGTCTCTGTGATTAGCTTGTATAGCACCCTTGATTAACTTGGATAGCATCCGTTATCAACTTGTGTATAATGACACAATTTGAGTTCTTCACATACTAAAGATCTATACATCTCTTTATATTGCAATGTATGTACTCATGTGAAAATTATGTAAGTTTATAAAAAGTTATATCCCTGCATAAAGTTAACTGAGGTATTAGAGTTGATGAAAATATTAATTTACTGAACTTTTCTGGCCTAAAATTGATGCATATATTGGTCAATAACAGCATTACGTATTTTTTTTTTTAAATATCACAATAATGATGAATGATAGTAATTTAATAAAATATTAATTAAAAATACCTCTTTGACAATTGGTGCACTAACTCCATACTCTCCTATAAGGCCAACAGGAAACATTGACACTTTTTGAGTATCTCTTATTTCTTCGAACAGTCTGAGATCAAAAGTATTGTCATCATCGCCAAAATAAAGGACACCATTCTTGACATTAGCCCTGATCCAATCTAAAGCTGCCCTCCGATTGGCAACGCCACGTGGAATCACACTTACTGTGCGATACATCTCCGGCATTGGGCTTGAGATATGAGTGAATGGGATTCCTGAAACATTCAAACTTTATAATGGTTCCTATTCTAATCTAATACAAATTAGGAATACATATACCCTACCATAAAAGTAATAAACAGACTGAAATTAATATTATAAATTTAAAATTTACAATTGAAATAAGAGTAATGGTAAAATACATCAAACTAATCCCATTATTTTGTATGCACTTTGCACTTTCTTACCTTTTTATTTTGATATTTACCATCTTCAATAGGATTCTATGCTTTCTGAATTATATGATATGACCAACCCTGTTATAAACACAAATTAGGTCAGTACCACCGTACGAGTAAAGTGGGTCGATGGGTGAAGTTAGGTTGGGTTGTTATTGAACCACCCGCCCACCTATAAGCGTAATGTGGTATTGACCCACCCGTCTATCCATAAACATACAGTGGTATTGACTCTCCCACCCACCCATCCACCTGTGCATACACAAACAATGGTAACGGTACACATACAAAAACAGCTCAATGCTGTTTACAAAATATTCTTTGTAAATGCTAACCATTTTGTGGGAAGGGCAAAAGGAAAGTGAATGTTTACGTAGTTCGTAACAAATGTGTTCTGAGTCTTACCACTGGTGGTGTAACAAAAAGGATTTATAAGCAGTTATACTTTTTTGGTTAGTGTATAGTAGAAAAATACACTAAAATAAGACCCTGATGAACTGAATTTAGGTTATGAAGTTACATAAGTTAATAGATTCAAACACTAAGTGTCTTGACCACATTTGGTTGAATAAAAATATTAAATAACAAGAAACCACTCATGGATATGGATGTGAGACTTAGTGGTTTAATATTCTTTTCCCCTCGTCTACATTTAGCTACACTGTTCAGCGTCTCTTCCCCACCATACCCATCCTTACAAGTTTTGTTTTAGTTCATGTACGTTCACTTTTATGCTATGGTATGCAAATGGAAGCATGTTATGAATATATAGTTCAAAAATACAATGTAAATTAGATCAAAAATATGTTTAGTCTACATGGATCATTTAAAATCATTTTACTTAAGGAAACATAAAAAATGGACTATATTAACCCTTTCCGTACTAACGTCCTGATATCCGGACGTGAGCCGGGCAGTCGAGAAATACTAACGTCCGTATATCAGGACGTGGGCTGGGCGATCGAGAAATACTAACGTCCGTATAACAGGACGCTTGGAATTTTGTTATTGTAATTTTTATTTTAAAACTATACGAATCATATTTTATACGAAATTAATCACTAATAAACAAAGATTACGAATATGTAACTATTTATTAACATTTCCATTTTGTTGTCATTGTTTGGCTTCTGATTTAGAAGGTGTTGACAAGTCAGCTGTTTGTTTTGCTCGATGCGCAGTTCAGGCAGTGGTAGCGTCAGTCAAGTGTTTGTTGTTGTATTATTATTATTATTATGACAGCTGCTTACCATTTTAGGTTATAGTTATTAGTGAATTATGTTATACTGCTAATTTCTAAAAAATGAAACGGTCAAGATCACCAGTAAGTGAGAATACAGTTAGTTGGACGAAGACGATCTAAGTGATGGATTATTATCAGACGATAGTGAAGACAGTTCTGTTGTTGACGATACCGATAAGGACCCTTCATATGATCCAGATCAACCATCAACATCAGGTTTGGTTAATCTAAACATTACTACCGATAGGAAACGACCTAGGCTATTCAGTTTTTCAAGTTAGAGTAGTGAACTTTGCTTACTGACGCACTTTGCTTACCGAACCACAAATGCTAATTTTTTTTGTTTACTGTAAATAGAACTTAATTTTAGTCCAAACTTTACAAAAATTTGTGTTTGTGTTCAGTGTTAGCTATAGTTGTTAGTGCAGTTACTGGTTTTTGGACTAGTAATTTTTTTGAACATGATTTTTTAAGTCAAAATGAAGAAATTAACAAAAATTTTTTTTGGTAAGTACATTTTAACATTTTTATAAACAAAATAAATAGCTTATACGTAAAGTTATTATGTTTATTGATGCAGATTTTTTTAAATTTAATAATATAAAAAATGTACAGGTGTATGTAAAAAAATAAGGAAGTTATAGGCAAAAATGTAAATTAATGTAAATTAGGCTACAAAGGCCTCGGTATTCTTCAGTAGTCCCTTGGTTAAACTCTACGGTATTTTTCAAATAGAAAAATTTTTTTGCTCCGGTACCGAAAGGGTTAAATGGATTGACTAGGAAAATTTTGGACCAAAACAGCTTCATTTCCGTTTCAACAAACAAGCGTTTCACTGTATATAATTACTCAGGCGATGTTAGTACTGTTGCAACCCAGCCGGTAAACAATGGCTAAACGTAACTTTGAACTACAGGTTAATAATAGTACTTCCTTAAAAAGTACTAATGAGATTTTCTAACTAAACACCTGTAATACTGACCACCAAGAAGAAAGAAACAGAGGTTGCATCTAATAGTACACTGAATGTGTTATGGGTAAGGTCTTGGTGCATCGAGTAGTCAGTTTTCTAGTTTGCCATGGTGGAAGGTAATGGCAGCACCATCGTTAGTCCCTCCCCATCCTAACCCCTTTCATTCCCTTTCCATCTCCCCCTTCTATTCCTAGTTTTCTTAGGCCCATGATCACTAGTCTTTAGTCAGCCTCATATTATATGAAAGAGTCGTATAATTAATAACACTCTTTCTAAGAAGAAGTATCTAAGAAAAGTACAGTCTATATTACACATAGAATTGATTTTTTTAACAACGGGATTTATTGCCATAAAGTAATACAATAGTTAAGCATATTTCACAACAAATTAATTACCAAATATCATTATTTACAGTAACATGAAAATGTACAATGGTCATTGGCGTCTATTACATATAAAAATCATACACACTACAGTATAGCAAGAGACATATTTAACAAAATATTTATGACATTAACCAAAGGTCATAGGCCTATATCACATTTACATTAGATTATTTAAATGTAATTTACATAGCTTTATGAGCAAAAAGTAAGATTAATTATAAGTTTTTGTTCTAAACATAACTGAGGAAAATTGAAATATTTTGAAGTCGAAATTGTCAGACGTACTTCAAATCATCACTGTACGTGTAACTTCATCATCACTGTACGTGTATGGGTTGGGGGGGGGGGGTTGACTCATCATTACTGTACGTGTATGGGTGGGCGGGTTGATCATCATCACTGTTCGAGTATGGGTGGGCGGGTGGGTCATCATCACTGTTCGTGTATAGGTGGGTGGGTTGGTCATCATCACTGTTCGTGTATGGGTGGGCGGGTGGGTCATCATCACTGTACATATATGGGTGGGCGGTTGAAACCTTGACATTTTCAGAACATCTTTGAGATTAGTTTATTTAAGCTATGTAGTAGAATTATACAGAAATTATTAGATTTTTTTATCTATGGATCGTCTGGCTCCTCAACCTTCTTTCTCTGAACAACTCCGTTGCTGCTTCTTTGCCATCAGAGGTCTTGTTTAGTCTTTAGAGTTAATTTTGCTGATTTTGTTTAGAAAAACACATTTTTACTTACTGAGGTTTAGGAAGAAAATATAGAAAGTTAGATGATGTATCTATTAAGGAGGGCTGTCAAATGAAATTTCATGGTTGGGTGGGAGGGCTTCCAACACTCACCCACCCTTATAGATCAATGCCTCCTGATGCTCATGACACTAGAGCAAAGAAATAAAATTATTACCAGATTTTCTGTTGATTACCGATTAAATTTTAGTAAGAAATTAATTTAAAACCTCAACAGTATTTATGGTTTGAGTAACTAAACACTATACAAATAAAAATGTGATTTTCCATGCTGTGTTGATTTTTATCAGTTGCCTTATTTTCCCGAACTCTCCAGTGGGAAGAGTTGTTTTGGAATCAGGACGTATCAGGTAAAACAATTAATAAGTATTGTTATAAAAGGGATTTTAATTTAATTATCAACCAGAATTTGACATAAAAACTGGACTTATAATTTCTGTACTATTTATGGATATAAATAAACAGATATAGTTCTGAAGAGATCTGTCTTGGCCTACATTATTAATAACAATTATCAACTTTCTGTGAATGTGCTATCTACTCTCATTACTTCTACTTTGAAAATCTGTACCTTCAACACTCCAAAGGAAGGTCAGATGTTAAATAAAGTGACATCAAAACCAAAATCTAGCACTAATAAAAATCAAACAGAAATAGGTCCAGTAAATAATAAAATAACTAATATGAAAACTAAAATTAACATTTTTAGTGACAGCCATGGAAGAGATCTATCATGCAGGATCAAAGAGAAACTTAAAGATGAAATTCATATAAAACAATTTGTTAAACCTGGAGCCAAATTTGATGAAGTGGCAGGACAGGTCAAGCATTTTAAGTTTTCTCCAGAAGAATTTGTTATTTTGATTGCGGGAGCCAACAATGTTTACAATAATGAAATTGGAACCCTTTATACAAATATAAAAACAACCCTACAACTCTTAAAAAATAACAGAGTTATTTTGGGGGGTGTACCTTTTAGAAAGGATCTCCCCCTTTTTCACAAAATAAATGAGGAAATCATGAAATTAAATTTATTTTTGTTTGAACAAGCCCATACAAGGAAGAATGTCACTTTTGTTGATTTCACTGCAATAACAGACAGGTTTTATAGCAGGGATGGTGTTCACCTTAATGAGTCAGGAAAACTCATTATAGCAAATAGAATAATTAAGGAGATCCTATCCTATGACATACCAACTCAAACTGGCATCAAAATTCCTCTTAAATTTGCCAAATCAACTTTCTCAGTAGTGAACGATTTCACCCACACTAAGTACCCAAAAATATCTGAACAAAATATGAGAAAGGTGATTCTTGAACACCAAAAGGATGCATCAGTGGCTTTCGCACACACTATTTCAGCGGATTTCACTGTTCATGGTTTCATGACTGCAGGAGTTGCAGTTGAGTTTGGTAAACTGTTTGGAAAGCCATTGTCTAAAGATTGCATCAACTCTCACCTCGCCTTTCAACAGAATAAAGGAGAAGCAGGGGTTTACAGTCTCATTACTAAACCTAAATATGATGGTAAGCCAAAGAAAAATGATTACGAAATTGCTTTTGCTCAGTTTGCTGAGGATTTTAAGGCAAAAGGTTTTAAAACACTTTTCTGCTCACCGATGGGTTGCGTTAGAGATAATATCGAACTTGAAGATTTTATTAAGAACCTGCAAAAATTTCTGCAGAAATTTTTGCAAAAAAAAAAAAGACACTCACAGATGCCCACGTGACCATAGTCTCATATGACCAGAAGTCAATACGATCACTTAGAAATGGAATGACCCATAAAGATTTCAATTCAAAGATGAAAAGTTTGGTGCAGGACAGTCATATCTTGGAACAAGAATTGCCGTCAGAAAATAAAAAGGGAACATACCAGACTAGCCACCAGAAATCTCCATGCTGTAATGGCTGGGCGTCACCCTCACTACAGGAAGCCAAGGACAGACTAAGAAGATACCAAAACATTAATCTAGTGGGAATGCTACCAGAAGAAACAGCTGAACCGACAACACCTCTCAAGTCAGTGTCCTGTGGTGGTGTACAAAATTATGGGCAATATAGTGAAAGTGATAAAAGTGCTCCTGTTTTAGTGTTAAACTAGATTACGATGACAACGAATTTGTATCTGCGACATGTAATAATACTAGCAGCTTTTGTTACCAAATTGCTGATATACCTAATCCCTGTAACAGTTCTTCTGGGGTTAACCAGACCGCTGTTTCAATTTCTCCAATTTCAATTTCTTCTTCTAATGTAAAAATACAAGGGAACTCATCAAATCTGAATACTAATAACTTACAGCTCAAACATAAATTTGGTGTTTGCTCTACGCCTCATAATAAAGTCAAATTCAATAAATGCGATACAATAAAAGTTAAAAAAATCTCTATAATACATCAAAATATCCAACATTTACCATCTAGACTAGATAGTCTAAGTATAACCTTGGAAGAACTGGATCCGGACATTCTGGCATTAACTGAACATAAAATCTCCAAATATGAAATAGAAAGAGTGAATATAAGCAATTATAAAGTGTGTTCATATTTTGCCAGAGAAATTTCAGGTGGCGGGGGTGTATTGATTCTAGCAAAAACAAATTTTGAGGCCAAGGAATATATTTTACCCCAATGCAATTTACTATTGCAAGAAAAGGTTTTTGAGTTTTGTATGGTAAAATTTAAGTGTAATAGTTACTCCCTCATACTTGTAGGTTTTTATAGATCACCCAAAAAACGCTTTGAAAGATTATTTTTTGAAAAACTAGAAATATTATTAAGCTTGCTGTCAAAAACTCATAACAAATTGATAATAGTAGGAGATTTTAATATAAATGTACTAAATAAGGTATCATCTTCTTTTTTAAATTTTGTAAATGTTCTTACAGCTTTTGATGTAAAATACCTGGTGGACTTCCCTACAAGAATCACTGCGACCACAATTTCAGCAATAGACAACTGTCTAAGTAACATGAACAACTTGACAGTAATAGGTGTAATAACAGAACTATCAGATCATGACGCTCAATTAGTTGAAATAATCCACGAAACTTCAAAATCAAAAAATGTTCAAAAATGGAAACAAACAATTAGAAGATTTACCGAATCCAATAAACAAACTTTCCAGATACAAATAGCTAGTGAGTCTTGGATGGAGGTATACCAGGCTACAGTAGAAACTAAGTACAATGTATTTTTAAATATTTTTCTTTACTATTTTAATTCTAATTTTCCAAAATTACTGTCAAAATTCAATAATAGCAATACAATTGAATGGATAAATCAGGAGATACTCGATAGCAGAGAGGAAATTGTACAGTTAAGTAGATTGTTTAGGGAGACCAAAAAAGAAAGTATTAAGACTATTCTAAAACAAAAGAAAAAGGAAATTAAAATAAAAACTAATGAAGCAAAAAAACAATATTATGACTCAAAGATAGAAAAGTCTGAAAATTGTGTAAAAGCCACATGGGGAATAATTAACAAGGAAGTTGGGAGGCAGTCAAAGAGCATAACAAACTTTCAAATAATGCGCAACAGCAAAATAATAAGCAGCCCTGACGCTATTTCTGAGGTTTTCAATAGTTTTTTCTCTAATGTGGTAAACGATAGTGTAATTCCAAAATTATTAAACTCAGTATCAAATCGAGTCCCTGAAATTAAGGAAAACATTTGTAAAGAAGCCATATTTAAATTCACTCAAATAACTGATGAGATTGTTTTAAAAACTATCAACTCATTTAAAAATAAAAACTCAACCGGTTTCGATGAAATCCCGATTAGTCTGATTAAACGTGTAAAAGACTTTATGTTAAAACCACTTACTCATGTAATTAATTCCTCTTTAATAACCGGTAGCTTTCCCGAAAAGCTAAAAATAGCAAAAGTCGTGCCTATTTTCAAAAAAGGGAAGGCAGATGATGTATCAAGTTACAGGCCGGTATCAATACTGCCAGTTTTTTCAAAGATATTTGAAAGAATCGTCTATAATCAATTGGTACACTATCTTGAAGAAAATCAATTATTAGATGAACAACAACACGGATTCAGAATCGGCCGATCAACAGTTACAGCTGGGGTTAAATTTATCCAAAAAATAATTGACGCAATAGATAATAAAGAGAGTGCTATAGGGGTTTTCCTAGACATCTCAAAAGCATTTGACAGTGTCTCACATGAACGTTTGCTTGATATTTTATACAGACTCGGTATTAAAGGTAAAGAACTGCAGTGGTTTAAATCATACTTGACAGATCGTCATCAGTTTGTCGAGATAAAACACCATAACAATAATTATATCCAAATCCATAGATCAAGCCTTAGCAAAATTGATTATGGAGTTCCACAGGGATCCATCTTAGGACCACTGCTATTTGTTTGCTATTTGACTGGATTGCCTAACCTAAATGGGGAAAATACAATTGACATGCTGCTTTATGCGGATGATTCAAACATAGTTTTCACAGGAAAAAATCAATTGGAAATTGAGACTAAAGCCTCAGTTGAGTTAGCACACATTAAACAATTTTTGAATAACAGTAACTTATTGCTTAATACTGAGAAAACAAACTTTATCTCATTTCAGACTATACAAAACAGAAACCCACTAAATCCTCACATATTAATAGATGATTATACTATTGATCAATTAACGGATACTAAATTTTTAGGCTTGGTGATTGATAAAAATTTGTCTTGGAATGATCATGTGAAATTTGTTGTAAAAAAGCTATCATCTGGCCTTTACGCACTGAGAAGAATGAAAAATTACTGCAATCTAAAAACACTGAGGACAATTTATTTTTCATTGTTTCAATCCCACATTTCTTACGGCATAAGTATATATGGTGGGACGTCAAAAAAGAACTTAGACGAAATTTTAGTAATGCAAAAGAAAGCTATAAGGATCATGCTTGGTCTTTATTTTAATGATTCAGTAAAAAACTGTTTTAAAGAATTAGGAATATTGACAGTATACGATTTGTACATTCTGGAAACCCTGAAATATTGTAAACAAAACAATATTCTTACAGAAAATACGAAAAATCACAAATATAACACTAGAAAGCATACAACCAATGAAAGACATAATTTGGAATTTTACAAGAAAAAAACCTCATACTCAGGATTACAATTTTTTCGGTTTATTCCTTTAAATATCGCTAGGGAGAATAGTAATGATAAGTTCATATCAAAACTAAAATCACATTTGCTACAAATATCTTGCTACTCAACTGAGGAATTTTTTGAATTTAAAGATGTTTATGACAAGAAATAGTTTTATGTATGTGTGATGTATGTATATGTGTGTATACATATATATATGTATATATGTTATATGTATGTTTATTAATTAGAACCACCATGTCAACTGTGTATTGCTAGCTGACTTTAAGAAGTAATCACTTTAAAGTTTGAGTTTGACTTGAAGTAGACTAATGAGTTTTATTGTACTTTTTTGTTCTAATACTTGACACAATTCATTACAATAATTGTAATTGTAAACAATGAATAAAGAATGTTTGACTTTGACTTAAATAGGCATAAACATTTGTCCTGTGGTAAGAATAGGTAGTCCTATAAGAACTCAGAATAGCGATATGACATTGAAGTATGTCAAGGTCGTAGCTTCAAATCACCAAAACAATGTAAAGATGGCATTCACTTCAAACATCAACAGCAGACTCCAATGTAGGAGATGTGACAAATTCTGCCCCTCTGGCACTACTTTCATTGCCTCTCGAGCAACGTGCATTTTGGTATACAAGCATTGTCTACCCATCTTAATTCTAACTGTCACTGAGGCATTCGCTGCAGTCTAATAAAATGACCTTTGTTTCATAAATCTCTGAGAATAAGCCTTTAAATCAGAGTTATAATTTAAAGTTAAAAAAACTATAAAATATATACTATAACTACAGTCAGTAAGAATTTGTTAACAAACAAATTTATCCTAACTAGATTTAAACTTCTGGAAGCTTGCTGTCAAATGGTTTTACTGCTACCAGCTTTTAGTAGTATAGCAGCGGTTATACTAGTTACAGAAGTTGGATGCATGTATATGTTCATGATTGAAACAATTCTTTTACAGAATAAAATAATTTGTTTTTGATTTGAACGTACTGCTTGTTATTTGAACTTGGAATATAAAATGTTTGATTCTGAAACGTGCCAAACTGGACTACTGTAACTCTGACAAGTAGTCATATGTTTAGCCAAACAGCTGATTAACATTGAGTATTAATATAACTATTCTATTATCATCATGTGAGTTGTAAACAAACTTATTGAAAACCAGTTTTTTATGTGCATTCCAAATATGAGTGACAACAATTATTAATAACGTTATGCAATCAAAGTAATGTTTGAAAAATTTAAGAAATCTTATAATGACAATACTTTATCAAGAGCTCAAATTTTTAGATGGTATAAAGGATTTTCTGATCCTGATAAGAATCACTCTGGAAGACTGTTGTTTCTTCCAGACTTGTTATTAGCAAGACTTAGGTACAAGACTGTTGTAAAATTCACAGGATAACAAAATGTATTATGAGAACAGACTCATATTTCACAAATACAGTACAGTAATAAGCAATTTTGTACGAAAATTACAGAATTATTTTCAAGAATTTAACATCCACTTTTTCCTGTATCAGTAATTGGCATTCGTTTTTACCGCACTTATCAGTACAACAAGCTGCAGTTATCATATCTCTATGGTGCTTCTAGGCCACTGTATTACTATATTTACATAACTATCTTACCTAACGAGCAATTATTGCCTTATTACAAAGTTTGAAATATTTTCAAGTTTTACACTTATTTACTTGCATCAATATCAGACATCAAAATTTGCTGGGTTTGTTCCTTGAAATTTATAGTTTATTAAATGTTTTTTTTTAATTGTTACATTTAATTAAAGACAAACAAAAATTGTCCATCCTTAGCTGATATTTTTTTCTCAAATCATAATTTGAGACAGAAGGTTCAAACTTTCTGTTTCAAATATCCACTATGTTTGTAAGTTTGAAAATGTTTTACAAATGTGACAACCATTAATGTCTGTTACAAGCAATTTGTTGAAGATCATAATCTCGATATCCCTCGGACAAGGCTCTCAAAAACCCGAGAATGCTTCCCTCTGCTCGCGGCTAGAATGTTTGATAGCCTGCCAGAAGACATCAAAACTCTTACAGTCCCTCGTTTCAAAAGTGTCGTCCTCAAAATACTTAAATATCACCCTTTCTACTCCCTCCGCGAGTTCTGGGATCATTTTGGGGCAAATCGACATCCACCGCCATACATGTAATACAGCTTAGTGCGGGTATGTGTTGCGGTCTTAAATTGACGCAGTCTATCTAGCTATGCTGGGCATTGACGCAGAACTGGTAATAAGGTAATAATAAGGTAATATACAAACAGCAATGTCTCATCACGCAAGGTAAATAACCTGCGACCTATAGGCAGTTCTATAACTGGATATACAATAGATGCAACACTTACGTCGCTCTTTATGATTGTAATATATAATCAGTCAGAAACAGCACTGATCCAATCAAGTGACCAGTAAAATGTAAAAAAATTTATGGTTAAATATCATTAACAAATTCTAGGTCTTTGGGGTTCGACAGCGTCACTGGGCTATGTACAAACATTGCTGACATTTCGGCCACATTACAGTAGGCCATCATCAGGGCGAGACAATCACTGTATCACAGAACTCGACTGGCAGGGACGGGCCGGACTCGTAGGTTATATACCTGCCTGGTGGTGGAGAGGGTGTTCTGGTAACTTCCATTCCAGACCTTCTTGGCTCCGGCTGCTTCTGGAATGTTCTAGCTTATTTTTGATGCGTGGGAACTGCTGGCCTCCCATTATGCATTGTACTTTTAATTTGCTTAAAATTGGTTTCCACTTATTACTTAATTCTATTCCATTATCTTTATTAAAATTGTCAGTATGCTTTCTTATTTCTATAGGTTCTATTCTAAGATTATTCTTTCAAAATAATTATCAGAATTTACTAAAACGCTAACTTTGTCAAATTCTATTGCATAATTTGTTTTAAACAAATGGTCGGCAATTGCAGAATGTTCAATATCATCATTTTTATTGCATCTGATGTGTTCTTTTATTCTAGTTGAGACCAATCTTCCAGTTTCCTCCACGTAGCACCAGCCACAGCTACATATTATATGATAAACACCAGAAGTTTGTACCAGAAATTTCTCTTTGGTTAAATGTAAAAATTGTTTTATTTTAGTACATGGTTTAACACAGTTTTTATACTATGTTTATTTAAAACTCTGCTTATTTTTTCTGTAATCCCTTTGACATATATTAAAATGACGTAGTTTTTTCTCCCTTCTTGTTGTTGTTCTGTGGGCGTTCTTAATTTTCCTTGTCTGTTGATAGCCTTGTTAATTTCAAATTTCCTGTAGCCATTGCATTTAAGAATTTTCAATAAATTCAAATTTTCTGCTTTAGTATGTTCTGAATCTTTTCAAATCATGCAATAGAATTTGACAAAGTTAGCGTTTTAGTAAATTCTGATAATTATTTTGAAAGGAAAATCTTAGAAACTATAGAAATAAGAAAGCATACTGACAATTTTATTAAAGATAGTGGAATAGAATTAAGTAATACGTGGAAACCAATTTTAAGCAAATTAAAATTACAATGCATAACGAGAGGCCAGCAGTCCCCATGCATAAAAAATAATCTACAATATTCCAGCAGCGGAAGGAGCCAAGAAGGTCTGGAACGGTATGGAAGTTACCAGAACACTCCCTCCACCACCAGGAGGGTATATAACCTACAAGCCCGGCCCATCCCTGCCAGTCGAGTTCTGTGATACAGTGATTGTCTCGCCCTGATGATGGCCTACTGTAATGTGGCTGAAACGTTGGCAATGTTTGTACATAGCCCAGTGACGCGGTCGAACCCCAAAGACCTAGAATTTGTTATTGATAGTGACGACCGTGGAAGCCTATCCATGAAGATATGGATTGTTATATGAAATGAAAAGGTAATGTGAAAGGCTGAGTTTTCCAAGCAATTACATTAAGGATATGTTTAGATTGGATGCTCGGTTGAACATGTAATCTGTGTAACATAGTTACACCATAGTTACAGCATACATACCATGTACTAGAAGGCTGGAATTAACAGAATTGATTCCTGCTGAATTTGTAATAAAAGGTGTACGGAATCCCAATGGAGTAACAACTGTAATGAACTTTTTTCCTTCTGATCAGATTGGTAAGTTATTGAATTCTGCTTTTGTTAAATAAAATGGTAGTTAATGGCATGGAACTCTAGCATACGGGGTACACACTAACAACTGTTTACCTGAGTTCTCTACCTTCTCTGTAGCTATGATTGATTTAAATTGATAACCATAGCTGTACATAATTTGACTATGCATGAAAGATAATTGACCGGTTTTAAAGTTTATTATGGGTCTATGGATTATACCATATGTAACAGGGGCGGCTGTCCCTCTTCCTTTTTGACTGTTTCCTGTACTTGAAGGGCTGTCTTCTTGATCCATTCTATGTCGCTTTTGTGGTGTTACAGGTGGCGTGTCCAGTGTGGATGTTGAATGGACGTTGGAGTCCGTAGTCTGTTTGACTTGGTTGTCCCCTTGTACTTCTGTACTGTAACACGTTGGTGTATTGTGTTTTCACATGCAGTCCATATTCTCCAGGCCCAATTGTAGAACATGGGTACTGAACTCCTGTAAGTGATTCCAAAATGTATGCCAAAATGCCACCGATGCCCAAGGTACCGATAAGACTGTGCCAATTACCAGTCCTTTCGTAATCACTTGAAAATAATCCAATCACCTCTCTATCCGCACTACGAATATCCTCTGAACTGGAGGTGTTGTGGTACCTGATGTAATGTAATGCGGAGATTCTATCGTCCTCATCTACAGGTACTAAGTGGTCTACTGGGTGTCCAGGTCCTATGTAACGGTAGAAAGGTAAGTGAGGCATAGTAGAAAGACAATCTGTATTTATACCATTTTATACGATTAATCAAGGTCAATAGCTATCTACAGTCTTGTAACATATAGCTGTAACAAACTTGTAACATAGTTGTGCATGAATAAAGTACTACAAGCAACTACTCGCAAGTAGGTACAACGGACAATCAAGCAAATGTTTTGCTCTGAAAAACAGTGTTTTCAAGTTTCAAGCACTGCTTCTTTTATCAAAGCGAAGATGGGTAAATGAATATTTTGCTGATAGAGAAAAATATGAGAATACGGATGTATTTTACCTGGACCTGAACATTCTGAATTATATTTTCCAATTAAACTAACAGAAAAGTTCTATGAATATTTCCGAATAATGCCTTAAACTTTTTATTGAAGCTTAAAAAAATATATATATATACACAGTAATCCTCAGACAATCAAATTCTGAGAGCTGTGTATATCTAGAGGCTGAAAAACTTTACTACGACTTTAAATAAAAATAAACATAAAACCTGTATGTTGTCCATAAGTATGGAATATATTAAATATCCTAATAAGATTATAAACAGTTCATTTTTCATTTATGTCCATGGCATCTAGAAATCAACATTTCAATTTCCATCGTTATAGGTTAGGTTAAAGGGCACTAGGCCAGGAATTAGTAGTATATTAGAGAGATAGGACATCAGCAAACTTACCTTAAAAGGCAAGTTCACTAACATCAGAGTAGTAGTCACAAACACAAATTACACAAAATCTCACAAATTTTCAACACCACTGGCATTTTCTTCAGGTGAGTAGAGGGGGAGAGAGAGAGAGAGACACTGAAAAAATTGGTTAAAGATGAAATAAAAAAAAAAAAAAAGAAGAAACACAAAATACACAAAATCTCACAAATTTTCAACACCACTGGCATTTTCTTCAGGTGAGTAGAGGGAGAGAGAGAGAGAGAGACACTGAAAAAATTGGTTAAAGATGAAATTTTTTCAGTGTCTCTCTCTCTCTCTCTCCCTCTACTCACCTGAAGAAAATGCCAGTGGTGTTGAAAATTTGTGAGATTTTGTGTATTTTGTGTTTGTGACTACTACTCTGATGTTAGTGAACTTGTCTTTTAAGGTAAGTTTGCTGATGTCCTATCTCTCTAATATACTAATTTCCATCGTTAATAAGTTCAAAACAAGTTTCAGCAATCAAATAAATTATCCTAAGTTCCAATAACAAGCAGCACATTTGAATCCAGAAACAAATTATTTTATTCAATACAAGTGGTGTTTCAAGCATGACATTTACGTGCATCCAACTTCCCTGACTAGCAGCTATACTACTCAATCAATCAATCAATCAATCGTTTATTGCCATGTTACATATTACAGTATCGACAAAGTCATAGTACAGCATACATGCTAAGTCCAAAAATATATCAATAATTTCTTATTTCTATACACAAATAGAATCAAAAATGTCAATGTAAACTCTACAGAACATAATTGTTAAAACACAGATATATTATCAATGTTAAAAATCAATGTTTTTCAAGTTGAAAAACTCATCAATAGAATAAAAAGGATTATTCAACAGCCAGGTATAAAGCTTTGTTAAAAATGTTTTCTCTGTATACTTTTCAATTATAGGTATAAAACAATTATATATTCTCAAACAAATAACCGAGTGACTATTAATAGATTTACTCAATCTATTAAAACCAATAATTGCTTGACTTTTTGCCTTGTATTATAACTATGCACTGTATTATTAAGATGTAGTATATCTTTATTATTAAAAACATAGTTAATTATATCAAATATATATAGATTAATAATTGTCTGTAATTGCAGTTTAATGAAGATTGGCTTACAATGATCTGTGTTGTGGGATTTGTTAATTATTCTTAAAACTTTTTTTGTAAGATAAGGATTTCCGAAATTCTGTTGGCATTACCCCAATATATTAAACCATACCTAATAATTGACTGGAAATAAGAAAAATATGCAATTTTAACATAGTTAGAATCAATGCAGGATTGTAGACGCTTCAATAGAAAAATTACCCTCGAGAGCCTACGACTCAAATATTCTACGTGACAATCCCAGGTCAGGTGCCTATCCAGGAAAATTCCAAGAAATTTCACATTATTGGAATAAGAGAAATCTGACGAATCATCCTCATCCGTATTTTTGGTACTAAATAACACATTTTGTGTTTTTTCCTGATTTAAAAGGAACCCATTGGAATTAAACCAATCAGACTAGCTAGTACTAGCTAGTAGCAGTAAAAACACTCGACAGCAAGCTTCCAGAAGTTGGTTAGACGAATTTGTTTCTTCCTGCAAAACAGTTTTCTTGCACAAACGTGCATCCTTTGTCATAAACTTCTCCTTGTCCTGCCTTGGTTTCATAGATTACATTAAATCTTTGTTTTGAGGTTGATGTTTTGATGTTACTATAGTCCTCAATTTAACTGGGTAACATACAATAAAACTCTGTACATCTCAAGCCTGCATAATTGGTTAAAGATGAAATTTTTAATTAATTTAAACTTTTAATATCTTTAAGCCAAGGACCAAGATAAGGTAAACTTTACTTAGAATCACATTGGGGAAAAATAAATTCTATGAAAGACGTCTTGTACATTAATTGTGAATCTCTGGAAACATCTTTCATTTCTACTTTCTTTCACATACAAGAGACAATATTAATAAATAAAGAAGTCCTTAGTTCATACTTGCTATGAGCTTTTTGAGTGTTTGCTGTTCTTTATTTTCCACTTTTATAAGTTTTGTTCAACCTGAGCTTTCTTAGAATTTATTTGTCTCCTAACAATTCAACAATACATTATAAAATCATTTTTTTTTTTTAATCTTCACTACCAGTTCACGTGTGTGAAATTTATTAAACGAGTGAAGTAACGACTTTTGGCTCAGTTGGGATTTGAACCTTGGAAATTGCCTTCTACAGTCCAATACCTAGCTACTAACCACCACGCCGGCAATTGTATTGTAATTGGAAGTTAACTGTATTATCATTTTTAAAATTACAAGTAATCAAGTTTCATGTACAAGTTTATATTATTTTCTATGGTCTTATTTTGCTGAAATTATGGTTATATAAAATTTATATGCACAAGGAAATAAATGTTATTTTCATTTCTATGGTTTCTTAACAAGTTCACATAGATCTATTAACATATGAGTAATAATAAATAATACATCAACGCCTCAAATAACTAGCTGTGTCGCGGGTGTCTTAAATCGTCCCTCTCTCATTCAGTACATCGCTTTAATGTGAGCTCAGCCATTGCAGGGGAAGATTATGTAACTGCAAATATGTTGTGCTAGTCACACTGCTGCTCTCAGTGCTTGTTTTGACTTTTTAAAAAAGCTATTAAAATTAATCTGAATAGAAGAAAAGAAATAGTTTAAGCTTTTTAGAAATTTGAAAATGTTGGCATTGTATGCATCATACATTTATGAACTAGAGCGTGCTTTCAGAAAAAATATTTTGAAAGATTTAAATAAATTCCTCATACATTCAAAAAAAGAAAAAAATTTGCAAGAAAAAATAACTTTCATGATAAAAAAATAAAAACATTTTAAATTACTTAGAACAGACTGAACAATAATTAGTTGATTTAGTGTTCCATTCAATAGAAATTTTAACGCTATTTTATATTATAACTCATAAAACAAATTTAACATATTTTGCAATTTTATATAAAATTAATATTTTCGTAACAGATAACAAAATTGTTCTTTGTAAAAATTGATTAAATGTAGGCATGTAATCTAACGTGTACCTAATTTTAATACAGTCACAGCTAGAACCATTACTGTGTATCCAGAGTAACTGCGTAAAGCTGAAACATACTAAGGGTTTTATTTACGTTCCAGACATGATAATTACATTTCAATAATCACAAAAACTTAAGTAATTTTGCTGTTCATTAATATCCTATATAACTGAAGGATAAAATGGATTAACTGACTTAACAGGTTATGTTTGATGTACACCTTCTTTGTTTTGTAGACTTCCTACAAAAGTGTTGGTTTAACCTATCATACATCACAGTTACAAAAAATCCTGTATACAGTATTAGGTCATTATAAATTTTTCTGTGAAAGATGTATTTTGTAAATATTAAACAGTTTATTTGCTAAATAAAACCTTATTTTTTATGATTTAAAACCCATATATTACGATGACGTTGTTTAGTTGTGTCATTGTTCACTTTAAAACCCTAAAAAATACAATATCATCTCATTTACATACCAATATTAAGATTTCATTTCTCATAAAATTTACCTTAACTTGGATTGTTTGCAACATTTATTTTACTATTCCTAATAAGTATTCAAAATAAGAATTTTCATTAAGAATGTTGAAAATAAATTTCATTCTTTTGTTAGTAGTTTTGTCAGTAACTATATATCTTGATAAGAAAAACAATATACTGGAATAGTGTTAAAAAATGTGGGAAAGTACAATAATCAAATTACTTCCCCTAAGTATGGTTTATCTTGCTCCGTTTAGCATATGTTCGTATTTTTATTTAAAAAAAAAGTATTACTAGGTTTATGCAATAGCATTTATCTTAATGGTTTATGCTAATTTTGAATGTATTTATATCTTATCCTGTTACTCACAGACAAGCATCTATTGTCAACAATTTCAAAATTGTGGCCTTTATAAATGTTTAAAAGGCACAAAACTGCCCATAACTAGTTAGAAAAGTTAGAGACTTATGATAGTTCTCAGCTTGTAACTGACGGCTCAAATACTGATCCACTCACTCTGAAGTAAATAAAATGCATGATAGAAATTTTACTATTGGAATAATCAGCTACTAAGCTCAACAGATTGGTTGGTTAATGTAATCTGGAATAATCAGCTGCCAGCTCAAAAGATTGATTGGTTAATGTAATCTGAAATAATTAGTTGCTGGCTCAACAGATTGGTTGGATAATGTAATCTAGAATAATCAGCTGTCGGCTCAACAGATTGGTTGGATAATGTAATCTGGAATAATCAGCTGCCGACTCAAAAGATTGAATGGTTAATTTAATATGAACTAATTAGCTGCCGTCTCAACAGATTGGTTGGTTAATGTAATCTGAAATAATTAGCTGCTGGCTGAAAAGATTGGTTGGATAATGTAATCTGGAATAATCAGCTATCGGCTCAACAGATTGGTTGATTAATGTAATAAAAAAGATTTGGTTAAAACAAATAACGAGCACTGCACAACCAAATAAAGAAAAGTACACATAAAAAATTACTATGATTCCATTTTTGAGATTAATAAACTCATTCAGCTGATTTAATTTTTTTAAAGCAACAGCTATTTTATGAACAAAAATTTGTTTTAATTTCACCACGATTAAATGTTGAAACTGTTGACCACAGATTACTTTGAATGAAATTCATTGAATTAGAGTAGTAAGAACACATTTCTTCCGTTATTTATCGTATTGAAATTTTTTCTTTTTATGAGCTACCTTTTATGTTTCTGCACAATTTTATCTGTTCACCTTGGTTATTAAGAAATTTGTCTTGATAATGTTCAAATTATAGACGACAGATGTTTGTCTTTCAGCAGAAAATTAGAACCTAATAAGACAAAAAACCATCTAAAATTATAATGCTGTAGCTTTTTAAAACTGTTGTTGAGTTACGGTTTTTTAAATAAGATAACAAACAGATAAAAAGACTATAAACTATCTTAGTGGAGTTATTTTGTTTATTGTAACATATTCTTCCATATTCCAAAATTTTTATCCACATTCTCAAGTATATTTTGCATTTTAAACATATTTTCCAATAAAGGGGAAAATTACAAAGGAACTGGTCTTACACTTGAGAGGATTTAAGCGTAAAACTCTGTCACCTACGTATGTAACCATCTGTTCGCAGCAACTTTCAACTATTCTGTCCGTAATGAACAGTAAGCTTCTATTTTACTCCATTGCCACACATCTAAGGTTCAGGAATTTTTTTAAGTTTTAATTTTGAATCACCATCATGAATGGTAGGTTTAAAGGACTGTTATTATTGTACATGAACGGTGAAAGATAGAGTCATCACTTTCATAAGCGAATGATGGATGGGAGCACTGTCAACATCCTACAATTTGTGGGTTGGTAGGAGTGTGGATCCAGCATTATTAATATAGTTTGTGAAATAAGCGTAATAATAATATACCAGATACCTTAAACATAAGAATCAAAGCAATACAATGGACATGAATGAGTCCACACCATAGCCCCTACTTACTATCCTGTTGTTATCTTCACTCCTCCATTAGTCATGTCTGTAGGGTAGGTTTGAGGATTGAGGTTGTGGCCATTCTTATTTGTACTTGTATCGTGACTGTGTTTGTGCAAGTTTATAAAATACAAGTAGTTAGTATGGGTAATGTCTGAACATAAAATACAGTTAATGTACCGTACATAAAATATTGGTTATCATACCAAATCTTGAGAGCAATTGGATGATCATTGGGTTACATGCGCTGTTGTCATCAGCAACTATCCAGTGGAGATTAGGCACATGCATGAGCGTCTGTCCTAGCCGGGTCAGCTCTGCCACTTGCTCTCGACGAGGGTACGAGGGTGTGATGAAGTAGATGGTGGGTTCGTCTGATGGCCTAAACCTCCTTGTATCCTGTTAACATGTAACTATTAAGGGGCGAAGTTAGGACAGTAAAGTCCTCTCTATCACTTAGCCCTAAACCCATCCATAGGCATAATAGCTGTATTTACAGCTATAGAAACAAAAACTGATAGACGCTAGTGGTTCTTTTTAAAGTAATCCTAGCTTAGATTCAGATTCTTTATTAGTCACAAAACATTTTTTCTTTCCAACACAGCTGATAAAACAGGCGAAAAGTCAAGGACTTAAATCTAAAGGCGTTATAACATAATAATTAAATTTCTTAAAATTAAAAACTGACAACATTATTAATGTAAAATGTCATGTAAGTATTCCTTCACAGAATAATACACCTTTTCAAGCAACAGAGATCGCATTTCTTTCTTAAATTTGCTAAGATTTATTAACATTCTTAATTATATTTGGTAGTTTATTATAGATATTTGGTATATATTTGGTAGCAAAAAAAGATTGATTACATTTGAAAACAAAATTTTAAGAAGAATATATGGACCTACCTATGAATCAGGAGTGTGGAGAATGAAAAAGAACGGAGAGCTTAGAGAACTGTACAAGAGACCTGATATTGTGGCGGTGGTTAGAAGCAGAATAAGCTGGCTTGGTCATGTGAGGAGAAGGGAAGAAGAAAAAATGATAAGAAGGTTATGTATGGGGAACCAGCAAGAAGGCGACCTCTAGGACGACTAAGAATAAGATGGGATGACCAAGTGGAACAGGATGTGAGAAGTCTTGGTGGAGACATCGAGATGGCAGAGGATGGAGGCAACTTGTTGGCGAGGCCAAAAATCACCTTGGATTTGAGTGGCCACAGGAGTAAGAAAGTAAGTTTATTATAGTTTCCTTCCAACATAGTGAGGCAATTTTTCGAAAGAGCTTAATGTATGAATTGGGTATTGTAAATCATTTTTGTGTCTTGTATCATAGTTATGAACATATTGTTCATACAATAAAACATCAAAATTATTGTTTTTGACAAAAATTATACATTTAAAAATATACAAGGCAGGTCAAGAAAATATATTAAAGTTATTAAAAATATTTGTATGTGAAGTTCTAAGCTTTGAGTTTTTCATAATTCTTAAGTATATATATATATATATATATATATATATATATATATATATATATATATATATATGTATATATATATATATTAACTTTAAATACCATCTTCTCTGCTGATCTATCGCCCCATATTGCAATAGAGAGGCAAAAAATGTATGGTAGACAATTCATTTTACATTTGTGTCAACAATGCTCTGTAAAATCAACATTTGAAAGCACAATGAGTTTAATTTATTTGTCAGAATACCAATATAAGTTTCCCAATTTAACTTATTGTCCAGTTCACGGCCAAAAAACCTCGTTGATTTGACCATTGAAAGCTTGTCACTGTTAAAAATAACATTAGGTAAACATTGCTCTGGAGAGTGAGCAATACTAAAATTAATTATTTGAGTCCTGTTACTATTAAGTATTAAACCATTTGCCCTAAATCATCACTCTAACTCTGCCAGAGAATTTGAAATGATTAGATGTAAATCGTTATTATTAAGGTACTTGCTTAGAGTATGGCGGTAACATCATCTGCGTACAAAAATACATTAACATTAATATTATGTGGTAGATCATTTACATAAATAAAAAAAAAAAACAGAGGACCCAGAATGGATCCCTGGGATACACCCCGGGTTACATCTTTCCAGTCTGATTTTAAATTAATACTATTTTTTGTTATAACTGTTCTATGATACCTGTCTGAAAGATATGACTTAACCCAAGCTACTACATTTGGAGAGTAATTATACAGTTTAAGTTTTTCAAGAAGAATTTCATATATAACACAATCAAAGGCCTTGGACTCACAGAATACACCAGCAGTGTTCAGTGATCAGTCCAAGCCCTCTGAGACACATATAATTAAATCAGCTATAGCAGAAACAGTACATCTATTCTGTATAAAAAAATGTTGTTATCTAATATTTTATTATAGAACTGCAAAAACAAGCAGTAAAATTCAGACTAAACATTTCTTTAGAAAAAAACGGAAATTCTCAAAAAGATCATTAACTCATCCAGACACAAGAGATCAACAATAAATGATTGAAAGAATAGAAAATTTAAATTATTTAGGTGAATGGATTACAGTTGGAATGCATTGAAAAAGAAAGTACCTGAGTCAAGAGCACAGAAAGTGGAGTTAGCTTTCCAGTTAACAAAATATAAACACAACAACAAAAATCACTATCTTGGAATTTAAAATTTATAGACATAGCACAGTTATAAAACCAGACACATTATGTTTATGCTGCAGAAACTCTTGCACATAATAATAAAGAATTTTTAGAAAATTCAGAAAAGAAATAAAGAAAAATAGTAAGAAAGATATTTGGTTCCGATTTCTTGAACAATTAAATAAAATTAGTATCAAATATTTATATACAAAGATACAATTTTATACAGAAAAGAAGAGCAAGTTTCAGTGAACATATTAGGATGGACAATAACAGATTTACAAAATAAATCTTTGTAATAGAATAGAATTACAATTAATTTTCTATTGTAAAAGAATCTATTAGTTCAAGAAGATTTACATGAATCAAATATTACTGAAAGAATTGTTGGAGAGTGAAATAATCTTAGAAAAAAAGCTTAAAAAGACCAACAGTTGAGGTTCCAAGAAAAGGCTAAACTTGAGACTGTAAGAAAAATGTTTGAAGAGAGGCCACATCTGAAAGAATATTCGAGAAAAAGAAAAGAGGAAAGTTGGCAATGGACAAAAAGAATGATTATAATACTCCAAAATAAACAAATAAATCATAATCCAAAAGAGAGTTTATAAAGACACATTTTAATTTTATTCCATTAAAATCAAAATCAAGCAGTGTTTTCAGACTTACATTGACAGAGACATAACAGGTGCTGGCTGTAGCTTGAACTGAAGGAGGGCTAACAAACCTTCGAATCTCTTTGCCCTGTGAGCTCCACGTCAAGTAGAAAATCAGCACAGTGGTCAGCAGTACAGCTAGGAGCAGATTTATTTGTTGAATCATCATTCATGGCAATAATAAGAAGCACTTCCTGAAAAAAATGTTCATAAATACTTTAGTCAGGGATTTATGAATAGGTTTATAAAAGTTATAGCTACATGAATAATACAAATGTAGAATAACATATAATTTAAGTCCAAATAAACTCCATCACAATGATCACCCACAGTATCTGAGAGGAACATTAGATCGATTATTGACGTTTAAAGGCCATCTTCAAAAAACAGCAGCCAAAATGTATTGCATCATATTGCTGGAACAACTTGGGGAGCCAGAGCATATGTCTTGCGTACAACTGCTTTGTCACAGGTTTATTCAGCTATTGAATAGTGCTTCTGTAGGGCTAAAAAGTTTACATACTAAAGTGATTGATATTGAACTTAATAGGGTCATGAGAGCTATAAATGGCACTCTCATGGCAAATTCACTTCCTTAGGACCCGGTGCAATATAGCTCCTCCAGAGACAAGACGGCAGGAGGCACTACTTAAAGAATTCATTAAGATTTTGAATGTCCCACATCTCCCCATTACACAGGATGTCCCATAATAGAACAGTCTTTTAAAATCTCGAAACCCACCTCTACCTACATACTGCTTTCCAGTTGAGCAGATCAAATTTCTCGCCCAATACTAGCTGGGCAATAGCGTGGAAAAGTTTGGACAAAATAGTTCCTTATTATCGATCCGTCAATACCTGTAACTGGGATGGACCTCTAGTATATAATAAATAGATCTGTAATGCCATATAAGATAAGAACGACTAGTCACAACATTTTTAGGGATATACTTGGACCATAATCTAAAGCTTAATATATTATCTGCATGAAAAGTTAAATTCATTCAGATTTGCCTTGAGTGTTATTTTCAAACATACTTCAGAAGGGATCTGTATGGCAGTCTATTATTCACAAGTGTATTGTTTACTAAAATATGGAACATTTCTACAGGGAGGAGCTTCAGGATTTTAGAAATTATTTACGGCACAAAAATCGTTTTGATAGGTTAATAAAAATTCCTCCAAAAGAGCCAGCTGTATAGCTTTATTTAGAGAACTCAATATGTTAACATTGACAACTTATAAAGGGAAAAAAGGAGCAGATAAACAACTAAGATTCTGGATAACACAGATAATCAGGAGAACTATAGTGAAAGTGCAACATAGTCAACTTTTATTATTTTGTTACTCTAATTAAATTAAAACTACACATAGTGTGTTAATACAAGATTACGATTACAACTATTTCAACTATTTATAGAATATCGCTATTTCTTATCATGTCTACAGACAGGTTTAAATGCAATGTACTCAAGTTTGAACCTCTAGTATAAATCTAATAATAATCATTCAATTTATAAAAATTATATACCAATTTTCAACACACTGCATCTCACCATCTAAGTTAGAAAGTTTTATTTGTCATGGATATTTTTTATTGTGGTTTGAAGACAAAAAGTATAACTTTTGAAACAAGATTCCACTTTACAATTTTATAAAAAATACAGACTGTTTAGCTTAGAACATTAAAATTTCTACTACATTTTAAGAAGATAGATTTTGTAGTGTGAGAAATATCTGCAATTTTTATTTTTATTTTAAAAAAAAATTTTCTTGTAATTATTGTAAACTCTTTTGCAATCTTAGAATTGCCTAATCCCAAAATCTTCTGATATGGTTTATAAATAGCGTATTCAAACATAATATACAAATTAACAGCTTGGGTTACCATGATTTTACATCGCTTCATGAATAAACAGGCATCAATGTGCACTGAAGCATAATTGAAGCCTGCATTCAGCTTAATGTGGCACAACCTAAGTATTACAACGTTGCCATACTATGCCTGGTGGTATTAAGTGGGGTGTTTCATTCCACTAAAAATACCAAAAACATGAGTTTTCAAGCATTTGGTCTGTTATTATGATTGTATCATAACATTTGAATTATCATTTGGTTGTTAAAGGACTATTTAAGTGGACCATATGTAGGTTTTTGTAAAAAATGTATTATTTTCATATTTTTGTATTAAATTTTAAATTTAACTACTGACATTTCTAAATTTAATAACTTTTCGTTTTTTTTTTTTTTCGGTTCAATTTTTAATTTCAACTGATGGTCCAGTAGATTGGATCTTTGACAATTGTTCAGTATTCTTTATAACTCATTATAATAATAAACACAAACCATTCAGTTGAGAAAAAGAAAAGTTAAACATGAAGTGGCAACAGCACAAGCGGTGATCCGGCCGGCCGCAGGCATTAATTAGATTTCAGCACACATTGATGCTTGTTGATTTATCAAGCGATATAAAATCACAGAACATCATCAATTTAACCAAACCTGTAAATTTATATCTTATTTTTCAATTTGCTATTTATAAGCCATATTAGAAGGCTGTGTGATTAGCCGATTCCGAGATTGTAAGGATTCACAAAATTACAAGAATAATTCTTTTATTAAATGTTATTGTATGTATAATCAAGGAATTATGCATACTAACTTCTTAATGAATAGTCCAAATTTATATAAGTTCTAAGCTTGATTATTATTTTTTATGAAATTTTAAAGTGGAGCATTGTTTCCAAAGTACTAATTTTTTTTCGAACTACAATAAAAAGTATTTATGATTAAAATAAAAATATGTAACTTATATGGTGAGAAGCAGAATTAAACTAGCAAAAATTTGTATTTGATTTTTATAAATTGACTGGATCTAATAGATTTATACTAGAGGTTCAAACTCGAGTATGTTGCATTTTGAAAACAACAGTAAAATATAAACGTAATAGGTTAAGAATTTTACTATAGGCCTAGTTTTTTTTTCTTACTATACTCAGTAATAAAATTAGAACATATTAGAAAATGGTCTTTAATTGATATAAGATCATGATTTATGAACTAAAATATGATAATTTTAACTGGATGGATTCCAAAGAAGCGCTATAGGAGATATCGTAGTCAATTATTTAAGCTGGTCAGTAGACTTATATAAAACAAAAATATTTCCATTATATATATGTAGCTCTCATATTCTTAGTTTTGTAGATGGAATTTCTCAAAAACACTTCATAGCACATACGGCTGGAATAGTAAAACAAAACTGCTCTGTTAACAAGAGATTTCTTTCCTTACACAACAGTATCTTCAGTTTTCATTTAGTACAATTTCTTTTTTACAATTTATCATTTTCACGTTTTTACTAACAATGGCCAATATGAGTTGAATCATTCTAAATACTAAGCAAAAGAAAATACACTTTTTAGAAAAAGACATACACACATATTTGTATTGAAGGCATTAAATCAAAACAATTAGGTTTTTTTATTATTATCATTAACACGGTATAATACAGCTTATAATATGCTAAAACTTAAAACTAAGCAGTTATTATATACCATTTGTTAATGAAACCAGTCACAAATGGCCTAATATACACAGACAGTACAAGTTATTTTTAACACATTATAACTACTGAATAATTAATTATATTGACCAGTTATTACAATCTTTATTAAACTATATTTAGTGTGTTTGAAGTTAAAAAAAATCAATGTGTGTTACTATTTGTTAAACATTAGTTGCATTTATTACATTCAACAATTCATTAATTACAAGTAACATGTTAGTATAAGTGATAAGAAAGTATACTGGTGGCCTGTGGCTGTCACAAGACCATGAATAATGTGTGAAACGCTTAGTGGTTTCGTTATCAGAATGAATGATGTAACCGCCTCAACTGACACCACCACAGGCAATCAACACTATTGTCAAGCCAACTATTGTTTCCACTCCAAACTGTCCCCTCTTTTTCTGTTTCTTGCTCTAACTTTTCTACTTAAGCTCCAACAAATTGCATAGAAAAAAATTGGAAAAATTTGTAGTTTTCTCATTCAAAAGACTTTCTTTCCATAATTACTTATACTCAAAACTCGTAAAAACACCTACTTTTCAAATAGGAAATCGTCAAGTTATAAATAACTGTTCACTTTACAAGTTTTTAAATTTTTATCCAAGTCAATATTTCACAAACACACAAAATTAATCTGACAGTGTCCAAAATATTGTTGTCACAATTTTCCCTGACCTTCCCTGACCATTTTGGATAATTTTCCCTGACTCTCGCAATTTTTCAAAAATGCATTATAGTCTAAATGCGTTGTATTTTAAGCATTACATTAAAATGATTATTCTTGAGATATTAATCTTGCTAATAAAAAGTATAAATAAATATTATAAAAGAAAGAAACAAGAAAACCCAGCATCCTCCATACCCATAGCTGGCCTAGTTCTCTTTCCCTTTCGTTTTTCCTCCTTTTTTACTAACATTTTATTGAAAATACAAATACATTTCTACAAAGCTACATTGCTAATATTTTCACAATGAACACTTACAAAAAGGAAACCTAATATATATAAGAGTCTCACAAAATTAATCTTACAAATGAAGAAAAACTACATTTAAATACTTATTTCAACACTGGAGAATATTGTTAGAACACATAGGCCTTGATTGTACACCTACAATAGATATTCCATCTAATAGGAATACTTGTGACTGTAGTTTTGTTAGATAGTGAGGCTCGTAACCACAACTGGTTTAAACTGCATTAAATTTATATGGGACTACACTAGCGCTACAGAAAAACAGCTGATGGTATAAATTTAACATTGGACGGTAAATATATTTGTGTATAAATTAATGATATAGGACACTGCACTATTGACCACCACTTTAATTAATTGTATAAGATAACTAGAAAAATGCAATGTTAGTTGAGGTTACGGCCGACTAGAGCATAAAACAATCCTCTCAAATACATCACTGGGGCAGATTTCCCTGAATTTCCATTTTTTATTATTTCTCTGATTCTCTCTGACCAAATTTGTTTTCCCTGACTTTCTCTGACTATCCCTGACTTTCCAAAATGTGGACACCCTGTCTGACTGTGACACTTGATAGGTTTTCCCCACAACATTGTTAGTCTTTGAGCACCACTTAATGGTGTTTCAGCTTATGAATGACATTTTAAAGATCTTTTTTACTAAATGATCTGTACAAAAAAATCAACCTTAATTTTATTAAATATTTAACAATTAGAACAACTATAAACTACAGTAAATTACTTTTATAAAACTAATAAATAATTCTATTTGCAATTAAATATTGCTGCTAATAACATTTTATAAATAGCCTCAAAAAGCCAGATAGGTTAAAAGACTTAAACTTACAAGTGTTCAAATATTATACTTTTACATGTATTCTTTGTTTAGTACATTAATATTTTGAGAAACGCCAACTGGACACTACAACTTTCCGTTATTATTGTTGTTTGAGTTTTTAAACTTTTGATCTGCAGCTAAAGATAACCTTTAAATATTTTTTATATTTAAAAACGGTTTCTATATTTAACCCCAAAAAAATCAAAGATTATGAATCAAACCTGACATGCCTTCCCTCCTTCATTTATTACAATACCTTAAAGTTAACATATTGGCATTTATTCTGGAATATTGTAAACATAAGATATATGGCATGTTCAGGCTATTTTGGTTTTTAAAACATTATAATTTTGAATGTACATAGAGGGAGAAAAGTTATACATATAAATGTCGAATCAATCTATAGGTTACCTTATACATTAAATTGTACTATAGCGAACATGCTTTTCTTTAACGAGGAAAGCGAAAAGTTCCGCTATTCATTTTCAATATTTTCATATTTTAAAATGAAATAGTTTGTATAGTAGACTTCTTAAAATAGAGTTGACATTTTTTAATTTGAAACTGTGCTATGATTCAAAAGAATAGTAACATTGTACTTTTTAAAAAGTGTTTGTTTGAGTAAACATATTTTACAATTTTTAAAATATATAAACTAAGAGCAAGAATTACAATTTTTTTTAATGATAAGCTACAACTAGTAAGTATATTTTATATTACAAATGGTTCTTATATTTTCTTTAATTAGGTAGTTACAATAAATTTAAGACAAAAACCTTTTGTCCAAATACTAAAACATAACTCTTTTTTTCTAAAATGGTTATAAATAATATTTTTCAGATACAAAATAAGAATGACTATCCCATGTAAAATTCGGTCCAGAATTACTCTAAACTTTGTGATATTGGACTAAATTAATGTAATCACACACTAGCTTTCTTTCTAAGAGTACTTTATTTTTTAATTGAATCATTTTAAATTTGATTTAACACCAAGAAGGCCTACACATTAATGCCGAAATTACTTGAGAATGGACAAACACCAATATACTGATGCCATGATTTCTATTAAACAGCAACCACACACCAATGTCGGTGCCTTAGTTTTATAACTTTTATATTTTTTGTTTTTCCCTCAAATATAACCTAGTTCCAAATAAATTTAATTTTTAAGAAAAACCTAACTCAGTTTATAAGGGCCTGCATGTTAACGAGTGAAGTACCGACCGTAAGCTCAGTTCATACCTTGGACCTTGCCCTCCGCAGTCTAAGCCCTTAGCCAACAAGCCAACACACTGGCAAAACAACAAACCAAGGTTGTTTGTATGGATTGTGAAGAAATTATAAAAAATGTATTATATTTTGTATAGAAAATACTTTACACATGATTAATAACAATATAAATCAGTATTCAGTGTAATATTGTCTTAAAATATTCTGTTTATGTTGATAACAATTTAAACAATTAAATAACAGATAAAATGCTTCTTATTTTACATTCATACCATATCAACAAATATTTAAAGAACAGTTATATAGTTAGTTTCAATTACTATAGTATTTTAACAAGAAAATTTGTTTTCAAAATCTTATTAAGACACAAGTACCTTAAATGTTTATTTTTACTTTTAGCTTTTAAATTTTGAATTTGTGGTTGACAAGAAACCCCCATAAGATATATATTATTTTATATATATATATATATAGTAAAACTTTCATTTTATTTAGTACTGTTAAACATTCTCACAGTAAAAGTACCATAAAATAATTGTTATATCTTTATTACCACAAATGTTTTTCAGACTTCTCATTTTGAGTGTGACCAGTGATAACATGGCCAGTGGGCATCAACAAAAAAAATATTGCCTTGGCTGAGTGTGACCAGTGATAATGGCCAGTGGGCATTAACAAAAGCAATATTGCCTTGGCTCAGTGTGATCAGTGATAACATGGCCAGTGGGCATCAACAAAAGCAATATTGCATTGGCTGAGTGTGACCAGTGATAACATGACCAGTGGGCATCAACAAAAGCAATATTGCCTTGGCTGAGTGTGACCAGTAATAATGTGGACAGTTGGCATCAACAAAAGCAATATTGCCTTGGCTGAGTGTGACCAGTGATAACATGGCCAGTGGGCATCAACAAAAGCAATATTGCCTTGGCTGAGTGTGACCAGTGATAACTTGGACAGTGGGCATCAATAAAAGCAATATTGCCTTGGCTCAGTGTGATCAGTGATAACATGGCCAGTGGGCATCAACAAAAGCAATATTGCCTTGGCTGAGTGTGACCAGTGATAACATGGCCAGTGGCCAGTGGGCATCAACAAAAGCAATATTGCCTTGGCTGAGTGTGACCTGTGATAACATGGCCAGTGGGCATCAATAAAAGCAATATTGCCTTGGCTGAGTGTGACCAGTGATAACATGGCCAGTGGGCATCAACAAAAGCAATATTGCCTTGGCTGAGTGTGACCAGTGATAACATGGCCAGTGGGCATCAACAAAAGCAATATTGCCTTGGCTGAGTGTGACCAGTGATAACATGGCCAGTGGGCATCAACAAAAGCAATATTGCCTTGGCTGAGTGTGACCAGTGATAACATGGCCAGTGGGCATCATTAAAAGCAATATTGCCTTGGCTTTTCTGTAATCCTTTTCAATAAATTTGCTTGACCTTCAAGAGGTTAATAATTAAGAGTTAGCAATATTTATAAAAGCTTCTTGTTTGGTTTGTTATTTGTTTGTCAGATATAACTTTAATTTGTAAATATATTCCTATAAACAAAAATACTTTGTTGAAGTACACAAACTTGAAACGCTTTTCACTATTCTTAATTTTAAAATTTATGAAAAAACTTTTATTTTGTAAGCATTTCTTTGTTTAGTTAAATTTATAGTACCTCTCTTTCATACAAATACAGTAGTAAAATATTACAGTAAATTTAAGCCATATCATGAACACTGAGAATAAACAAAGGATGTCTTTATTTAACCTTTACATGAACTTATTAAGCGCAAAATATAAAATGATGAATAGAAAGTAGATTTAAGTTATTTTCAGAAACTATTCATTAGTATATGTTTATATATCGACATTATTTATATATATTTTTTTTAATTTTTTATAATTAGATTAAGTTAGACTTTGTTGCTTCTTAACTGGATTCAATAGGGTAAACAATGTTAAATTATTTATTACAAGTTAATTATGACATTAAGTTTAAAGAATAAACAAAAGTCTTATATTTTAGCACTCAACTTATCAATCATTATAGTATATATTTTATCATAAATAGTAATTATTAATAGTCAAAGCTTTTGACCTGTATTTGTTTAGGTGATATGTTATTTTGAGCTGTTCAGACTCAGTATTAATGAGGATATTCAGTGTGCAAGAGGGACAGCAGAGTAATTGATCAGCTTATGAGTTCATCACTTCTGTAACAATGAATGTTTCTAACATAAGAGCGCCAAGTTTCCAAAATCCATCAAATCATAATTATGTATGTTACTTTCTTCTTTTATTAACAGTATTAAACGGATACTCATTTCATCCATAATTAATTATGGTAAAATATATATCCTAGGAAATTTTTAATGTGAAAATGAAACTAAATGAAGAACTGATTCCAAAATATAAATGTTACATAGCTCAATCTAGATACATTATGACATTGCGACAATCAAAATATAAATTCTACATAGCTCATTATGTACACTATGGCACTGAGGTAGTCAAAATATAAATGTTACATAGCTCAATAGATACATTATGGCATTGCGGCAGTCAATATATAAATTCTACATAGCTCAATAGATACATTATGGCATTGTGATAGTAACTAAATCATTTTAAAATTGACAGCTTATTAATTTATAGTCAATTTTTTGCGCCGTTTGTGGGGAATTGTTTTACACAAATACCATAGGGCCTACATTTTATATGAAACTTACCTTTGCTTAAAATTTGTTTTCCACATTTATATATTTTGAGAATATTTCTTTGATAGTATAGTGATATATTAAGTTTTTAGTTGAATGTTCTGTTAGTAGTTTATTCATAATAATAACATGTACTATTATTTACGCTGTTATTCTTACTGTTCCTTATATTATGGTTATTTTGTATAAAATATAATCAATACTAAAAGATTGCAAAAAGTCGTATATCATCTTTAAGGTAGTTTAAGTTAATAACACAATAAAGATTTCAGAAAAATCAACAAGTACAGTACTTATGGAGTGATACTAATATAAACAAACAAAGCTATAATATGTATAATATTTCTACTTCATGCATTTGTCTCAAAATTAGTTGGCACGGAAACCATCTGCACTGACATTTCCAAAAAGGCCCCTACAGTCTTAATTATGCTCTTTCTAACTTATACGCTTCTGAAAATACTACTTCTTGTTGAAAAAGTGCTAAAATATCAGTTTATATTTCTTGAGGAGGTTGGTTTTAGCCGCAAGAACTCAGTTTTTACCGAAAAAAACAAATAACTCATTTTTAATATGAAAGTAAAAAATCATCTTCTATAAAAATCCGTATTTTTAGGCCCTATTTAACTTTTTGTTTCATTTTATTTGTCTTTTAATGCTGAACACAAATATGTAATTAGTATTTCAGTAAATCAATTTTTTCGGTGCGAAAAGTAGGCCTATTTTACACTTTTTACTTACCTAACCAAACTAACCCACCTTATCCAAATCATTTATTTACTCAAAACATTAGTAATTTGCTTTGAATTAGGGTATCTAGCCTCTGGAACGGACTGCCGGCAGTACTTACGGCGGGATTATATGTGGTTTTGTGGCTAGTCATATCTCTCATTAACATTGTCCATATGGCCACCAAAGGAGATTTGCCACAAACGTAGTTTTCCCGCGATATCTTGAGAAATAACGGTCATAGAACAAAATAGTTTTAAACTTCATGTTCAGCCAGAAACAAATCATTTTTTTTAACTATAAAAGAATAACAAATAACAAAGATAAATTGAATAAATGACATTTTTAAAAAATCTAGAATTTTCAATTTTTTTTAATGAAACGTCATTTCCGCAGAATAAAGTGCTTCCTCTACAATAGACCTGATTCTACCTGCTGGTGATGAAAGTCAAGATAGTCTAGGTGTCTAGAAACTGCATAAATGCACTGGAGTTTCCAAGTGCAAATTTCACGGTAAAATCCAGACACTAACTCATAAACCTTCTTTAAATGATTTTTATCTATTGCTGGGTCAGCATATTTAAGCCTAGGCTTCCTTGTAAACTTACTAAGAAGTGGAGTTATACTATAGCCTTTCATAACTAACTAATCACAGTATTAACTATACTCTAAATTGTGATGGGCAAACAAGATTTAATTTATATTTAGGCCTAGTTAGACAACCATGGTCTTATCACAAAACCCTAGTTTAGCAAAATTTAGAAGAATTCCATACCATTCTTAAAAAATATATACACTAAAAACGAAAAGGAACAATTTAAATTTTATTTAAACAAATATTTCTTTAACTAAATAAACTGATAATATTATTAGGCCTGAGTAGAATAAATGTTGCAGGAATAGAGGTTAGAATGAATAACTTAATGACATTTTTCTCACCTTAGATGAGGCAAAAGTTTCTTTTAAACTATGAGAAAGATTGAAAACATCGCTGTCACCATGACTACTTATAATAAAGATTAAATTCAAACACTGATAAGGACTAACACAGCACTACATCGTTTAACAAAACTTGAAAAATATTGAGTAAATACTAACATAAACATTTAAACGGAACACGGAATGGGCAACTGAAAATGAATAATTACTAGTAAAGGAAAGGAGCGAATCAGTTGCTCAGTTAGAGTAGAGAAATTCTCGTATTTTTTCCCCTCTGTCTTGAAGGAAGGTTAGAACTAGTTCATGAAACCTTGATGTATACCTTTTTAAGTCCTGAATAGCGTGAGCTTTTAACTCACTGTACGTAATTGTGGGAGGGTGGCTCGATACCGATATCACTGTATGTGAATGGGCAGGCGGATGGTTCAGTATCACTGTACTGTGTATGGGTAACCGGGTAGTCAATACGGTGGTACGTACATAGGTGGTTTATGGGTCATTAGAAACGTCGTATAATGTAGAAGGGTGGGTGGTTAATACCACGTCTATATGTGGGCGGGTTGTTCAATACCATTGGTTGAGAGGGTGGGTTGGGTGAGTGTTTGTTTGGAGTTTTGTTTGGGAACGGTTGGGAGCTTATAATCTCGTTTAGTATTTGTTAAAATTATGTGTGGGTCAGTTGTGTAAAAGAAATGTATGGCCTCAACAAAATACTTTACATTTATCATCGTGTTTTTTTTTTTTTTTTTTTTTTTTTACGGCACAGTGGAGCCCATAATAATAATAATATTGTTTATTTGCCATACGAAACATACAAGATTATTGACAATGTCATTTTACGGCCAAGTAAAGCATGGTCATAATACACTCTAACATTATCAAAGAATTTTTATTTGACACAATTACTTTCTTTAACATCTTTGCATGTCTTTGTATCAAATTAAGGTTAAAACAAACAAAAACAAACATAAATAAAGTCTTTTCCAAAATGTGGTTGTATATTAGGAATCAAAAGATGAATACCTTTAATTTGATACCCCGTTTGGATGTGTCATTTTAACATACTTGCAAGTTTTTTTTAGCATTGTCTTTTTTTGTTTAGTATAACGGTTTTTGAAGAAGTGAATCCATAATATTTGCCTTTTTCAATAATGATGGTATACTTTGACTCAGTATAAAATATCTTTAATTTGATACCCCGCTTGAGTGGATTAAATCAGTACCAAAGAACTTAATCATCTCCGTTACAGGTGTGATAGCATTACTATCAGTACACATAACATTACTACTTTTTTTAGTAGTTTAGGACCGAAAAAGAGACAATTACAGTAGTTCTTCTCTTATAAAAAGATAGGTTGCAATATGTTGAAATAACATACATGAATGCAAACAGAATGCTGAAAGTGCGGTCAAAGCTTCAACACATTAAACTTTGGCATCAACAGGTTTCGATTTTGAGCCTATTGTTTTTCTATGTTACATGAGAAATATGGCTGATGTACTCTCATAAATACCTCAAAATAATAAATGTTTGTACGCAGATGATTTTCATTTGAAAGTTTCAGCTGAATCACAGGATGAAGTTGAAATATTATCATTCGTTGGCATAGAAAATATCCAGTCTTTCCTTAAATTTCCAAATCTAACTCTAAATATTAATAAAACAAATTTTATGATGTTTAAAACTCAACAAAAATAAAAAGAAGCATGAACTAAAAATCTCAATTGAAGACACTGTAATTGAAAGAAAAACTAGGGCAAATTTATTAGAATTGATAATAGATGACAATTTAAATTGGGACGGACATATACAAAAGATAACTAGCAAATTGAACTCTGGCATTTATGCACTAAGGTAAATGACTTATTTGGTTAGTACTGACACTTTGTGCAAACAATTTATTTTCCATATATCCATTCGCATATCTCTTCTGGGCTGTGTCTCTATTGAGGCTCAATAAATTCAAATTTGGAGCAAATTTGGAAAATCCCAAAAAATTCGATTCAAATTATTCTAAATTTAAAAAATATTGATTCTGTGAGACAATATTTTAAGGAATTAAATATGTTGACTGTTTATTGACAGTATATTCTGAACACAGTGTTATTAACCAAAAAACCAAAAACAAATTAACGATTGCAGACATATATCAGCCAGACCACCCATATAACACTAAAGCTCGCCACACACTACCGAGCCGAGCACCGAACCGATACACATTTTGACATGTTACGGTAGTGTGTAGTGGATCCGAGCGTCGAGGTGAGCATCTGGGCAAGCAGAGCCCCAAACCATCAATTGTCGGTTTTTCCCCGATACACCGAAGGGATGTCACGGCTCGGCGCTCGGCTGTTAGTGTGTGGCAGGTTCGTAACATCCTGCCGTAATTTCCTTCCGTAACACAAAAAATCAGAGCTTCAAGTGGAGCTCTGGCAAAAGTCTCACGCTACATCTAGCATATGGTTTACTGTTAGTCAGTCTGGTTTGATAGTCCATTTGACTATTATATCTTATTGCCTCTGAATTGTTATTAATCACCGTCTGGCACTTATCTCACACTTACAATTTTATTGTGTTTGTTATCCAGCGTACACCAAAGTTGTTGATAATTGTTAGGTTTTTTATAACCAGGTAACCAGGATTTGTTGGCATAAATTATACTGGGTGTTAAAAAAGCTTGGAACACCCTTAATATTTTACTGTATAATATTGATAAACACAGAACAATTAAACTCTAAGATTACGTCCGCCCTGTAGTTACTGACTTTGTGGCCATCTTAACTGTAATTTTTCGCGTTGGGGGACGTCCTGTGGACGAAGTCTAACAAATCTTAAACGTAAGCATAGGTCAAGCTATACCGTACCTCATTTTAAAGGTCATTGTTAGAAGAAAACATTGACGCAACCCGACTGAAAAACGAATGTTCGTTTGGAAATAGCAGCATATCAGAGTGCCAATGAGGCCAAACTTTTAGACGCTGTTATTTCCAAACGAATATGCCTTTTTCAGTCGGGGATGTGGCAATGTATTTCTCTAACAATGAATTTTAAAATTAGGTATAAAACCTGTGCTTACATTTAAGATTTTTCAGATTTCCTCCACAGGACGTCCTCCCAAAGAGAAAAAGGACAGTTAAAACGACGAAAAAAACAGTAACTACTGTGAAAACGTAATCCTAGAGTTTCATTGTTCTGCGTTGATTAATAAAATAAATATTAAGGGGAATACAGACTTTTTGAACACCCGGTATATACGAGTATAGTACAATTTTTATAACCGTAGACTCGGCCGTGCACTACTAACCTAAACAAATGAATGCAGTCCGATGAGTCATTATTCCATCAAGTGACCTAATTTGAGCGAATGTTTGTTTGTAAGACGCCCTTTACAATGGTACTCCTCCTCGCCCCTCACCCACCGCCCTTTATAGAGCCCGAATCTACCATTATAAAAATTTAACTATATATAGAATTGTATTTTTTCTTTCTAGTAGGTTTAGACTAATTAATACACATCTATGTGTATTCATTGTTCAAATCGTTAACTTAATTAAACACTCACTTGTTGTGTTTTAAGTGAGTTTTAAGAACATTTTTAGGATATATCCTCAAAGTATATTTGTACATGTTATTAAAGTAATTTGTAATTATTGGTTTACCACACATTCTATCAATTTTAAGTATAAATACTAGTTTTTTTAAAATATTTTGTTGGTTTAGTCTGAACAGAACTCCACCATTTCTTAGTTGAAAAAAAATTCTACTGTCACCAACGCCTGTCTTTCCTTTTCTGGTTCGTGGCCTAATGGAGATATATATACAGCCGCTGCAATAGTTTGTGGATTAGCCATGTAGATATATTAAAAATAACAAACAACTAAGCACAACTCAACACTACGACACAACACTTGAGAATGAACTATAAAGAACGTTATCTTCAGTCGATGAAGTTTCCCAGAGTTGTGGTTTGGCCAAAATGTTATGAGACGATGCTCGGTTCGCCGCTCGGCTCGAGGTGAAAAAGCTGTGACAAAATTTACCCGTAACACCAAACAGAGCAGATGAGCTGTTGATCAGTGCTCGGCTTGATAGTGTGTGGCCGGCTTACGAGAAAAAAATGAGATAATTCCATATCATAGATTGGAATTATTTAAAAGAAAGCCAATCGAAATGGGCTTGATTTTTTTTAATACATACCAAACTCTATTAAAAATATAAATAAGTTAGACACATTTAAAAAGACCCTGAAAAATTACCTGTCAGTAAAGATATATATCCAATTTCAGAATGTTGTGAGTAATTATACCTATTACAGACATACAAAATATATTATTTTAAGGAATATACACTATTAAATTGTGTACGCTTTGTACATATACAATGAATAAAGATAACTTTGATTCATTTGATGACAACGATCTTACATCGTTACAGATTGCCGAAGATCACTGGATATGAAAAGTTATCCATTTGTGGCTCTTGGGAACATTTAACTAAACCCCGCGATAGTATGTTAAAATGAGGGGAAATGTTCCACATTGTGTAGGTAAATATTAACAAAAAATTTAATTCAACAATCTAAAAACAATTCTTCAAGATAAAGAAGTTAACTGGATGTGTGAATTCTGCTATGAGTTAACCTTCTACTTGTGACAATATACGTCCTAATTTTATCATAGATGAAAACATGGAGAAGCTATTTTAAATTGTCAAAGGCCTTGTAACTGAAATTTGTTGTTAAATAAAAATGTTGACAAAGTATTTAGTATTTGATTTGTGTTAAGCCAAAAATAAGCTACCGGTAACATGTGCTAGGTTTGAACCTCTGAAGGCTAACGCCCTAGGCCTCTGAACTTCGAAGATATTATTGAGGTACACACTGTTCCTAATAAGGAATAGCAAGCTATTGAAAATGTAAAGAAATGTTCACAGGGTGTGCCTATTTACTCAAGTAAGGTTAAAACTATCGTTAAGCGCCCTATGAATGACAATACTAGCCTACAACACAATAGCAATGTAGATAGTAAAGGTTTCTGCACAGTAGCTTATGAAAATCAAAAGCAAACTAAAACATCACTTGGTATATATATATATATATATATATATATATATATATATATATATATATATATATATATATATATATATATAAGAGAGTTCTTCATATAATACGTTAGCTATTGAGAAGTTAGTTATGGTTTTGTGAATTAGCTATTAGTGAGTCACATAACTGCAAATCTGCTTACAGTCTACTTCCTCAAGTCCCTATTTATCATCAAGTTCGTCCTCCGTTGCAACATTATCTAATAACAAAACGGATAATGTTTAGTAAATTTGTAACTTCACCTTTTCCATTATTTTAATAATTATAATTGCAATTGAATTTTTTTTTTTATTTTACCTTAGTATTGCCTGAAGATCTTGAATATGTTTCTTCACTCCAATGTACATTTCGCCGCTAGGTGCGGCATCTTCAAGGAGATATTGTCCTAAACTATTTAAAATCACTATCACTATTTACACATGTCACAATTCTTATATTTCAAAAAATGTAGCAACAAAAGTAAAAATCTAAAAATTTACCAATAACAACGTGTAAATATATATTTGAGCAAATAACAAGAAAATAAAGACAACAGTGATTGAGGAAAGATTAATTAGGTAGGCCTACGCCTATTCTTAAAGATTTCAATTATAATATAATATAATATCACGCAACTTGGAAACTAAGACGTGTTTCAAATATATGGTGCAATATTTATTTTGCGTCACAAGACGCTTGCATAAAAGGGTCATACATGTTATAGAATCCTAATGGCACAGAAGATGTTCAAATTAAATATCACTCAAAGAAGAGTTTTGCAATTTTTGTGTGTTAACACACAACCAAAGCAGCCGTAATCATAGGTCTATGAAACATTATGAATACGAAAAATATCTATATCTTTAAACACAGAAAAAGGCAGATTTAATTCTATGATGTCTCATATAATAAAATATCGACCCATCGATCTATCTGGATCCGACTTGTTAATTTCACTGACATCGATATTTATATTGAACGGAATACGGATTAGACTAAATATAAAAAAACTTTTTAGACAGACACAAGTTGACAGGTATAAAAATTATAACTCAGACAGACGACTGTTGACAGGGAAAGAATTCAAGATAAACAAATTTTGTAGGTTTGTTTACAGTTCTATTAATTAAATAGTTTGACAAAATTGATGCATTCCTTATCATTTCCTCTTATGATTTCAAGCCATGGACTTGTCGGAAACAGCTAGAAGATTGAAAAGAAGACTTTTTGAAATATACTCTAGGTAGGTTAGTTTAGCCTAGTCAACTTCTAGCATTATTCAGACCTAAGTGTAAAATTGTGTTATTTTAAATTTATCACATGCTATAAATCACATATTATTTAGTTAGTACAGTAATTACAATAGGCATAAATGAGTTTTTTTATTCTTTATCTATTCAAGATTTTTATTGAGCCATAAGAAAATGTACAATAGGCCAGGTCAACTATAATACATGCATGCAATATTTATAAACACGTCATGCATAAATGGTTATTGTAGACAAGTGTGAAACTGTCCAATATTTCCATCCATAAAGAGGGAAAAGGATAATTATAAGTGAGAAAAGTGTATTTTTTGCGGGAAATCAGGAAATTTTTATTAAAAACACTAAATATTGATTAGTCAATTCACACCATGCAATTATAATACATATAACATACATCTTAGCTAATTCACTATTTGGACACAGTTATTGAGCTACTCTGTCTGGAAAAATTCTATTAGGCTGTACGTAGGAGATTACCAATGAGCCAATCTTTAACATTTTTTGAAATCTTGGTTTGGGAAGGTAACGCACACCAGTTGGAAGACTATTACAAGTATAAAACTTTATACTTGTAACAGGAAAGCTTTTGATACATTTATCAGGTCTGTATCTATTTAAAAACAGGTTAACATTATTTCTAGTTACATGCATAGGTATACTACAATTGTTAAGTAGTTTGTCACAGTTCTCCTTAATTTCAACAAGAAATTGGTATATGTGCATATTAATGACAGTGAGTACTCTGTTACCGTACTTCTAACTTCTATAATGATCTCTGTAACCTGCTCTACAAATCAGCCTTATGGCTTTCTTTTGCAAAAGCAAGATTTTGGTAACATTAGGTACATGTACCCATAACCTGATTCCATAGCTAATGTGGCTCTGGAAAAAGGTAAAAAATGCTTGCTTTAAATAGTTATTTGTTAACTCATCTGTGAGTCTTCTTTGTAAGTACAATACTCACATTAGAGGTGTGCAAAAAGAACTGGAACGTAAAACCGTTTTGTTCTGATCCCCGGTATGTTCCGGAACGGTTCCAATATGCGGTATTATAAGTTCCATGTTCCGATGATGGTTTATGTTCTGTGTGTGAAATGATGTGAGAGCGTTCCAAAGAGAACGAATACTTACGTTGTTTATGTCCGAAGTTTTGACTCTGTTACGTTCTGGAACGGTTTTTATCATGCAGTACTACTAGTTCCACGTTCCGATGTCGTTTTCGTTCTGCCTTCGTAGGAATAGGTAGGGTGAGCGTTCCAAAGCTGAAGTCATCAAAATATTAGAGAACTTGTATTCGTATAAAGGGTGTTCCCAAATTAAGTTCCAAAACTTCAGTTCATGATTTGTTTGGTTAAAAATAAGTAAATTTGTCCTATACATATATAGGTCCTAATATCATACTTGGGATTAACGATTAAAAATAATTAACGATTAAATTTAATCGTTACTTTTTCTATTAACTTTTTAACTTATTCGTTAGTTTTGGTAATGTTTAACTTCTAACTTTAACTAGTTGAAGATTTGGCTAACGGTTAAAGTAACTCAGTTAGTTTTTCAAGTGTGATAAAGGTGCCATTTGGTCCAAGGAATGTGGACTGGGGAGAAAGTATCTAAAACTCAGGTCAAAGACCGATTGTTTTCCTCATCCCCCAATTGTCACCGACAAGCAAGGTCACTGTTTTGAAGACGCACCCCCTCCCCTTTACTCACATTTTACTGCCTTACCATTAAAAAAGGCGGACCAAACGAGTATATCATTGTTGTGGGATTGACTTGTGTCCCTGGGGTGATCATTTTACTTGACTAGTTTATGTTTAGGGATAAAGTTGAAATAGTCATAAAGTTATCTTGTTTTAAATCAACGTGTTGGGCCTAAGCTTGTTTATCTTTCATAAACTCTAATACTGTAATTTTACCTGTTTACCCATCTATCTGTATAATTAATTAGGAAAATCAGTCGCATTTTGACGTTAATGCTGTCAATACTTGATTAATTGATCATACAGAATTACATATCTAAATTGTCCTGTTCAAAAGTAATCGGGAAAAACTATTTAAATGGTTAATCAAACCAACATTTCCTTAAACGTTTACTTTATTTTAAATTAGGCTTACTTGGTAAAATCAATCCATTATATCATACCACGCAACAGAATAAACTATCTTCAAGATTGCAGAGCATATTTCAAGTAACAATTGCTATATTTCGTTCTGTTTTCATTATTTTGCTATTGGCACCGTCGAAAAGAAAATATAATGATAATACTATCATTCATATTAATAATATTATCAATGGTAATTAGTTTTGTATTTTTTTAGTGATTTAGAAATTAGATAGTTTTCATAATTTTTAATTTTAAAACTTATTTCAGTAAGAATAAAACATGCACTCAGAACGGCAAATTCTTAAACATCTAAAAAACGTAATTGCTTATTGAAAATAGTATGAATAGATTTGCTTTCACTCACTTAGAGTATATTTTGTTCAGTTTTTGTTTACCATTAAAAGGCCCATACTTTCTTATCAGTGACCCTTCCTTATCATCTCCAGCCTGATAAAAATCAACTGGAGTCAATATGTCACAATATTATTTGGCCTTTATTATTATCTGCGCCAATTAAAAAAAAAGTGTTGTTATCATGAATTTCCAATAAGATAGTTATTGATTTCTTAAAGTATAGCTTAAAAATGTAAAACTTTAATTTCAAAGACTTATGTCAGTTTCTGTTAACAATTTTAGAAATTAAATTAAATATTTAATTTTTAAGATTTCGGACAGTTATATAACAAATATTATTGTAGAAATTGCTATAGTCTAATAAATAGTATTTTATAATAATTTATTCTAAATAGGCTATAATACCAACGTTAATTGATGTATAATAAAAATTCATACAGGTTTGTTTTAGTTTTATTTTTACTTTTTAAACATTATTTTTCATAGTAACTTTGTGTAATACTATTTTATTTATATTTTCTTGTTATAGTATTATTAAAAGTTTATTTTGGTTTAGAGATTGTATGAGTTTTAATTTAAATTGAAATATTGTATATTCTATGTTTTTAAATTTTTCTTTGTTTATTGAAGGAAGGTTTATTGTATTAAATTATTTTATTGAACCTACAATAAAGATATTATTATTATTATATTTACATCATTGCTGTTGGATGCCTTAATCTCTTAATAACCTTAACTATATCAGTACTATTTATATTCATCCACCTAAAATCAGAAACAATATTTGGTATATTTACAAGATAGTCAAAGTTATTTACATTTGGTAGTTTTTTCAACAATTCTATCAACAGAATCAATGAAAAAAGTATTGAAGTTGTTAGTAGAGGCAAAGGCGTTATCCCATAGAATTACAGCAGGGCTTATTTCTGTTAATAAAGAACAACGCTGATTGACAAGGATTCACAGACTTATAAATATGTTTAGCAATTGGCAGTTAATTTACCTAATTTCAAGTTAGATCGATATTCCTTTTTCAACCTATTTAATACGGTCCTAAGATTAGTTGATATATTTTGCAAGTCAGATAGTAAAATAATGAATTTTTTAAATCAAACAAATTCAGCAGTAAACCAATTTTTAACCTTGCACTTCGGTCTTGGACTGTTAAATACAGAATACAGAAAACTTTATTCACAAACATCAAGTTTAGAACAGGCGTCATACAACATAAAATAAAAAAACAATAAATGATGGTTTAGTGTTCAATTGCCCTCTCCAGAAACTTGCCAATGGTGTAAATTGACTCCTCCATAAGCCAGCAGCGCAGTCCTCCTTTTAACTTGCTTTCCTCTAGTTGCTTGAGTTGGTTTGGGAGAGAGTTGAACAGCTTAGCTCCAGCATAAGATGGTTTTTTGGCAAATAGTGCAGTTCTCTGAGCTGGTAAATTGAAGTTATGTCCATGCCTGGTTTCCCTTCCATGATGGTTATTTCGAGTTACGTTGAGACTATGAGTGTGTAGGATGACCTCAAGAATGTAGAGAGTTGTCACGGTGAGTATATTTAGGTCTCTGTAGGCTTCTCTGCAGCTGTCCCGTGTTGCAATGCCAGCCATTATTCTTATTGCCCGCTTCTGAAGGACCATAACACGCTGAAGGTTGTTGTTTGAGGACGCTCCCCAAACTATAATCCCATACCTAATTCTGCTTTCTAAGAGTGCATGGTAGGCAACTTTTGTAGCTTTTGGGGTACTGATGAGTTTGATTCTTCTCAGGGCAAAAAGTGCAGTACAGAGCTGACTACACAAACTATCTATATGAGTATTCGAGGAGAGGCAATCATCCAGTATAAGGCCAAGGTGTTTTGTTGAGTGGGAAATTTGTGTCAGCTGGGATTGTTACTTGATCCTTGTTTCTTCCAAAGATGACGTGCTGTGTTTTTGATTTGTTGAATACTAAATCTTTCTCTATACAGTATTGATGGGCCATGTTAATTGAGATGAATGTATTAATTTCGGGGAGTTCATTTGATTTATCTGAGGTGGTCAAAACAGTGTCGTCAGCATACATAACTGGATAGCAGTATGAGTTGATGTAATCTGGGAGGTCACATGTAAACAATATAAACAGAACTGGTCCCAGAACAGAGCCTTGGGGCACTCCTCGGGTGATAGCCAGTGGTGGGGATGTTGTTGTTTTTGTCACTCCATTGATTGTCTGCTGTATTGTTACTACCTGCTTCCGTTCACCCAGATAGCTCTTGAAACATAGTAATGCTGTCTCCTTGATGCCCAGTGAACTTATTTTAGCAATGACTAATTGGTGATCTAAGCAATCAAATGCTTTGCTTAGATCGAGAAATGTACTAATGACGGTATTTTTTTCCTCTATGTTGTCAATTATGTGCTCAACCAAATCAGCAAGGGCAGTGATGGTAGATCGCCCAGCTAGAAAGCCATGTTGTCTATCGGTTAAAAGATTGTTTGTCAATAAGTGATTTAGGAGTCTGACGAGAACAATTTTTTCAATAATTTTAGAGAACGTTGGCACAAGAGATACGGGTCTGAAATTTTGAAGGTCGCTTGTATTACTTTTTTTATGGAGGGGATAGACTTTTGACATCTTTAGCTTTGAAGGAAAGATCCACCTTGAGTCAGTGATTTATTAATCAAATCACTAAGTTGGTGGCACAGCTGAAGGCTGCATGTCTTAACCATGCTCGAGGTAACCTCATCTACTCCCGCTGAAGACGAAAGTTTCAGGGACTGTATAATTTTGAATACTTCCTCTGGATCTGTCATCTGATAAGTAGTCAGTAGGCAACCAGTTCGGTCAGAGATAATCAAATTAGCAGTTCTAATGGGAGGGTTGTTATTTAGTTTTAATGTTTCTTCAGCAGTTGTTGTGAAAAATTCATTAAATTTTCTTGCTACTTGGTCAATCTTGTTACAGTATTACCCTCTATGTTAAGCTGCCATGAGACATCCTTTCTTTGTTTTTTGGGGGCTCACTCACTATTTATTACGTCCCAAATGGCTTTTGATTTATTTTCTGTCCTAGCAATATGGTCTTCATTCGCAGTTCTTCTCAATTCTCTTAGCTTTAAGTCGTATGCTTTCTTTTTTTGTACAAAGTCTAATTTGTTCTCTTGTTTATTGGTTCATAAGTACTGCATCCATAAATAGTTTTCTGCTTTCTTCAGCATCCTGGGAGTATATGTTACACTTATTTAGACTTTTAGGGTTAGTTCTTGATGTTTTTAAGGGGAACGTTATGTTTAGTGCTGATGTAAACGTGCCTATGAATTCTGCATAGCTCAGCATTTTTTCCTGGTAAACCCTTTCCAAGCTCTGAAGAGCAAGTAGGTCCTGCAGGCTTGTGAGATTTCTTACATTTAGATGTCTCCTAGTTGTAGTTGGTTGGATTTTCTGTGGGACCAGAATATTCAAGGATGTAAGTTGGCCTGTAGGATCAGAGAGACCTGTATGAAGTACATCAACATTGACACTTTTTGGATCTAGATTGGTGCAGACTACATCAATTGAAGTGGCAGACATTGTGGAAATTCTTGTCGGCGGAAGGTCAAGCCTAGTTATGTCATAAGAAGTGAGAAGGTTGTCAAGGTCTATCTTCTCTCTACTTTGATTGTTAAAGTTGTCAATGTTTAAATCACCAACTAGACAAATTCCACCATTTCGTTGAGGGATCTTGTCAAGAAGAGAGGTCAGGATGTCAAAGGCGCTTTTCACAGCTGCACCAGATGGACGATATGCACCAATGATAAATATTTTTTTTTTATTCGTTGTGTGCACCTTGGTTCCTGATACTTCGCAGACAAGTTCTTCACTCAGATCTTCAACATTAAGGCTTTCCACCTCAGCTCCAAAGTTGTTACGTTTAAAAATGGCCACACCTCCTTAATGTGAGCCTCTCTGATGAAAGCCCTTACCAGGCTATAATTGTTTATGCGAGCCTGTGAAATTGTGTTATTATTTAGTCCATGTTCTGAAATGACTACTATGTCTGGGCTAACAGAGTCTAGAAAGTGGTTGAGGCGATCCAGTTTGTTATAAACATATGCCTAACCCTAACAGGGAAATATACATTGAACAAGTCATTAAAACTATTGAAAAATAGAGGAAATGCTTGATTGGCAGTAAGAGTTCATAGGTACTTCAGTCAGCAACATTTCATAAAAGGCCTGAATTCCATTTTTGATTAACAATCTGTACGAAACAGTCTTCGAAATTTTGTTTAGTGAATTAGGTAACATACATTTGATAAGGAGAAAAATATTTTATGTTCACCAATTTAATCTTTATTTATTCTAACTTCATAATTCCAGTGTCAATATTTGTTAAAAAGGAATCAAGAGAAGCGTTTCCTCTGGTAGGCTCAACTACAGCACTGTACAAGTTAAAACTCCTGAGAACATTGAAAAACTCAGTGAATCCAGGCCCTTGAATTAAACAGCCACTTCACCTCTCTAGCAGTGTTTCATCTGAAATGAGCAATAAGTTTCAAGTCCTCAATGTTACTATAGAAAATAATCTTAACGTCTGTCAACCAATGCTCACTGACAAATAAAACACCAATGCTGTTTCACGAGCACAATAACTCAAGTTCAGACATTTTTTCCTGAGGCACTGAATATTTACCGTGCAAAAATTTAATATGCACACATCAGATGAGGTTAGGTTGTTACCTGATTGATTATTCCCTTTGCTAAAAAAAGTACGGGACAAAATAGAATTACTCTTTGATACAAACTTATGGAATAGGGTCACATTAGGCCAAAAACTGGCATTTAAAATATCAGAGGTAAAATTAGAATTGACACAATTGATGTATTAAATTTGATTTTTAGCTCAATACACTCACCCCTGGGTCATTTAAATAATTCTGCAGGTCATATGTAGTCACATCTGGAGCTAACCAGGAAACCAACATACACTCACACTTCTCTACTGCCCAAACCTTATGCGAGGCTTGAAAGGATTTAGCTTATTAGCTGTAACTTCAAGGAGGGGCTGTTTTTTGGCAATTTGCAGACTTTTTGAAATTTGTCTAGAAATATTGGCTTTTATTAACTTTGGAGACAATTTCAAATCTGGACACTTTTATAATCAGTGGGCAAAAATAGATCTATATTTTCTGGAAACAGGCTTCTAATTTATTCTGCATAAAATTAGTTTAGATCTAAATAAAATCGGAAAATGCAATTTGTTTTCATTATATTTCTGTTAATTAACTAGAATTTTCGGACTTTAAAATTTGGCCTTGTGTTTTCATGCTAGACAGTAATCTAAATAAACTTTACAACTCAAACAAACCTAACATAACCTCACCAAACCTAACAACCTAAACAAACCTAACCTATCAATACCCAACCTAGCTCTATCCTACCTAATAGAACGTAACCTTACTGAAATCGGCAAATTTCCGGCCTACACTTCCGGCGTTAACATGCTTAATAATTCAATTTCATTGTAAAAACTTTGCTATGTTTGTGATCAGGACTAAATTCTGCATAATTGAGTACCCAAATCGCTATATTTATGAAAACAATTTTTTTCCGATTTTCCTCATTTATGTTTTCCAGCTTTTCCGCTGAAAAATAACTATCATATTCTTGTTTCTTGGTTATGTATCTACTATAAAAAAAAATCAGCCAAAAAATCAACAAAGCCCTTATCTATATAATTACCAACACTTATGAGAAAGAAAGTTACGGGAGGTTTAGTAGTTTTAAATTAGAGGTAATAAGTTAATATGATCTTAATTTTTATCGAAGTAAAGAATATAAATGACAAAGATGATTAGTGAAGGGGGGTGTGAAATTATGAAGTGTGTGAATCTGTTTGTAAATAGAAAAAAATTAATATTTAATGTTTTATATATACAAAATTGCCCCTCACAAATCCATACACATACATGGTAATATTGTACAGTAATATAGACCTACCCACCCACCTATACATGTACAGTGGTATTTATGCACTGATTTTGAGGTACACTGGTATTGAGGCACTGATTAATTCCCCTTATGCATATAATTGGACTTAATCAATGCCCCAGCAGTTCCATGGCCAATAAAACGCAGCCTTCTTGTGTAGGTAGCAGTACTGCCACCATTAGTCTGAACTATCTCCTAAGGAAGGTTAAGGTATAGCCTATGACCCAAATAGTAAGAGTTATGTAGCTGGATAGAATGAGTAACTTTGCGGGATTTTAATGGTTGTACCTTAAAAGACCTGGTTGTACCTCAGACTGCCTGGTTGAGTAATTTTGTGTTAAGTTTCAGATAAATATTAATTGCTATATATGAAAACTGAAAGGTTTTTTAAATATAGGGCAGGAAATTCGAAAAATAGAAGATTGAAAGCATACCTATTATTATTTTTTAACAGAGTTTTAATTTTCAATCTCTGATTCACAGCAAAAGGCTGTAATACTGAAGAGGAGGCACTTCCCCATCCCAAAATGCTCTATTGAAACTTAGGTATGGTCATTATTTAGTGAATACTTTTCTTTTGAAAGACTGCGTAGGACTCATTTTCAGATCAAAAGATTATTGAAGAGCTTGCCTCCTTTGAATGATCACTTCTTGGTATACAGGGTTATCTATGATGTTGATGTAGTAAAACTTCTTGAAAATGTCTACTATTGTAATAGTGAACATTTCCAAGTCGAAGTTGGTTTGATTTATTGTTATTAGATTTACTTCATTGATAAACAGCAGTAATTAATTATCTGTAACACAATGAAAGCAGCATGGCAGGTAGTTGGATATTGCATACCTGCTTCTGACTGGTCTTTTCTGCTATATTAAGACTGTTCATATTTGTTCTTCCTGTTCCATCCGAAACCAGGCATTGGAGGCCAGAAAGTTGCTGGTGTATTTATGGACCTGAGCCGGGCCTTTGACAGTGTCTCCCATGACCAACTTCTTCAATCTCTGGAAAATCTTGGTGTTGGAGGAGTAGAGTTTGACTGGTTAAAATCTTATATTAAAACTAGGTTTCAGTATGTTCAAATAACAAATGTTAATCCAAACTATTACGTAGAGGATTTTAAGTCACTGCTGCAGAAAAGTATGTATGGTGTCCCCCAGGGAGAATCTGGGACCATTGCTATTCATTTGCTATCTCAAGGGTTTGCCTGGAGTGGTGTCTGGGGGGCACGCCAAGGTCTGCCTTTATGCAGATGATTCAACCTATTTAATTACTGACTCAAATGTTGAAAGCTTAAAATCAAACTCTTTTAATGATCTGTCACAAATTAATAATCTTTTTTCCAAATAAAAATCTTATGAATATTAACAAAACAACCTCTATTACCTTCTGCACCAAACAAAATAAAATCTGAAATTAATATTGTAATTGATGACAAAAAGTTGAACAAACAAAAAATACAAAATTTCTTGGAAGTATAATTGATGAAAACCTGAGCTGGGATTTGCACATTCAATCTGTTTTAACTAAGATTTCCTCAGGTATTTATGCTTTGCGTAGTATGTCTGGCTTTTGCAATCTCAACACTTTAAAAACAATTTACTTTTCCCTCATTCAATCCCATATAGCTTATGGGATTACTATATATGGTGCCACAACCAAAAACAACATGGAAAAAATTCTTCGAGCCCAAAAAAAGGCATTACGAGTAATGCTCAAACTGAAAGGGGACGACACTGTCAAGAAATGTTTTGTGGATCTAGGCATTATGACTGTGTACAGTTATTATATATATCAAACTATTTTATTCTACAAAGAAAATAAATATTCATCAAAAAATATTGAATCTGTGTATGACCATGATACTAGAAACCGTAATGATATAATAAAAGAAAAACCAAATATTGAAATCTTTAAAAAAAAGCCATCCTATGCTGGTCAACAATTTTACAGGAAAATACCCAAATCTTTAAAAAATGAAAAAATTGCACTAAATTTAAAAATACCTTAAAATTAAATTTTTGCATTTGCCCCTGTACTCAATTGATGAATTTTTAAATCAATAGTGCAAGGTGTTTGTTTAGATGGTTTTGTTTTTACAGTTAGTGATTACATTATTAAATATCATATCTGTATTTGACTCTATTCATACAATGTATTTTGTATTTTGGAATAAAGGAGTTTTGAATTTGAACCACTACACTGTATCTTAAATATGACTCAAACAGTGCAAATTAGTCTATTTTAGCTCCCTGGAGACCAGTTGTTTGTTTTATTCATAAGTACGGTACCAGACCTTAGTTTGCTGAAAGTTCTTCAATATGTGGTATCCATTATTAATTGTCAGTCCAAGGTACTTAGTATTTATTTTTGTTTTAATTTTGGTAACCCTTCAAGGCCTTTTAGGGTTTGCTCTAAAAAGAATTTGTTTTGCATTTATTAAGGTCCAAGTCATAGAAGTAGCAGACAATTTCTCAATGTCAGGTTGCTATTTTTATTTTGTTAGGGAATATTATAAGTGTCCTCAGCAAAATCACTGTTTGACAGACAGTCACTGATGACATTTCATAAGATCATTAGTTAAGAATTGGATGAGTACAGAAACCAATAATGTTTCTTGTGGGAAATCTCAATGCATGAGAAGGGTTTGTTATTTGGATTTTTTCAAGTTTTTGTTTTCAATATGTTTTTTTCAATAATTTTTGACAAAGTTAGTAAGAGTGAGATGGTGATAAAATCAAAAGAGTTTCCTGCTTTAGCTCTTTCCATTCCTGTGCTTGGTTAAAACATTTTATATGTTGCTAATATTAAAGATTATGTAGTACTGTAAAACCCTTCAAATCCGAACTAATTGGGCTGGAGCCTGTTCGCATTTTAATTTTTTGGGATTTTTTTATCAACATACCAGTCATGGTTATGATTAGGGCAAATGATTGAGTTAGGGAGACAAGATGGCATAAAGACCAACAATGAAAGTACATGTAATTCAATGACCTTGATAGGTGAGCGAGGATGACACAACTATGTGAGCATAGACCACTGTTGTTGCTAAGCAACTGTGTGCTAAAAATAATTAGCACACAGTCTTCTTTCTATGGTATTGCTCTAGTGCCCTAGCTAGGAACAGTCAGCAGTTCTGTCTAGTAGTCAGTGAGGAGAACACCTATTGCTCTACGATGTATTAGTCTCATCGCAAACTATTTACCACAGTAAGTTTGTAATGACGTGAGAAATCTTTGCCACCAGGTTCAAAATAAATTAACAGCAATTTACAGATCTAGCTTGCAGTAATGTTAAAGGAATGAACAGCATCTAAGAACGGTGGGACTCTTTACGGAGGATCCCATCTGTCGCCTCTGTGGGGAGGACGAAGAGTCGGCAGAACACATTGTCCTGGAGTGTGAGGCCCTTGGTGCCAGAAGAAGAGCACTTTTTGAAGGCTCACCTCTGGGACAGTTGGAAATTACTAATCTAGTGAAAAAGCTCCTTGACTTGGTCAAGGATTGCCAGCTTTACGACGATTAGGCACCGGGATTGGCACAAAAAGCCTTAGGCTTCGTTGCAAGGGTTGGCTGGACCAACTATATATCCCCACTTAAACTAACTAACTAAAGAAATGAACAAGCTTCCACTGATGTTGATAGGTAAATCTACCTAATCAAGAGCCTTCAAGAATTTAAATATGAATTCCCTTCCTGTCTTACAAAAGCCAGAATAAGCCATGGATGACTTGTGTTCTTTTTCAAGAGTGGTTTGATAAGCTGTTTGTTCCTGCAGTGAAGAAGTTAAATGAAGAAAATGAACTGCCACAAGGAGCATATCTTCTCATAGATATGCCAGTTTGTATCTTTCTAACATGGAATTGGAGTGTGATGATGTAAAAGCGATTTTCTACCTTCCAGTGACTTCATTCTCCAGCCATGGGATCAAGGATTTCTGGACAATGTGAAACTTTGTTACAGAAAGAACCTCCTACTATGTTTAATTGACAGCCATGATTATATTTAAGATGACTCCCACAATAGATGATAATTTAACAAAAATAAAAATAACAATCAAAGTTGTCATTTACTAGTTGGCTGAATCATGGCGGAACACAAATTAGAATTTTCTGCACAGTTTCTGGAAGACGCTTTGGCCTACCCTCAAGTCCTTCATCTTGTTCAGCAATTACTAGGCTGTGTGAGTCTCCAGAAGAAAGTTCTAGAAGAGTGGGCAACAGTTGATGTCTCTGGAGAATACAGTGAAGATGACTTAGTGAGTCTGGTCCAAGGTTAACATAACAGTGATATACGTAGCAGTAACAGCGAGAGAAGCTTTAACGGACGACATGACATTTTCAGAAGCTGCGTCTGCTCTTGACTTTTAATTGTGGTACAAACATCCAAGAGCCACGCCAAATGACGTGATGTTCATGTGATGCTGGCTTGAAATTGCCTCCACAGGAAAGTTTTCATCTCTACATCAGTTCAAAGTAACTGATTTCAAGTAAGGTTAAGTGATACAGTCTTTTGTGTGCATAATATAACTTGTTTTGTTTCTGTATGCTAAATCACATAAGTTAAGGACTAGTCATATTACATGTTGTTTTTCATGTTAACTGTACTACGTATTAAAACTTCATAATAGTTATGTAAAAAATGTTAAAACCTAGAGTAAAATTTTTTTGTGAAATAAAAATGTTTTTCTATTTATCTTTAACATTTTTTTACTTTTTTGTATTAACTTGTTAGAATTTGCCAAGATTTAGGATTTCTGAGGTTTGGATTTAAGGAATGATCAGTGCAACAAGTAATGACATTTTACAGTAATGTAATATATCGATAACAGCATCTAAATTAAAATAACAACTCTTAATATAACAGTAAATTGGCATAAGCTACTTGTGAACATCACAGGTTTAAATGTACTTTCTATTTCAAGTAAAAGTGTTTTAAGATTAAAATGCATTTTAAAAAGTTTTATTTTTTATTTTTCAGTTTGGTATGCAGAAACAGAAAGCTAGTGTTACTTGTGATCATTGTATTTCCGATCCTATACTACATATGGTCAAGACTGTTGATGGGCTGGCAGCCGGCCCGCAGTGATTGGGATGATCATCCAGCATTTCGTAAGTACTAAGAAAACTACCTGCTGTATAATTTTAAAAAAGTAATAAATTATATGTATGATACTATTACTATAATTATTACTACAATTATGTAGTAGTTTAAGACCATCAAAAGATATTCACAGATTAGTCCTAACTAGAAATGTAACCAGAAATATAACTTTATGCCATTCCAAGCCTAATCCAAAACATAACCAGCCATAATTTTTCTTAATTGTTTTTAAATCACTGCTCATACAATATATGCCAATCCTAACAAAATAACTGAATTTATATACTGAAGTAAAGCTATAGATAAAGAATCACAGCCTGATATATGTTATTTTTAAATTCATTTACAATTATTTCTATTTTGCTTAGTGAGTGGAATCAAAAATATGATTTCACAAGTCTGGAATAACATTAAGTGTCAGTTTGGTGATTGCAGGCCAGGCTGGTAGTTGCCATATTACTGATAAGAGTAATCAGGAAACTTATCAGCTGTTACTAGATAGGGCAAAAAGGGTCCTTGAAAGTAACTGTTACATCTGTTACAGGTAAATTTTAGTACCTGATACAAATACCTGTTACAAAGTACCAGTTAATCAGTTAGTACCAGTTAATTTACTGATTCACTAAACCAAAACATACTGCTGTATTGTAATTACTGATTCACTAAACCAAAACATACTGCTGTATTGTAATTACTGATTCACTAAACCAAAACATAATTCTGTATTGTACTGTAATTATTGATTCACTAAACCAAAACATACTGCTGTATTGTAATTACTGATTCACTAAACCAAAACATACTGCTGTATTGTAATTACTGATTCACTAAACCAAAACATAATGCTGTATTGTAATTACTGATTCACTAAACCAAAACATAATGCTGTATTGTACTGTAATTATTGATTCACTAAACCAAAACATACTGCTGTATTGTAATTACTGATTCACTAAACCAAAACATACTGCTGTATTGTAATTACTGATTCACTAAACCAAAACATAATGCTGTATTGTAATTACTGATTCACTAAACCAAAACATAATGCTGTATTGTAATTACTGATTCACTAAACCAAAACATACTGCTGTATTGTAATTACTGATTCGCTAAACCAAAACATACTGCTGTATTGTAATTACTGATTCGCTAAACCAAAACATACTGCTGTATTGTAATTACTGATTCGCTAAACCAAAACATACTGCTGTATTGTAATTACTGATTCGCTAAACCAAAACATACTGCTGTATTATAATTGCTGATTCACTAAACCAAAACATACTGCTGTATTGTAATTGCTGATTCACTAAACCAAAACATACTGCTGTATTGTAATTACTGATTCGCTAAACCAAAACATACTGCTGTATTGTAATTACTGATTCACTAAACCAAAACATACTGCTGTATTGTAATTGCTGATTCACTAAACCAAAACATACTGCTGTATTATAATTGCTGATTCACTAACTAAAACATACTGCTGTATTGTAATTACTGATTCACTAACCAAAACATACTGCTGTATTGTATCAGAATACATTAAGTATGTTTGTATTAATCTCCAATATTCTTATTATAAGTATCCAATAATTAATTCTTAGAGTGAATACCATTAGAATGATTAATTATATCATTACAAATAATATACTTTTTCATTAATATGTCAATTAATTATTTTATTTAGGTTTCTAAATGACTTAACACAATTTAAAAATATAATGATTATATTTATCTATTGCCAAATATGGTGTGTATTTAACAATAAGTTAAAAAATTGACAACTCATAAAGTAACTAATATAACTTTTTTGGCTCCATAATTAATCTGTGGTACCTAATTAATTATGTTATATTACCTTAAATAACTCATAGTAGTTCACGAACCAAACAATAAAATTAAGATTATATCAATATAAAACAACATACGATATAAAAAATAAGCCTAAACTTTATTGTATGAGAAAAAATTACAAATGAACAAACGTTGGCCTATGTTATTATCGTTCTTGTTAGAACACGTACAGTTCACCAGGTGCTGGGCAACTGAATGCTGATTCAGTTCTCATCATGTAAACAAATGCTCCATACCGATACTGAGACAGATATTTAATCTTAAGCGATACGAAAACGGGTACTTCAACATTGATACTGGTACAGATACTTAATAAAGTAATATGAAAACAGGTACTCCAATGTCGGTACTGGGACAGATACTTAATAAAGTGATACGAAAACAGGTACTCCAACATTGATACTGGTACAGATACTTAATAAAGTGATACGAAAACGAGTACTCCAACATTGATACTGGTACAGATACTTAATAAAGTGATATGAAAACGGGTACTTCAATGTCGGTACTGGGACAGATACTTAACCTAAAGTGATACGAAAACGGATACTCTGATACCAGATAAAATATTTCTAGTTTATAACAGATACTGAGACCTGGTACTAAAACAGGAAGTGCCTATATCAGTATCTGTAACCGGTATTTTTGTATTCAAGTAACTGTTACACGTACCTAATGCAAGTAACAGGTACAAAATACCGGGTACTGAAATATCGATACACCTCTAGCTGTTACCTGAGAGTCACTCACATACTCCCCTGGCCCCATGCCCAGCCTATTTATTGTATGCTCTACTTTATTATCTGTAAAAATATTTTAAATTTTCCATTTCTGCAAAGTTAAATTCTTTCAACTTACCTTTAATTAAGTTAATTAATTAATAGTTTTCCAAAATTACACTGTGCGTATACGGTTGGATGGGTGGGTTTATGACAGCGTACTTGTATGGGCGGGTGGATGGGTCAATGACAGTGTACGTGTATGAGCGGGTGGGTGGGTCAATTACACTATGTGTTTACAGGCGGGTGGGTAGGTGGGGTTACAGTATTTTTAAAAGGTTTATGACAGCGTACTTGTATGGGCGGGTGGATGGGTCAATGACAGTGTACGTGTACGAGCGGGTGGGTGGGTCAATTACACCGTGCATGTACGGGTGGATGGGTAGAACAAATTTATGTTTTTAACATCGTTCTAAGTTTATCAATGTCATGTGTTTTGAATAAAATTTTACTATTGTTAAATACATCATGTTTCAAGAATCAAGAACTCTTTATTGCCATAAAACATTTACATGCATAGCAAAATGTCACATAGTTATGTACATCAAAATTAACTAAGTAGGTTCTGGCTATAATAGTATAAGTTAACCCTTTCGATGCCGCTGTCCGATATATCGGACAGCGGTAGTTACGCTAAAAATGCTGCGGTCCGATATTTCGGACCGCGCGTAATTTTTTTTTCGATAAGGCATTTTCGTTAATATGCCACATATACGGTACCAATCTGTTGAGAATTGATTATAGTACTCAGAAAAAGTGTTTTAAACATCTTTTAAATATGCGTTTGTTGAAATATATTTGTCACACTTGAAATAGTTGCTCAATTGTGACAAATATGTGATTTTGTACTGTCGAAAAAAATTACGATAAATCCTGGGATTTTCAAGGTAAGACTTTGAAATTTGGTATGCATGTTAGTAATTAAATGTTCTTTCAAATAAAGTCACTTTTATAGCCCTAGTATTTTTGTTGTATGGTCTGAAAAGTTTCAAAATTGAAAAATTAAAAAAAGTTTTTAATTTTTAAAAAAAGTTGATTTTACAAATTAAAACTAATATTTTATTTAAGAAAATATACAAGTAGTAAAAAGAGCATTTCAAAACAAAAACCAAAAAATAATTATGAAAATATATTGAAAAATAACAAAGTTAGAACAAAATAACGTAAACTATGCATATTCACTAAAAATACCCCCGGCATTTCTCGCATACCAAGGGAAAATATGCCCGGCATCGAAAGGGTTAATACAACATATCAGAAATCCTTTATTTAAAGTTAACAAATTCAAATTCTCTATGTATTGATCTTTTTTGCACCTTAATTGCATCATTCAACTTAATCACTCTCCCTAAAACACTTTAAATATTTTATAAAATTTAGATTGTAAGGTCTAATCAACTAACTTTGATACCGTAACAAAGGATTTCTGATTTTTCTGGAAATATCCCCTCTTTAAGACGAAGAGTTAAAGGTTTTAATAAAACCAGCCTAGCTTACTTTATCTCAGAGATTGAAACATCGTACTTTGAGGTTAATTTATTTTTGAAACTTGAAATTTTCACTCTACTGTTGGCACAGAAATTATGTGCACCCGAGTTTGAAGCTTGTTTACTGAGAAACTATGAAAACTCCAATCATACCATTGTTTTCCTTGTTTAATTGTGCGTTACGAAATATAAAATTTAAGATGTTATTGTATGTTTTATAATTGTTATCCTAGTTGGAAAAAAAAGTACAGGAATTTTAACTAGTTTTCACTTTACATCAATGTTACTCATCCATCAGTTAATATATCACATTTATATTTTAATAGATGGTTGATAGTAATGTTTCCTATAATTTTATCTTATCAAGAAAAAAGTTCTTATTAATTCTCTGAAACATTGTTTTCTTGGCTGCAGGAGATTGTAAAATTAATTATTTTGTCTTGTAATCCTTGTATTACAAGACAAAATAATAGTTACGATATGTTATTTTAATATGTATAAGTAAATACAGTGATTTAAAATCAATTTAAATCAATCTAAATAACTTTAAATTGATAAATATAAATTGATTTAAATCAATATAAAATCAATGTATTTATTTACACATTTAAAAATAATGTATCATAACTATACATGTAATAAGGATTACAACAAGACCATTAATCAATTTTATGACCTCTAGAAGCTAAGAAAACAATGTTTCAGATAATTGATAAGAACTTTTTTTTTTGAAAAATTTAAATTCTATAATTTATAAAAATTATAGAAAACATTCCTGTCAACCACGCATTAAAATATAAGTGTGATACATTAATGAAGTTTTTTTAGTAATAACAGTATAAATTTTATGTACAGTGAAAACTAGTTAAAATTCTGGTTATTTTTTGTTCTGACTTATAGAACATTTAAAAATTCATATATCATAACGTACAATTAGATGAGGAAATCAATGTTATATTAATTATTGGTTTTTTCATATACCTCTTAATTTCTTAGAAAACAACCTTCAAACTCAGGTGCACATAATAATTAATGCGCCGACAGTAAATCTATAGTCTTATATTTAAGCTGTATTAAAGTCTTACTATTTAAGAAAAGAGTTGTCTGTCTTACTTCCAAAATCATTTCCACTAAAAATTTAGTTAAATACTTTATTTTTTCTTTTTTTCAATGATAAATTTTCAGTTATCTTATTTTTATTTCCAATTTCTGTGTTAATAATTGTCTTTGTTTCTGTAATAAATGTAGAAATTTTGGATAGTATTGAGTAAGTATGTTTGAATGTATTGTTTTCAGACATGCTGGAGTACAGCCTGGAAAATAGACTGATGATGGTACGGAAACGTGTAGATGATTTAAGTGCAAACATTCAACATGAACCTTTAGCCCAAGATGAGAACACATACCTTTCACTGGTGGGAAATGGACTTTTTGGTGTAATTATAACAAAACAGTCACCAGTCTACTTACAAAAAGATAGAGTTTTGACGTTCCCACTACAGTACCATCCCATTGTTTCGGTGGAGTTTGAGCTCATGTCAAAATCTGCCAAGGCTCTCGATTATATGGATGGAATTGCTTACACAGTTTCATGTTATATGAATGAAATATGTATTACCTCTCAGTATTACGCTCATCGAACTCTTCCGAACATTTTTGTCCAAGACATTGAAGTAGTGAATCCAGCTAGTTACAGTGCCAAAGTGTATTTATCCCGGAAAGCTTACGATGAAGATTTGTGGCCACAACTTGATGTTGGGTCATTGAAGTAAGTTGTATTGTGTGTAACAATGTTTTAGGGGTTATGTCTTGACATTAAATCTATATTGTATTTATGTTATGTTTTTTAAATTAGTGCCATACAACGATAGTGAAAAGATTAAAATATACTTGATAAAAGGTTTTATGAGTAGGTCAATAGTTTCAGACCAGAAATATGCAGTTATCTAAGTTTTGGAAATATTTTAACAAATCTTTTACCTGTTGGTTTGTGCATTTATACACAGGTTATAATTGTGTATATATATCTTCTTTCTTTTCTAATCGGCAGTTAAAAGCAACCAATAATATTTTTAAATAATTTAGAGTATTTTCAAGATTTATTTTTACTAGTTATGTGTTCAAGTATTATCTTTAATATTTCTGTTTTATTAAATGGTAGAATTTGTCACGCTTACAGATGTTGTGTCTCATGCATGACTTCATGGTAGAATTTGTCACGCTTACAGGTGTTGTGTCTTATGTATGACTTCATGGTAGAATTTGTCACGCTTACAGGTGTTGTGTCTCATGTATGACTTCATGGTAGAATTTGTCATGCTTACAGGTGTTGTGTCTCATGTATGACTTCATGGTAGAATTTGTCACGCTTACAGATGTTGTGTCTCATGTATGACTTCATGGTAGAATTTGTCACGCTTACAGATGTTGTGTCTCATGTATGACTTCATGGTAGAATTTGTCATGCTTACAGATGTTGTGTCTCATGTATGACTTCATGGTAGAATTTGTCACGCTTACAGGTGTTGTGTCTCATGCATGACTTCATGGTAGAATTTGTCACGCTTACAGGTGTTGTGTCTCATGTATGACTTCATGGTAGAATTTGTCACGCTTACAGGTGTTGTGTCTCATGTATGACTTCATGGTAGAATTTGTCACGCTTACAGATGTTTTGTCTCATGTATGACTTCATGGTAGAATTTGTCAAGCTTACAGATGTTGTGTCTCATGCATGGCTTCATGGTAGAATTTGTCACGCTTACAGATGTTGTGTCTCATGTATGATTTCATGGTAGAATTTGTCACGCTTACAGGTCTTGCTGCTCATATAACAACCTTATACAGCCTTATATAGCCTTGTTCAGTTATTTTATCAACAGACTAGTACTACAAAAATATATTACTAGGTGAAAAGCTGAACCCCAAAGGGGTCTCTAACACCTAAACTGGGAAATGACAGCTTAAGTGTGGCTTCCGACCCAACACCAGTAAATGGGCACTCGGGCTGTGTGCAAGGACAAAATCAGTCACCAGCCCGATTTTGTCCTGCAATGACACCCACCCATACGCGTACAGTGGTTGAATTTGGTAGAATTTGTCACGCTTACAAGTCTTGCTGCTCATGTATGACTTCATGGTAGAATTTGTCATGCTTACAGGTCTTGTGACTCATGTATAGCTTCATGGTGAAATTTGCCATGCTTACAGGTCTTGTGACTCATGTATGACTTCATGATAGAATTTGTCATGCTTACAGGTCTTGTGACTCATTTATGACTTCATGGTAGAATTTGTCACGCTTACAGGTCTTACTGCTCATGTATGACTTCATGGTAGAGTTTGTCATGCTTACAGGTCTTGTGACTTATGTATAGCTTCATGGTGGAATTTGTCATGCTTACAGGTCTTACTGCTCATGTATGACTTCATGGTAGAATTTGTCACACTTACAGGTCTTACTGCTCATGTATGACTTCATGGTAGAGTTTCTCATGCTTACAGGTCTTGTGACTCATGTATAGCTTCATGGTGGAATTTGTCATGCTTACAGGTCTTGTGACTCATGTATGACTTCATGGTAGAATTTGTCACACTTACAGGTCTTACTGCTCATGTATGACTTCATGGTAGAGTTTGTCATGCTTACAGGTCTTGTGACTCATGTATGAATTTTTACAAACAATGTAATAATGATATTGGTGTGTTTGTTTATTTCCTAGATTAGATATATTTTGTAGATTAATAGCTTTCTGGCTATGGCTCCTGGCTTCAGAGTTCCAGGAGATTGGTAAATCGAAGTTCCTGGCTATGGCTCTTGGCTTTGGCTCCTGGCTATGGCCAGGAGAAACTTTATCATGACCAATTCTGCATTGTAAAGGCATTTGATTCTACTTAACAGCAACTGTTGCAAATATCTGTCGCAAAAAGTACTTGTGTACAGTAAACATAAAGAAGTAAAAAGCATTCACGGGTAAAGTTAAACCCAGTATGTCATTGTTAAAATGTTTATATGAAATATTACAAAATGAAATTACTACTATGGCAGTTAGATGAAGGCAAGTACATTAAATAAACACTTTGGACGAAGGCATGTCTTGAGAATCTTTGTTGATAACCCAGTTATTGATGATGATCGAATTTATTAAAATCTAGAGCTAGTATTTTATTGTTTCAGAGTAGCAAGAAGTGAAGTAGGGTCAAGGAACTTTTCTGAAGAATATAAAACAATGGTAGGACCAGTTTCTTCTAATGCTTATGACAGTGAATTTTATGTGTCAGTGATTGCTATGAAAGTTCCAACTCATTTTTATGTAAGTAATAGTCATATTAAAAATGCATTAATATTTACTCTTATTTGTATAAAAGTGAAAAGAAGGGGACACCTGCATTCTGGTGTTAGCAATAAATGACGGTATAAAGAAGCAGGTAGTTTGACTGAATATTCTAAGGATGTTTCAAAGACTAGTTTATATGAGGCATTGACAGATTTTCAAGAGATTGGACATATGGGTAATAAAACCTACACAAGTCATGTCCTCAAATCACAACTTAAAGATATAATTTAAACATGGTTATTGATTTTCTGACAAATTGTGTATGAATGTATTTTGATCAATTGTACACATTGTACCTAACCCATGCGGTTTACTGACGAGGTGAGCTCATTATTGTGTCCTGTGCTTTGTTTTGCTATTACATGTTTTTAATTACATCTGCTAGATGTAGTGAGAATGTTTTTCTACAATCTAACGAAGTTAACAACATCCTACGTTACCATGTTTGTGTAGTGCTATTTTACTACGTTTCACATAATTCTCGCTAGGTAGGGTGAGCCTGTCTATTAGCAATCATAGTTTCAATAGATGCTATACATTTAGTTTTAGTATGGTGAGTTTTTGTGTACAGATGATGGAGCGATTTAGTGTGGAGTGCAAAATGGAAAATTTACATTCATCTGAGTTGGACCGATATTTATTGGAAGTATTCTTACATTTATTTATAATACATATAATTAATTATTTTTAGATATTTAACTAGTTTTGAATATAGTTATTGTAACATTGAGGTATGAACACACTGAACAATTTAAACGTATGAATTTAGCAAACTTAAGTTACCTTCAGTTTTCATTCCATACTGTACATAAAAATTATTTTGCAATAATATGAAATAGAAATTAATGTTACTTGGATCATAAGTAAATGAAATAAATTTGTCGTTGAAAATATCTTTTTACAAACAAAAGGCTACAGTTGTTTAGTTATGTTTTTAGGTGCCATCAAGGAGTAAATTCTCTATTCAAGTACTAACAGCCATTTGCGAATCTGTACGTCCCGTCCCACCTACAATAAGCAAATCTGAACTGAAGACTGAACTAAAAGAATTTTGCTTAAAGGTACAGTATGGTTATCATTTAGACACAGTGATAGATATTACTTAGGTAATAATATAAAGGGTGGAAAAAAAATATGGAAACGCTTTCACGACTTTTCTATGACTTTACGGTTAAAAGTGAAATCTTGTAAATCATTATTGTGAAATCTTCAAAGAACACACTTTTTGACACCATTAGCGAAATTTCACATTTTCAGGGGGACGGCCCACGTGAAGTTGAACGAAAATCTTTAATGTAAGCCTAGGTTGAGTTTAGTATGAAATTAAAGGTCTATTCAATAGAAATTGTCGGAGACCGGACTTCAAAAGGTCTGTCTTTTCTAGAGTAGCGGTCATTTGAATTTCAAAGTAACTAATTTAAACAATATTATTTCTCCGTTATTTAACGATTTTAAGTAAATTATTCGGATCAAAAATTATACTTTATGGAACACAATAACTCACACAAATTAAACTATCAAATTATCTATGGAAAAAAATAAAGTTATGAAAGTGTAAAAAATATGGAAACGCTTTCATAACAACCTTATTTTTTCCATAGATAATTTGATAATTTAATTTTATGAGTTATTGTGTTCCATAAAGTATAATTTTCGATCAGAATAATTTACTTAAAATCGTTAAATAGCAGAGAAATAATATTGTTCAAATTAGTTACTTTGAAATTCAAATGACCGCTACTCTGGAAAGGACAGACCTTTCCAATTCCGGCTTGCGGCATTTCTATTAAATAGACCTTTAATTTCATACAAAACTCGATCTAGGCTTACAATAAAGATTTTCATTCAACTCCATGTGGGCCATCCCCCTGAAAAAATGAAATGTCGCTAATGGCGTCAAAAAGTGTGTTCTTTGAAATTTCGCAATGATGATTTACAAGATTTCACTTTTACCAGTGAATTCATAGAAAAGTTGTGAAAGCGTTTCTATATTTGATCCCCCCCTGTATATGTATATATAGAATATACACATATATGTGTAATATAAAACGATGACATTAAATTAGTTTAAAAATTTAATTTATCAATAAATATAAATTGCCAAACATAAATATCAAGATATAAAACAAATTGGTGCTACTTGGCTATTGATACAAAATTGGCCCTGATGTACCATACATTTGAATGGTATGGTCAGTTTTTTAAGACTGAAGAAAAAAAATTGTGTTATTCAGAATATGTTTACTATATTCATTTACTTGTTTGTGTAGCTGTCCTGGTGTGTGGTCTGTTTGATGTGGCTTCAGTGTTAGGAGTGGGTGTATATAATTTATGTGAACAGGTGTTGTACATGTTGTCATATCCCATAACTGAGTACAACAAAGAAGTAGTCACACACTCAGGACGTTTGTGTAGCTATCCTGGTGTGATTCTCTGTTTGATGTGGCTTCAGTGTTAGGGATGGGTGTATATAATAAGGAGGTTTGTGTAGCTATCCTGGTGTGATTCTCTGTTTGATGTGGCTTCAGTGTTAGGGATGGGTGTATATAATGTATTTGAACAGATGTACTTGTTGGCATATCCCATAACTGAGTATAACAAGAGGTAGTCACATACTAAGGAGGTTTGTGTAGCTATCCTGGTGTGATTCTCTGTTTGATGTGGCTTCAGTGTTAGGGATGGGTGTATATAATGTATTTGAACAGATGTACTTGTTGGCATATCCCATAACTGAGTATAACAAGAGGTAGTCACATACTAAGGAGGTTTGTGTAGCTATCCTGGTGTGATTCTCTGTTTGATGTGGCTTCAGTGTTAGGGATGGGTGTATATAATGTATTTGAACAGATGTACTTGTTGGCATATCCCATAACTGAGTATAACAAGAGGTAGTCACATACTAAGGAGGTTTGTGTAGCTATCCTGGTGTGATTCTCTGTTTGATGTGGCTTCAGTGTTAGGGATGGGTGTATCCTGGTGTGATTCTCTGTTTGATGTGGCTTCAGTGTTAGGGATGGGTGTATATAATGTATTTGAACAGATGTCATACTTGCAGTCATAACCCATAACTGAGTAAAACAAAGAGGTAGTCACATACTCGGGACGTTTGTGTAGTACTAGTGTAGTACGTTTGTGTAGTACTATCCTGGTGTGGTTCTGTGTTTGACGTGGCTTCAGTGTTAGGGATGCGTGTATATAATGTATTTGAACAGATGTCGTACTTGTAGTCATATCCAATAACTGAGTATAACAAGAGGTAGTCACATACTAAGGAGGTTTGTGTAGCTATCCTGGTGTGGTTTGTGTTTGACGTGGCTTCAGTGTTAGGGATGGGTGTGTATAATGTATGTGAACAGATGTCGTACTTGTTGTCATATCTCATAACTGGTTACAACAACAAGAGGTAGTCACATACTAAGAACGTTTGTGTAGTACTATCCTGGTGTGGTTTGTGTTTGACGTGGCTTCAGTGTTAGGGATGCGTGTATATAATGTATTTGAACAGATGTCGTACTTGTAGTCATATCCCATAACTGAGTACAACAAAGAGGTAGTCACATACTCAGAACGTTTGTGTAGCTATCCTGATGTGATTCTCTGTTTGACGTGGCTTCAGTGTTAGGGATGGGTGTGTATAATTTATGTGAACAGATGTCGTACTTGTAGTCATATCCCATAACTGAGTACAACAAAGAAGTAGTTACATACTAAGGACGTTTGTGTGGCTATCTTGGTGTGGTTATGTGTTTGACGTGGCTTCAGTGTTAGGGATGGGTGTATATAATTTATTAGAACAGATGTATTTGTTACTGGCTTTTATAATTTGAATGGACTTGCAAAATCAGCTATATGTTATGAAAAATCTTTAAGTCATCTTCACTGTGTTATAGATTTGTATAAATTTTGTAAACAAAGAGTTGACAACAGCTTGAACAACACTTTAAAAATTAATAATTCCTTACTTAACCAAAAATTAAAAAAGATCGTAAGATTGCAAAGTGGTTAATTCATGTTATTTGCATCCAGCAAACTTTTCATGTCATGATTTAAAGCTTAATTGCAAACTGTAATTTCAATTAACTATATTAAATCAGAACAAACAAATTTTAGTTTCAAAACTACTGTTAGCATCCATAGCTAATCACTTTTTTCTGTGTTAAATTTGAAAATGTTATGTTCAATATTAGCAAGATAAAAGTTAGTTTGATTTAAAAGTGGACAAGGCAGATATCTCCTGTTTGGAATACTGCTTGATGTTCTATCTGTACCCAAGATGGCAGCGGTGGTGACAGTCACTGCGATGCTAATTATATGCGTATGCCCTTCTATGTTTATTCTTCTTTATTCTTCTATGAATATGTTCATTGATGACCAACTTTCACTCTGCGGCAGAGATGACCAAGTTAATATACCACCCTTTGCCACTGTTTTTGAGATTACACTATGCATTCGGTGTGTTATTTGTTATCATAAGAGTAAATTGAAGAATCAATTCAGATATTTTTAATAACCCTTCTTTTTTATCTATCATATACTATTTTTTTGTAATGACTAAATATTAATTTTAACGTAGATTTCATTTCATCTTGTACGTATCGAGTTATTTTTAAATCTTTAAATATATGTAAAATCTAAATTAATAAACACATGCAGCCTATTAAAAAACCCAAAATAAACAGAATAAAGTGTCCTCCTCTTAATATCAGTAAATATATGCTAAACATGTTTTCCCTTGCAACTATAATTGAAACACTGATTCTGTCAATTTTCACCCCCCAACTTATTCTAGGTGGGCTCTACAGATGCATTATATATGACTCCCATGCCACAGACAGTTGTCTCTACTATATTTACACAGAAAAAATACCAGCAGCAGGCTGGATTCAAACTGATGATCCTAAATGTTTTTAGGCCGCTCATCTGTTTCATCACCAGTTTTTCTTTTGCGTTAATGTTTGTTGTGATGATGTTTCTATAATTTTATGTGGCACGAAAAGTTTAATCTACGTTCAGTGTTTGCTGAGTAATACAGCATACAACTATATCAATGAAGGGAGATGTAAATACATAATAATTTAGAACTTTTCTCAATTTTAGGCCAGACAAATAATTAAGATAGGAGTAACGTTTAGTTAGATGTTAGTTTTATTGTACTTTGTACTTGCATTTTACTTGATTACCTTGTTTCCTGTATCAACTAGAGGTATACAATATTTTAAAACAATACCTAATCCAAAATTACAAGGATGAAGTACGGACAGATATTGTTTTCTTAATCCCGAACTGATATGTAACCCGTTGTGTATGTTAAAGCGATTGAAGACTGCTCTGAAAAAACATCCGAATAAACTTAGAGAAGATCACATAAATGCATGGCAGCAGTTATGGAGCACTGGAATATTTATCAGTAACTCCAAAGCAAAGGACTCTTTAAATGGGGATAAAATAAACGCTACCATGTACTATGTGTTGAGCAATGTGCGTTCTCCAGCTCATGAAGAGGATTCTGAAGAAACTCATTCTCATAGCCTTGCCTCTACTCACGGCTGTTACGGAAATATACATCACACTTTGTAAGTCTGATAACAAAATCTAAGAATATAGTTTAAACGGCAGGCATTATAACTATAATCCAGAGCTTCTCATATAACTAGATGAGTGAAATGTCTAAAGATTGTTAATACTACCTTGACTTGTATGATACCAGAAACTCTGCATTATTGTTATTGATACAGATATTTAATGAACCACTTAGATGATTTTACAATTCATAAAAAGTTCATATAACTCAAATATGTATACATCGCTATGGTTAATTTTACCAAAACATTTTCAAACTTCGCTCTTTATTTATTTATTTTTTTGTCAATAGGCACAATGCACCCATTAAAAAAATAAAATAAAACCACTTATTTTATGATGCTATAGCACATTAACTGTGCAGGTACTTTTTGTGGGCTAGCTGATTTTTTAAAACCATAAATTATATATTAGTAGTCACTGGTGGTGCCATTGTAATTTCCAAGAGTAGCCCATAGTTTATTGTAGGTAACTGCCAAATTTATTGTTGATGTGCACATACATATCCTAGTCCTTTTACAGCATTTTACAAGATTTAAGTTACAAGCTCAACTTCTACTCTCAGAGCCTGAGAGTAGAACCCAGTTTACAACCCTTTCTCAACCTCTCTTCTGACTCCTTCTTTCCAATAAAAATATTATCACACAGCAATATCAAACTGCAGGTATCATTATAATTAGTTTTTTAATCAGTATAAGTGTTAGTCAATATAATAATTATAATTGTCAAGTAATGAAAACATTTTTTAACAAGTTTGAATCCTTTCTATGCTTTGTGTGAATATAGAATTCTTACAATTATTTCTTTTCATCATATTAACGATGAGAAACCCTTATAAGAATTTTAAGATTTTCCAAATCTTACATTCTCACCAATCAACTTTGAATGTAATATCTTATTAAAATATCCAGTCATTACTAATACTGTAATAATTTTGAAACAATTTGTATGAACAATGAAAACTCTCCATTACAATAAAAACTTATTAGTATTAATTATGGAATGTTTGTGTGTTCTGACGGCTTTATAGTAATCATCTGTTGAACAGTAGCAATTACACTATTTGATAGTAAACATAATATCATAAATTGACGTTACTGTCATTATTGGCAATTAAAATAAACACTTTTTTAATCAGTAAGGTACCACTGGAAACGGTTGTTGGAGAGAGGCTGAGGCGTCGACTTGCCATGCAGCCATTCTGGATTCAATCCCAGTGTAACCGTTAAGTTTTTATACTCCTGTGCAACTATACTTCTTCGGAAGTCACATTTAGCCTGTAGGTTTAACAAGTCAACAAAACAAACATGGGAATGTCTGTGCAGACGATAGACAGTGTGTTCTGGATATATTTTTACTGTGAAGGAGGCATTGTACAAGTGCCCTTTCTGCACCAAACGATGCGTATAAGCAATAAGAATAAGAATCTGTACCTAACTCAGATACCGTCAAATATGCTACATTTGCCCTTTCTGCAATAACCGATTCATATATTCAAAGACACTATTAAAGAAGCATGGGACGTTCTTGTGGATGGTTTCTGTAGGCAAAGACACTATTACAGATGTATGGGACGTCTGAGTGGATGGTTTCTGTAGGCAAAGACACTATTACACGTACAGTGGTGGAGACCCACCCGCCCACCCTTACACGTAAAGTGGTGGAGACCCACTCACCCATCCATACACGTAAAGTGGTGGAGACCCACCCGCCCCCACCCATACACATACAGTGGTACTTTATTTATTTGGGCTCCCTCCCCATTAAAAGCCATATGATATTTTTTCAATTAATTCGTTGAAAATTGTTATAAAGCAAATTTGTATTTTTTAGCCAAGCTACAAACTTATGGAGTGATTTATCCACTTTTCACAACGTGCAGCAAGCAGCTTCTTATTGGCTGCTCACACTACAAAAGCAGGTAGGTACTGTAATACCATAAGAATAAGCACTGATCATAAATTAACTTATCTTACTTATACAACCAAAGTAAGTTTTATAAATGAAGTGCAACTTTTTTGTAGTTTAAAATTTAAATCCTTTACTTTGTGTCTTAGAAATTATTTTAACAGTCATTCACACAATCGTCACAATGGACTATTAAAATATTTTCTGAGGTAAGTACCACCCTTTGTCAATGACAAAGATAGTTCAGAATTTTTTTGTATGACTACTATGCATAAAAATCATCTTGTTACGTAGATATACAATGTTTTAGAATGAAATTTACATTTTAAGTTACTTTTTGTACTGCCCAAACAGTATACACAAATTTGCTTCATTTCTATTCAGTTGCAATAAATCTTTGAGAAGTAAATAATGAGATGAGTAAAGTTCTTAAATGTCAAATTACAAACATCAGACATATTACCTGTAAAATGTTGTCTGATTGAAAATGAAGAAGAATACATTTCTCTCTATAAAACTTTATAAAACTATCCCACTCACCTGACCTAGCATGTATTGTTTTGATGACCCACCCACACCTGTAAAGAGTTAATGTAAACAGTTATTCAGTCACAGCCATATAATAGTAACAAAATTAATCTGCCTCAGGCTAAAGTTACTTCTAAAAAAGTGAATTATGGGTATTAACAGCAATCATTTTAATAATTTTCACCATAGTTTTTTCTATATTATAACCAAGGGATTTGCCTAAGCGTTAAATATCCATAAAGCCGTGAAAATGGGTATACACTTTGAAAATCAGATCTAAGGTTAAGTTAACCCTTTGGGGACCGAATGACTTTATTTCGTCATTTATGTTTTTTTCCCTTGAGGACTGAAATGATAAAATATGGTAATGACTACATTTCATAATTTCGGTCCTATTCACAAGTAATGTCATTCGTAAGTAAGTTACGATATCCCGTCATTCAATGTTTTTTATATATAACATCCAATTTACGGCTTAAGATAACTTGTACGTCTTTGGGATGACATGCAGACGTTTGAGAATGCTTTTTTTAACGTCTGGAGCCAGCTGTTGGATTTAACGTCAGTGAAAAGAACTGACAATTATAGGCCGAGAGTTAATTTTAACAGATGAATCTGACAGTATTAACAGAATATTCATGTTATATTTTTTATATTTTCAATCCGATTGTTATAGTTTTTTCTGTGTTTGTAGGTGATTAAGTTTAGACTTCAATAAAACAGTTTCCCAAAAGTAAAATACTATTTGTTTACGAGCTGTAAGCGTAAAAAAAAAGATTTAGACAAAATACACTTTTTTTGACAAAATATAAATATTTAAAAATTATGAGATGACTTTTTGGACATTTATTCTGATAAAAGTACTCAATTACAAACATTCTGGTCAAAGAAGTACCCTTGTATTTTTTAGAACAGATTTTATAAATAAATGTATAAAGACTTGTGTTTCTCCAAATTTTCAGCCTAAATAGTTTACATCTTGCACTTGAAAAGTGAGGAAAAAAAGCACTTTTTTGTTGTTGGTCCTTAAAGGTTAAGCAAACAACATGGATTTTTTGAAATTATTGTAGAAAATAACAATCTAATTCAGTAATTTGTATTCACAACACTTAATGTAAAAAAAAAACACAAACTTACTGGCTAATCAGTGTTTTGCTTCATGACTGAATTGCAAACACATCGTGTGACTAGTCTACACTTCAAGCATTGAGTGATATAGGATATATTGTGGGCAAGGCTGTGTGACACTGCATGGCTAGGACAGTATTTCAAACTCGATGGATGTTACCAGGGCCTATTTTATCATTATAACTAATAAGAAGTTGATTGGCTGACAGTAGCGAAAGACAAGTGACTTATGTGGGCTAATGTTATGTGGGATAGTATGGACCACACAAGCTGTAAAGGCAGACTGTGCATCCTTGATCCAAACTGAAAAACAGGAATAGATCCTGTATGTGAGTCAGTTGACTTATTAGACTGATACAAATTAAAATATTTGAGCACAAAAGGTAAATATATTCTTTAAAGTCCATCCCATGAATATCTTCTTAGTTTTTCCTTTAGTTTATGACTTTAGAAGATTATGAATGTTGTTATTTTTAGATTAAGAAAGTTTAAAAAAATTAAGAAACAAATTTAAATTTTTTTGTGTGCAGGGCTGTGATAATCTAGTAGCCATGGGAGCGTTAGGAGTCATGCAAGCCATGGTACTCAGCTTTGGAAGTTTTCGGTTTACAAGTCAACACTTGGAATTTAACATGCATCCCAAATTCCTTCATAGAGATTACACATTTAGGTAAGCCTACATTTCCTTCACACAAGTGTTTTATCCAACTGTTAAAGTATAATGTGTGTAGTTGTAAAAATACATATTGTTGATTATTTAATTTATTAAGCTACAGTTCACTAACGAGAAATAGTTTTTAAGACATTTTTTGTAGGTTATGATAATAATATGGTTTGGAAGGAGTGGGAACATCCCCAAGAATTGAGAAAATCAAGAATCATTTATTTGTCATTGACAAATGGTACATGTATTGGCAACAGTCTTAAGTACAGCTGCTGTAGCCAACTCTATCCAAATTTGAAATTATTAAATTAACAAATAACAAAAATCATTACACTCAAGATTTTAAATCAAAAGATATATTTAATAAATTGATTTAAAAATGTAACTATGTAAAGTAACCTCCGATTTATTTTAAAGCTACCTTTTCAAGTATGTATAATACCTTCTAGACTTCTCTCCCTCAAACCTAAAATATAACATTACCAAACCCTAGTACAAACACATCAGTGAGGCATGTAGCTGTGTGTCAATCAAGACAGGATGTAGAAAAGTTGCTGTTTACTTAATTGTAATTACAGTAGATAGATACTTGTAGTCTGACATAGGGTAATCTGACATTCCGTTTTAACAGACGTACTTGTCTCAAAAATAATTTTGATAACAATTTTCTTAAAATAATATAGTGTATTATTGTTCCTTTAATGACGAAACTGTATGTACCTGGTGATATTTATCCCAATCGGTGCAGTTTTGTTGCTTTCTTTACTTGACTTAATGTTGAGCGGGGACTTTAGCATGTGAGTACACTACATTACTGTCAATATGTTGGGTGTATTGCATTGTTAGGACAAACATGGCCTGAAGGAATGGGGTTTCCATATGATGGTAAGATTGTTGATGGAGCATTTTTATCTAATGGAAGTTTTTATTGTTGTAAGAAAAAAATTCTGATATTCAGTATATTGTAATATCAGAATGTTTGGTACTAAATGAGCTTACCATCATTATTTAAATCATACAATAGTCTGGGAGGATAGCCAGACTGTCACAAGTGTTCTATAACTGAAATTGAATAAAAAGACAGGAAAGAAAAAAATGTATTAATTAAAAATATGGTATTTCATCAAGGTGAAATTGAACAGAATTCCATAATCCTCAAATAAGGAAAATTGTAAAAAAATAAACAGTGTTTATAATGAAGTTGATACTTAAATTATTTAATAGGCTATTATTTAATAAATAGCTTTTTCATTAGCATAATAAGTGTTGGTACATATACAGTACAAGTGAACGTCATACAACATAAATATATTACAATATAAGCATAAAACTCACAAATATACTACAAGTAAAAAATACACAAATATATCAAAATACAAGCACAAATATTTACAATATAAGTACAAAATGCACAAATATTATGGTGATCGATTTCGGCGAATCACGCTCACCTTCCTCAAACCAGAGGGATTTTTTAAAATCATTTTACAAATTTTTAGAGGGCTTTTACAAATTATTTTTTTAGTCAGAGATCCCGTGGTTCGCCGAATCGATCACCATAATATTTGTGCATTTTGTACTTGTATTGTAGAATATTTGTGAATTTTGTGCTTATACAGTATTACAATATATTTGTGTTTGCGATGCTCACTTGTTCTGTATTATTTAATACAAAACTGGTATATTTGTTTTTAATTAGGAGATTGCAATATGGAAATTTCACACAAATAAATGTCACTGTGCAACTTCAAGAGGACAACAAAGCTATTCTGTTGGTAGCGTTGGCTAAGAGTGACCGGTCGTTTTACGCCTGTGACGGAGGCTGTTTAGATGGACCAGTGCAGTTAAGGTAAATTTTCTAAAACCTGAACATTGTGATATTTTACGCTTTTGTAAATGAAAATAGTAAACGAAAATAATGATTTATTTCTTCAAAATTGTAAAAATTATACAATTCACAAAGTAAAAACTCAGGAATAATATTGGCCACAGTTTCCAGTAATGGTGGCCAGGGAGAAATAAACAGAATATACTTAATAAACTAAACAAAACTGTAGAGTCCAACCACAGTCAACTGATGAGTCCAACCATAAATAGATTATCCATCATTTCTGTAGCGCCTGCCAGTGTAATAAAATAGATCTAAAATCATAATTATTGCTAAAAATAAACTAAAAAAAAAAAAACAAAAAACTATTTTGAGGAAGGAATAATGTGTTGTGGTTTTGTAGTGATTTATTCATAACAATTTATAAATAGATGTTTTACTTCATATTATTTGACAATTTTCACCTTAAAAGTGGATGTGTAGTAAGGCTTTGTACTATATGGCTAAGAAATATTTGCTATGTTTTAGTTAGCAAATAATTCATTTTTGCTGTGTATTTACAAGGGTGTTAAGCTGGCCTGTAGAGGATTAATGACAGAACGACTTATCCCCATCCTTAACTCTTTTTATCTAACATTAAAAAAATGTAAAATATAAAAAAAAACCTTGACTTGGTCATTGCCAAATCAGTGTTGAGTATTTATTTTACCAAAATACGACTCTCAGGAACTAAAGAGAAAATTTTAGACCAGACTTAAATTTTGTTTTCATGAAGAGGTTAAAAATTATTTTACCTTACATTTATTTCCTCTCTAAATTTTTAAAAGAGATAAAAAAACTGAAACAAGTTAAAAATTTTTTAAACATGATAGTTTTGAAAACACAGATACGCAAAGCAGTTTTATAACTGCTACCTCAACTGGCATCCAAACATGTTAACACGTTCACTGCTGACCAATATTATGTACTGTATGAGATATGCTGAAGTGAAAAATGTTTAGTTTTTTAGTCAAGATGCTTCAAAATACTTAATCTAGAACTGTAAAAGATGACTTATTATGTTTTTAGATTTAAAAGGAAAAAAAATGGACGTGTAAACGAGTCGTCAGCATATGGCGTTGATTTTTACCCTTTATGCTGAGGACGCGTTTACACGTTGTAACAATTGTTAATTGTTGCATTATAATTAAATTAGAAAAAGTGTATTTAGAAAATGTTAAATTTTGTAAGAACTGAGAGGTTTAGGAGTTTGTTCTCTTTTCCAAAAGTTTTCGATATAAATTCTCCCAAGTTTTGAGAAAAATTCCGAATCTTCCCCTTTCAAATAAAAAAGTAGTTTTTCCCATATAAAATAGTTAAATAACCAGTATTTTCACGTTTGTTAATTTCCTGTCAATTTCATGCGACATGTTTTCTGAAGGCAACATGTTTGGTGAGCCTTACCTGTTCAGATGTCCTGGTTTAGAGGGTTATAATTGGTTGATTTAGCTTCTAGAGTTTAGTGGGGGTAAGTCCGTTGGTGGAAGGGTTGCGGGCGTTCGGTTGGTTCTTCGTTAACTTCCTGAGTGTGACCACGTTCGATCCGCCTTCGAGTACTCGGTGACTTGTACCGTTTTGGTGTTCTTTACCGTTGCAGCAATTTTTTCTGTAGTTCGCGTGTGAGTGATTGTTTGAATGCCGGTCGAGCTTTGTTGTGGTCAATTTTGGATTCGAAACCTCCTGGACAGCTACGTAAGTAATTTTTACAAGTTTTCTTTAGTTAGAGATTTTCAGTAGGGTTTTAGTAGATAGGGTAAGATCCACCAAGCATGTGCAGTTAAACTTGTTTCTGGATTGAAGTCACTCTTCTAGTGACAAATTTTAGAGTGTTTTGATTTTCTTTGTCTTGCGGTTTAAACTTTTTAAGTAAAAGGAAAAATGTTTCAAGTCACTAAAAGCTGGTTATTTCTTTTGGTTCCAGATCTCCCGGAGGCAATTTTAGAAAAATTTGACAATTTTAGAAAATTTTAAAGCAATTTTAAAACAATTTAAGAAAATTTAATTTTAGACAATTTTAAGTAAATTTGGAGAAATTTAATACAATTTTGAATTTTGAATTTTTTGTTTTAAAAGTTTAAAGAAATTTATTGAAAAAGTTAAATAAATAAAAAAGGTTCTGGTCTGAAGATATTTAATTTATTATTTTGGAAGAGTTGTTTTAATTTATTTATGTTCCATTGAGTCAATAAATGAAGAGATTTTTATTTTCGTTTTTATCATTATTTGTAAAAGAAACCAATTTTATTTGTTGAAGTTATTCATAAAAAGATAAATAAAGAAAAATTTTTATCATTGGAGAAGTCTTATTTTAATCTCTCATTTAAGTTTGTTCAACATATCAAAAATAAATAGTAGCTTTGATAAGGCTACAACGTTGAAGTTAGTTTTACTTTTACTTACCACATATTTACATGAAGGAATATTGTGAAAATCAACAAGTATGTACAAAATTATTGGCTTTTACAAATTATCTGCATCACGACAATTTTTAATATCTTTATCAATCGTTATAAAACACAATTTTAGGTCAATCAGAGACTAAGGACACTATAACATGAGTTAACCTATAAAGAACACTGTAATATGTTGTTTATTTCACTTAACAGCTGAACTACAAATAGGCGGGAAATAGAAGCGTGTGGAAGCACTCGTTTATGTGGCTTCAGTATATAGCGTGGACATTACGGGACGGATAAAGTGTCTCAAGCAATGAACGTGTTAAATTACTCCAATAACAGTTTCCAGCTTTGATTAATATTTTTCAGTGATATATTTAACATTTCTCTTCATTTAGTGCCATTATATATTTTGCATTTAACTAACAGTTGTAATAATTGTTGGTCAATAATGAGTATTTATTTTAAGAAATACTATTGAAAATGTCTCTATTAAACATTCTGGACACCAAGAAGTGAGGAGATTCCTAAATGAATCTTTTTACCCCACCTTCAGTCATTTTGAAACTACAGTTTAAAAACTGACTACAACTAATTAAAAATGATTATTAGATGGGTGATCAAGGAAAATTATAACCCAAACTGAGCAATGAATGTAAATACATCAGCTAATTACAGCAGTAGTTGCAAAAGTTCAATAAACTTGGATGTTCCTAAATTATTGTACAGATATTTTGATTTGATCTTTGAAATATTGATTGAAATCATAAAAATGCTTAAATATGCAGGAATTGAAGACAACAGTAAACAAATTGTTTTTAGTTTTCGATGTTCCCACACATGTGACAGTTTTCACTGACTGGAGGAGTGAATGTGTAATTTTACCTTTTAACGAAATGTAGTTCTCCACATCAACAATCAAAAGCCATTTGAATAAATTTATTTTCTTCAGCTCTGAGAAAATGCAGTTTCCTGTAAAACTGACTGAGCCTGTGACTGCTATTTTGTACATCAGTCCTGATTCAAAGCACCTGGATGACTTGCACCACGCAATCCATGTCCATGAAGTGGGGGAAGGTAGGCTGTTTAAAATAGCTCAGCTTGTAGGTTTAAAGACTAACTTTTTTGTGTACTTAACTCTCTCCCAGAAAAAAGTCTCAAAGCATCTCAACCAATAGCTTGATGCAAATGTCGTAGCACCTCAAAATGCGTTCAAGTGATTTTTGAACTGTCCATGCCATCTGTTAGCAGTTATAGCAACTTGTTTGGGTTTTTATCTATCGTCAGTATTATTTTTTTAGTTTTAGATACATATTGTCTTGTGCAGATGAAAGGTTATTCAGGATCTATCGACGGTATACAGTACTACATACATTTGTACTAGTACCTTTCTAATATGTGCTGCTATCTTATGTAATCATGCTATCTTAATGGCCAGCGTGGTGGTTTAGTAGCTAAGGCTTCGGACTGTGAAGGGCAAGTTCCAAGGTTTGAATCCCCACTGAGCTAACGGTCGGCGCTTCACACGTTGAATAAAGTTATGCACGGGCCTGCAGGCCAACGTGAACTGATGAGTGAAGTTTAAAAAAAAATAGTTTTTGCATCCCAGTATCAGCTGGGTAAATATTGTCTGTTTGGTTTACATATGTTGGTGATATTATGACATAATTTGACCTCTAAACAAAGAGTGTTATTTTAAAAACTAAAATGGTGGTTCCAAATTGGTGTTTACATAAGAGTAGATTATCAAAGTGATTTGGAAGCTGAGAGATGTGTTTAGTGATGAGGATAGTGCTCCACATAGTGATATATTTTTACTTTTTAAACTAAATAAATGGAAAAAGTGTTCTCAGCAGTATAGTGGCTAGAATGAATACCGCCCGGTGATGTCAGGGAATTCTTTGCTGGAATTTAAACGGGAGAGGGTTAACAAACATTCTATCTTAAGGATATGCAGTTTCCTGTGCAATGATGTTAAGAACATCTTTTTGTGCTCTTTAGAGTGTTGAATGTGACGCTGGCCATATAGGTAAATTGTTTAGCTATTTTAGTACCTCAAACAATTTTAATAATATTATTTAAATAAACATTTTTAATTTTGACTTTTCGGTGTGAAAAAATATTTCTTAAATTTTCCTGAATGAAGTAATCAAATACTGAGCATTCTTTGTAGTTAATAAAAATTATTAATTTACATTATCAGCATATATTTTTTATTAATAACTGAAATTATTTTTTAGTTACAAAAATTATAACAAAATGGCAGATTAATCTGCCATAAGCCTTTAGTGAACTTATGGATGCTAATAAATATGTCATTGCTTGTCTGGCCCAATAAAAGTAGGTAAAAATGATAAAAAGTAATATAATTATAAGGAATGTTTTTAAACCGTTTATGACAGCTAAATGTATGTGTTGAGTCGTGTAATTATCACAGAAGTGAATTATCTCACAACTTTATTACAGTATTACAAGTACAAGAGGACTAAGGGGAATTCCTGGGGTATATACCCTCTTGCACTTATGTTGTATTACACTTACGATGAGTGATGATTGACATGTTTGTAGTTTACGCTAACATAGAATATGCTAACTAAGAGGTTTTGTGTAAGAAATACATTCACTCTTAGAATAAAAAAGTTAATTATTCTAAACTATATCAATGAAGCCAGTTGCAAATAATGTCCACAGTTTTATTGTGTCATTTGACCTCATACCACTTAAATATACCTTTTTACCAATAGATGGTTACTATAAAACATCATTTATGATATTTGCTGTGCTTTCGTTTATCAATAGTTCTAATATTTTCATAAAACTATCTGGGGAGTTTAGCAGGAATATCATAATTTATATTAAGGAAGCATTTAAATTCTTTAATTTAGGTAAAAGCTTGTAACTAAAAATGTTCTTCTTCTTTTCCTCAGCACCAGCCCATGAGCACAGTGTGATTGCGCTGCATAAGCATGGACATCACCTTGGAGGCCTTCCAACCTTTTTCTGGGTTTTTGTGGGATTTTTAATTATTGTTTTTCATTTATTTTTGTTTAAACTAATTTATAATGAATACTTTGGAAGTTACCACGATAAAAAAACTTTCCAAGATAAACACAAGGTTCGCTACTCAAAACTATAAATGATTTTTTTGTTCTATGTAAGTAACTAAAACTTAACATTTCAAAGACTGTATAGTGTATAGTTGTAAAATAGATATTTTTATATACTGTTGTGTATATAATAATGTATTTATTATGTTTAGTTGTGTTTAATAGATTTATTAAATAATTTGTTAAATTTATAAATACTTTTGTGATAAACTCATATGACTTCTGTTAGAAGCAATACTAACTCAATAACTTCTCATAATTATTGATGAATGAAAATTATAATTGTGTGTAAAATCATAATCGTAGTAAACTGTGTTCTTTTTCATTTATTGTTAAGTAAGCAGGTTACTTATTTGTGTTTCAAGTCCATTTGTAAAGAGTTAAAATTCATTAAAAGTTCATTTCTGTAAATAATTTCTTTTATTTATATTTATTGTTATCAATTTGAATGATTAGTCACTTTTGGGCTGTCCCTAAATTATGTAACAATAAAATCGGGCTTTTCAGACCCCCTCCTTCCCTCCCTGTGTAACAGACTTGTAACGGTAGTATCTAACCCCCTCAAAACTTTCTTAACGCTGTCACCAACCCCCCCTCCAATTTTTGTCATCAATTTTCGTGCATATTATGATAATTATTGTTTTGATTTTGTCCAGTTTTTTCCTTATATGGGAGAATATATTACTAACTTTAAATCTTTTTTAAAAAATCTTGTATTTTTTGGAAAAACGATCAAATATTGTGAATGAATTCAAACAAATTGTTGAGGTTTATATAGTTACGTAACGTTGAGTAGAAACCCCCCATCCTCCCCCTGTAATGGTGTATAATGCTGCCAAAACCCTCCCCCCTCTCAAGGCATTACGTAATTTAGGGATGGCCCATTTCATCATTTGCATGAATAACCTCCTAATGAATTGTTCTTTAGCACTTAGAGGCTGCAGTATTAATCCAATATTATGAGATAAAAACCTAGGAGAGAAATGGAATCTATCATGCAAGACGTAGGCTAGCACAGGAGAAATTCAAATCCTGGCTGGCAGCATTACACAGTGTAATTAATTACACTGCTATGATTTAAGGCATAACTGAGGCTGCATAAAATTACTTAACCCATTGACTAATGGTTTATTCTACATCTCTTGTGCCATAAAGTTTTTGCTTTGCAAATTTGATTTTATTTCAAATATGTTATTCAAAGCTGGAATAAAACACTGTAAAAAAGTGTATTTAGAATATATATTTATTTTTTAAATGCAAAATTTAGTCCAACAAACACTCATATAACAAATAAACATGAAAGGTAAAATAAATCTAATGAGCACTATACAACATAAATATGTTACAGTGAACATGACCAATATTTTAGTTTAGTACAGTAAATCATAATAAGAAATACATGCCAAATAATAAACAAGTTTTCAACAGCTCATTGAATAAAGAACATTCATGCAACAGTTGATGTTTTGTAATGGCATGCTTACATTATATTTAGTACTGTTTATAACTGCCAAATATATGTGTAGAATCCTTAAACAGACAGAGTTCTCAAATCATTGCTCAACAGTGACTGCCAAGGTTACGTGTGGATACGCCTGCTATCAATTTCAGTAGAGTGAGCTTCTGTGCTCTTTTGGCATTAGTTCTATTTACTAAAATTGTTTAGAATCATGTCAGCTAGAGCGTATATGCGTCCAAACAACTTATATCAAATGGACAAAAAAACTTATTGCATAACACAAATATTTTGTGAATATCTTCCAGTGTCACATCGGCTCCCGCAACTTGTGAGTGATTACTGCAGCTGGTAAGCCCTACGCCTGCAGCATATGTGTCGGAATCCCTAGTCAATGGGTAAATGAATTGGTCAGTAGCCAAACCCATAACTATTCAGTTTGGCTTTATTACACAATATATATGACAAACATTTGAAAAGTAAATAAACTTGTGAATATTTAAGTTTGAAATACTATTTTATCAACACATATTTTTCAACTTTTCAGTTATCATATCGACACATTGATTAGTATTATATTCGAAGAATGTCTAAAAAAATAAGGATAATGAACTGTATGATATTTTCTGGGTTGATAATAATTAATGATGGAATTCAATTGTAAGTGGTAAAAGAATTTGTAACCCACCCACCCGCCCATAAACGTACAGTGGTACTTACCCACCCACCCGCCAATACACGTACGGTGGTACTGACACATCCACCCGCCCATACACGTACAGTGGTACTTACCCATCCACCCGTCCATACACGTACAGTGGTACTTACCCACCCACCCGCCCATAAACGTACAGTGGTACTGACCCACTCTCCCACCCATACACGTACGGTGGTACTGACACACCCACCTGCCCATAAACGTACAGTGGTACTTACCCACCCACCCGCCCATACACGTACAGTGGAACGAAACGTCATTTTGCATGGTCTTCCGGAAAGCACAGCACGAACTCTCAAGGAATCCCAGAGCGAAGATATGCACAATGTATTGACCATTTTGAACAAAATTGGAGTGACCCTTGACAAATCGACTTTCCGATCATTTCGTATTGGGAAGGTAACTCAAGGGAAGAATAGGCATTTGAAACTTGTGTTTGTGTCCGAAAGTGAGCCCAACGCCATTTTTAAAGCTTTTGCAGCACATAGAGGTAACGACGATGAACTGAAATCCATATCCTTTACCAACGATCAAACTCTCAAGGAAAGAGAGCACCTCAATAAGCTGAAGCAGGAGTTAGATGAGCGGAAACGTAAAGGTGAAGATGACATTACAATAAAGTTTATTAGTGGAATACCTAAAATAGTTAAGATGAAAAAAAACTAGCTCGCTCCAACGGTTTAACTTGCATGAACATTTATTACCAAAATGTCAATGGGTTAAGGACTAAGTTGCATGATTTTGAAACTAATCTAGTATCAACACATTACGATATAATTATATTAACAGAGACTAATTTGAATGATAATATTTCTGATTTTGAGGTAGTCGGGCAAGCACAATATTTGATTTTTCGATCGGATAGAACAACCCAGACTAGCAGTAAGAAGAGCGGTGGAGGAGTCCTGGTGGCGGTTTCGTCGAAGTTCTCATCCAGTGAGATTGTCGTGAACTCTGAGGGAGTGGAGGGATTGTTTCTGCGCATTTCGCTTAGTTCTCACTTTGTTTTGGTACTTATTGCGGCCTATATCCCCCCAGGTAGTCCAACTGCGGTGTACAGGATGTTTTGTGAAGCTTCAGAGGAGGCCGTGTCAATGTGCGGTCATCCTGACAATATTCTACTTTGCGGAGACCTCAACTTACCTCATGCACAATGGAGTGAAGATGTACCAACTCCTGTGGATACAGGTCTGTCTCAATCGAATAGGCTCGTCTGTAGTCTGGCTAATCTCCTCTCCTTAGTGCAGGTCAATCACATCATGAACGCACTCAACGTCATGCTTGACGTGGTTTTCTCAACGAATGCGGCCTTGAAAATAAACGAAGCAATTGACCCTCTATCAGTTATTGACTCTCATCATCCTCCGTTGTCCATGTCATGGGAGTACAGCGGTTCTTCTGCTGCTAATGATGAGAGCTATGTTTTTAATTACAGGAGATGTGATCTTGAAAAAATTAGGGAGAATTATCCGATAATCTTGATCTGCGACTCAATGAAAATTTGACAGACGTCAACAGTAGGTTCTCTGATTTTATCTCAAGACTTGGACATATTGTAAAACTGTTCACACCTCTGAAGAGAGTTGGCAGTTCACCCTTCCCGATATGGTTCTCTAAGGAATTAAAAGATTTAGTGATCCAAAAGAAGGTTTCACATAAAAAATACAAAGCTACTTTCAGCAGGGTTGATTACTGCAATTTCTCTAAGTTGAGGAACCAGTGCAAGATTAAATCGGCAGAATGTTATCACGCCTATTTGCTGAAGGTTGAAAACAGCATCCCGAAGGATATGCGTGCTTTCTGGAACTTTGCTAAGGTTAATTCTTCTGGAGCTGCTACAAAGTCAGTTTGCTTGGATGGTGAGGCTGCAGATGATCCGTTCGGACAAGGTAACTTATTTGCAAGGTATTTTTCATCTGTTTTCTCCCTGCCTTCACTGAGTCCTCCCAGCTATGTATTTAACAGCAGCGATACGTGGTCAACATGTAGCTTCACAGTAGAAGACGTGAGAAGGAAGTTGGACATGTTGGATGCTGACAAGGGATGTGGCTCAGATGGGATCTCCAACTCAGTTCTTCGTCATTGCAGCGATCTACTTGCCCCATCTCTGGCCTCACTCTTTAATGCATCGCTGGCTGATGGAGTTTTCCCGGACGCTCTGAAGCTTGGCATAGTTGTGCCTATTCACAAGTCTGGCGACCTGAGCAATGTTAGGAACTACAGACCTGTTACTATTTTGTCAGCTGTCGCTTAAGTGTTTGAAAGCCTTCTTTTGGACAAATTGGGTGCATTTTTCAGGTCAATAATTCCAGCCTGTCAGCACGGGTTTTTTCCTGGACGATCGGTGACTACTAATTTAGTGATCTTTCAAGAGTACATTCGGGGTGCGTTCGGGAGATCCAGTCAGGTCGATGCTGTCTATATCGATTTGTCCAAAGCATTCGACAGGGTCGACCACAGCATTTTATTGGCCAAGCTGAAGGGGTACGGAGTGGTGGGACCTCTACTCGAATGGTTCACATCTTATCTTGCAGATAGAAGACTTGTTGTAAGATATAATTTCGTACTTTCTAACGAATTTGTATCGACATCTGGGGTGCCGCAGGGATCGCACTTAGGCCCTTATCTGTTTAGTGTCTTCACGTCGGATGTGGTTTCATGTATTTTTTCCAACGTCCTGCTGTTCGCTGACGACATGAAGATATTTTTGGAGGTGGTCAACCCTGAGGATTGTTCAGTCATACAAGAGGATCTTCTGAGGCTGGAGAAGTGGTGTTCAGAGAACGGAATGTCAATAAATACTTGTAAAAGCCCCACTATAACCTTCAGTCGGAGGAAATCAGCAATTAGAACTCAATATTGGCTGCAGGATCAAGCAATTACGAGAGTGCAGGATATCCGGGACCTTGGAGTGATCCTGTCTTCAGACTTATCCCGGGAAGCCCAGGTCAACAGTGTTGTATCGAAAGCTTGCCGACTACTTGGGTTCGTAATTCGATCTACAAGAGGCATCACAAACAAGACAGCACTAAAAACTATTTACTGTGCACTGGTCAGGCAGGTTCTCGAGTTCTCTACGGTTGCTTGGTCACCCTATCTGATTGGTCACAGGGATGCGTTGCAGCGAGTTCAGGACAGGTTTGTGCGAACTGTGGGAGTACGGCAGGGCTTGGCATTTAGAGAGGTTCCTGTTCGGGAGCTAGCAGTCGACATGGGTCTGGGGGAGCTGGATGATCGTAGAAGAATCTACGACTGTATGTTCCTTTTCAAGCTGTTAAATGGCCATATTGATAGTCCTGAACTTTTGAGCAGCATCAACATAAGAGTACCATCTGGAACAAGATCGCAGGAGCTGTTTGAGAGAGAGCATCATGGAACCCTCTACAGTCGAAGTCATGCTATGCCTAGGATCCAGAGAGAGGGCTGTTCTATCTCGAGGGTCGTGGATTTTTTCTCTATGAAGCCCGCCATGTTCAGAGCTGCTGTTACTAAATTCTGTTCTGGTCACATCACGTAGCTCTAAAATTTGCCTACTCTACTATGGACACTTTCAAGAGCATGAAAATAGGTATTATTAATCTTTTACAGGGCACTGGCATTTATTATAAATATCATATTGTTGTTTCAATGTACAGATTTATACACTTTATTGTATGGTGTGCATTCACAATTCGGGTATTTATTATTGTTATTGTTATATATTTATTATTGTTATGTTATGATTATATATTTACTATTGTTATTGTATTGTTCTCATATTTATTATTGTTGTTCGTTGTTATATTTATATACTTTGTTATACTTTCTCTAGTTGGCATCGGCCATCTTGTATTCAGACTTTGCATTGTATTTCTTGTGAAAGTGGTTAAACCGTTGGAAATAAATAAATAAATAAATAAATTTGAATTAATTATCTATTTCAAATGGAGCACTCACCCATACTGAGGTACTGACCCACCCACTCACCCATGGAAATACAGTGGTACTGACCCATCCGCCCACCCATAAACGTTCAGTGGTATTGACCCACCTATCCAGCCATATATGTTCAGTGGTATTGATCCACCCACCCATCCACCCATACAAGTAGAGTGGCATTGATCCAAGGTTGCTATACAACAGGCTCTCTCATTCTCATATGGTCTATATAAGCTGAGTTGTAACGTTAGAGGGAGACCTCCAACCACAGAGTAAGTGTATTACTTACTCCGACACAGTGTTCTGAACAATTAAAAGTACATACTAAAACAATTACTGTATTGTTTTCAAGAGTATTTTAGAATTATTTAAATGTGTGGTATTGTAATTAAAATTCTTAGTATTTACAAATGATTTTAGTTATAATGTTCCTTCAACATCAGTGCTATATGCTGACGACACTACATTGGTTTGCTCTGATATTAATGTCTCAAGAGTTAATTCTCAAATCTCCACTTCTTTTCAAAAAAGCTAAAATGTGGTATTCTGCCAATAATTTGATTATAAATGACAGTAAGACTGAGAATTAGTATATTGGAGAGATAGGGCATCAGCAAACTCACCTTAGAAAACAAGTTCACTAACACCAGAGTAATAGTAACATACACAAAAGAAACACAAAATCATACAAATTTTCTGTGCCACTGGCACTTTCTTCAGGTGAGTAAAGAGAGAGAGAGACTGACATAGCTTCCACTATTGCTGGGTAGGTGGCAGTGGTGGGGGTTGTACAACCATAGAGCAACACTCAGGTATTGATACAGTTTTTTTTCAGTTGTTATACATATGAAGTTTGCTGATGGGGAAGGGGTTGAGGGGAGGAGGTCTATCTTATGTTCAGATTAGGTGGGTCACAGGATTTTGTTATCTATTGGTGTGCTAATTCCATCCTTCGGAGTTGGGAACTATTGGCATAGGAAGGAAGGGATCTGATTACTTTAGTGGTGTAACACTGATCAAAATTTTGGTTATGGAGAAGAGTATTGGCAGATACAGGTTTTTCAGGATTTTGGACTTTGCAATCATGTCTATGGTCATTCATGCGTTTTCGAAGGGTTTCTTGTAAGGATATATTGGGCAGGACAGTGCTGGCACTGGGGTTGATAAATTAAATTGGTGGAATCACAGGAGTGGTTTCCAGGTATCTTGAGGGTTAAGGAGGTAGTGGAGCTGGTAAAAGATGTGGCTGGGAGATGAATAGGGCAGGTTTTGTAAGATTTCTTGTTACAAGGATTAGAACCGGGTGGTTGCTGGTCTTTAGGACAAGTCAGGATGTTGGGATCAGGTAACTTAGGATGGACCAGGATTTGGGTGTGGGGGAAGCTTTTAAGATGTTGAAGCCATCTTTCAGGATTTGGTTGAGTTTCTGTAGGCCATGGTGGTAATTAGTGACAAGGGGTAAGCACTGGGAACTACTTCTGGTTTGGGGTTGGTTTTGGGACTGGGCTAAACGGATTTGGTTTTTAATAAGGTTGGTAGGGTAACCTCTCTTTTGGAATGCACTGACAAATTGGTTATTGTATTTATTTAGGTTTCTGGGAGAGGAAATGATACGTTTAGCACGAGTGGCTAGGCTATAGGGTAGGGAGCATTTGGTGTTGTTCGGGTGACAGCTGGTATAATGAAGGTATTGTTGTTTATTGGTAGGTTTGATGAAAATGTCAGTGTGAAAGACATCGTCCTCCAATCCAATTTCAACATCAACGAAGACTATGCGTTCAGAAGAGGATTGCCAGGTGAAATTCAGGGATGAAAAGTTTTGTAGGCTTTGAAGAAAGGTTTCAAGACTGGTTTCGGACTCAGTTTAGATCATGAAAATATCATCGATCAAACGGAACCAGCAGAGGTGTTGGATGGGTTGTTTTTGAAGGAAAGTCTTCTCCAATTTCCCCATGAACAGGTTGGCATAGGAAGGGGCCAAGCGGGTACCCATAGCGGTACCCTTGATCTGTAGGTAGTTGATGCCAGAACGTTGGAAGTGGTTTTTTCAAGGATGAATTGAGTCAGCTGAACTAGGAAGGAAATAGGTTTGGTGTTTGGAGGGCGTGTATTTAGGAAATACTCAATAGCAGCTAAGCCATGAGCGTGGGGTATATTGGTGTACAGTGAAATAGCATCAATGGTAACCAGTTTGGTGTTAAGGGGTAGAGGTTGGGGAAGATTGGAAAGGAGACTAAGGAAATGATTGGTATCCTGGACGTGGGAAGGAAGTTGTCGTACTAGAGGTTGGAGTTTGTCATCGACAAAGGCAGATATACGTTCGGTAACAGAATTATAGCTGGCCACAATAGGCCTACCAGGGGGAGGGATGGTGCCTTTGTGGATTTTGGGTAGGATATAAAACTGGGGTGGAATAGGCTGTTCATTGATAAGCAGGATCTGGCTGGCAGTGGTTAGGTAAAATGTTTAGTATGATGAAGGAGGAGATTTTTCAGTTCTTGGTTGTGTTTTTCGGTTGGGTCGAAGTCAAGTTTTTTGTAGGTGGAAGAATACAAAATTGATATAATCAAATTTGTTAAGAATAACAGTAGTGGAACCTTTATCAGCAGGAAGGATCATTATGTTGTCATTAGATTTTAGGGACTTTATGGCTCCACGTTCAGTGATGGTAAGGTTCTGATCTTTAAGGAGTTGGAAGAAGAACTGAGGATCTGATACTTTTTGGAGGATGAAGTTAAGGTAAAGTTCAATAGAATGGTCCTTCTCCTTCTTCAAGGAGAAAGGAAATATGACTGGATAATTTGGCTAGATGGAAGGAGTGGTTTTTGAATTGTTTAAGCCAGCACTTAGAAAGATTCATGATGGAAGAGGACAAGAAGGGAGGATACAACACAAATGTAAAACAAGAAGAGCAAGAGGAGAAATGTGACTTTACAATTTTAGGTTAGGTTTAAGGGCACTAGGCCAGGAATTAGTATATTGGAGAGATAGGACATCAGCAAACTCACCTTAGAAGACTAGTGCACTAACACCAGAGTAGTAGTAACATACACAAAATAAACACAAAATCACACAAATTTTCTGTGCGACTTTCACTTTCTTCAGGTGAGTAAATAGAGAGAGAGAGAGAGAGAGACTGACATGGCTTCCACTATTGCTGGGTAGGTGGCAGTGATGGGGGTTGTAAATCCAAAAGCAACACTCAGGTATTGATGCAGTTTTTTTCAGTTGTTATATATATATATATATATATATATATATATATATATATATATGAAGTTTGCTGATGGGGAAGGGGAGGAGATCAATCTTATGTTCAGATTAGGTGGGTCACGGGATTTTGTTATCCATCGGTGTGCTAATTCCATCCTTCGGAGTTGGGAACTATTGGCATGGGAAGGAAGGGATCTGATTACTTTAGTGGTGTAACACTGATCATAATTTTTGTTATGGAGAAGAGTATTGGCAGATACAGGTTTTTCAGGATTTTGGACTTTGCAACCATGTCTATGGCCATTCATGCGTTTTCAAAGTGTTTCACTGGTAAAGCCGATATATTGGGCAGGACAGTGCTGGCACTGGAGTTGATAAATTAGATTGGTGGATTAGATTGGTAGATTAGTGGTGGAGGTAGTGGAGCTGGTAAAAGATGTGGCTGGGAGATGAATAGGGCAGGTTGAAATCGATTTATAAAACAAAATATTATATTACCATGATTTAAAATAAAAATAAATTCCAGAAACAGAAGAATTTGTACACTAAATTATTATAAATCCATTAATTTCAATAACTGACCTTTTAAGTACTCCAAAGCGTTTACATTGACATCATTAGTATCATCTACTGGACATTCACACAAGATTTCATCTTTTCCTTCCTTCGATATTCGAATTCGTTTCTAGACCACTTTCTTCAGGTATTTGTATTCCCATTACTTTATTTACGACAAATTCTGAATCTTCCTCTTTGTTGTTGGTGTTTGTATTTTTTTTTCAATACTCCTTGTTTCTTTCCTAATACAACCATTCTCATTCTATAAAGGGCTTTCAGTGATGATGGATGATCTTTCAAACCACCTTGAGTACGCATTTGTGAAAACAAGTTTTCAAGGCTGTCCTGGTTTAATCTCTGTGTTAAAAGGTATGTAATTTAATGTGTGCTTGTGAGATCTTTATATAACTCTTTTAAAGATATTATAGATATAACACAACCCTTTGGGACCAATTGGAGATTCTTTTTTATACAGCAACGCATTGTTCTCATTAACTCTAACATGATATTTAATATTTGATCTTGCTCATACAGATCTTGACTGTAACCTTTCTGAAAAGGTTGCCCATAATTTTCTGGTTTGTATGAATCCGTTAACCCTCCCGGCGTTACTTGTCGAAAATTCGACCGCAATAGCGGCGCTCTGAATGATACCTGTCGACATCAAGCAATCGTTTACAAACTATAATGTTAACTCGGTTATTTTTCTTAATAATACATCGTAATATTTATGAATCGATAGAGGAGATTCTACTTTACATCGCACGTCTTTGGATTTCCTCTATTCCCTTATGAAAAAAAAAAAAAAAAAAAACAGCTGATTTATACAACGCAGTTATTGTTAACAGTCTGTCAGTGTTTCAGAGAATTCATAGAGTACCTTTTTCAGTATAGTAATAAACCTTATAATGTATATATTTTCTTTTTATGTATAAAATTTGCAACAAAACTGCTATCTTGGTTTTTTTTATACAGGGTGTCCCGTAAGTAACCAGCCAAACTTCTGGAGGTCATTCCTTGGGTTAAAACAAACAAAAAATTTCATGTGTACAAATCGTCTATCTCGCTCCATTGTCCGGCTATCTGTCTGTATGTGTTTTTTACTAAAAACTTAATATCTCAAAGGTTATTTAAGATAAAACTATGAAAATTGGTATGCATGTTGATCTTTACAGTATCCATGTACTATTTAAATTTCATTTTTTTACAACAATTTTTTTCAAAATGGCGGCCATTTTAAATATTTAAAGCCAAATATCTTAATAACCTTAAATTTTACTAAAAACTTGTAAGTTACAAAAATGTTTAAGAATTTATTTCTATAAATAATTATATAAAAAGTTTTAAGATTGAACAACTATTAACTGAGAAATTACAATTTTTATCGAAATTTAAAACTAAAGTTTTCAATTTTATTAATATCAAGCATATTTTTATTTGATAAAAATTGTAATTTCTCTGTTAATAGTTGTTCAATCTTAAAACCTTTTATATAATAATTTATAGAAATAAATTCTTAAACTTTTTTGTAACTTACAAGTTTTTAGTAAAATTTAAGGTTATTAAGATATTTGGCTTTAAAAATTTAAAATGGCCGCCATTTTGAAAAAGATTGTTGTAAAAAAATGAAATTTAAATAGTACATGGATACTGTAAAGATCAACATTCATACCAATTTTCATGGTTTTATCTTAAATAACCTTTGAGATATTAAGTTTTTAGTAAAAAACACATACAGACAGATAGCCGGATAATGGAGCGAGATAAACGATTTGTACACACATGAAATTTTTTGTTTGTTTTAACCCAAGGAATGACCTCCAGAAGTTTGGCTGGTTACTTACGGGACACCCTGTATAGTGAAATAACTCTTACTAGCATAGTGTAAACTTTGAACAAAACTTGGGAAATTTTGATTTTTTACAATACAATCAAGGATAACATCAACAATACTCAAGGTAGGTAAAAAAAAATATTTTTCTAATATAGCTTATTTTGTTTACTTTACATTGATATATAATACTTTAAGATTTTACTTATTTTTGTGTGTGCTCAACATTTTTCTACAAAACGCTGCAAAGTAGCTAAAAAAGGCTGGACATTAAGGAGTGGACTACTGGACGCTGGGAGGGTTAAATCAAACCATTTATTTATTAGTTCAATTATTTCACTAGCAGCTAAAGCTCTATTGTCATTTGGAAAATTATATTGTAATGCTACTGCTGTTGATGGGACAGTAACTGAACATTTTGTCGTTGACTCTTTTCAACAGTTATGATATTCTGTCAACTTAAAGCATGTCTTCAAGTCATCATAATCTTCCAGCTTAATTAGATCTACAATTGGATCTTTGTTTATAATCAAACCATTTGAAAGTTCAAATCCAGTGTCCAGAAACCAGTTTCGGATAAGTTTTAAAATTTGTGGCGTATCAGCGAAAACATATACTTTTGTATCTACCGATGAAGTGAAATAAGTTTTTCCCTCAGTTATTCCTTGCTCTTTCCATAAACGCATGTTGCCACCACCCATGTCACTGACACATGTTTTTACTGTATAACCTACATCTTTAAAATGTTGTATTGCTGAATTAAGAATGTCCCTAGTAACTTGAGTATCGAAGTCGTTATAGATTGGCTGTTTCCACTTGGAGAATAGACTTCGAGCTAGAATTACTTGCATTGATGAATGTGGGTCTACAATTTCATCACTTTTGATATCATTCCAATACATTTTTTATTTTCATCTCATCGAATTGTAAAACTACAATTCTTTCATGATTTTTCAGTGTTGACTTAGCCACTTCTAGATTCTTGAAAACTGACTTTAACATACCTTTCGTTATTTCAAAAGTCGAAGCCCAGCGTTGCAATGTTGAGAGTCCTAGTGAGGGTATTTTAAGTTGACATTTCAAAAATAAAAACATCTTTTACTTAAATATCTTAACGTCAAAGCAAGTGAAATTTCTTCTGAGGTCCATTTAACCTTTTTTTAAAACCTAACAATAACTTAATTTGATTGTCCGTAAAGGTAGTTGCTAAGATTTTCTGGATTTTAGAGTACTTTAAAAACGTTGTAAGGTTTCTTGTTTTGAGGTATTGATTTTCATTCCTTAATCTTTTGAGAGAGCTTGCATCATTTTTCTTTTTTTTTTCTTTTAGTAAAGAAACTTGTTTTCTGAGAGCCTCATTTCCAGTTTTTAAAGAATCCTTTATAGTTTGAGATAAAAATTTGTCTTGTTCTTATTGCTAGTATTTTCCAATTGGTCGTAATTTTCTCCTTTTATAACTGTATGTGTACCACTGTATGTGTATGGGTGAGTGTTCTGGTACTAGAAATTTCGATATTTGACAGTATATAAACAGAATTCCAGTAATTTTTCGTCAGTTTTATCGTGTTCTTAGTCGAGTGAAGATCATTCAAAGTACGAGTGAACAGTAATTAAAGAAATTTAAGTAATTTCGATAACCGAAAACGACTGAACTGTTTGAATATTCTAGTGTTCTGGTACTAGAAATTTCGATATTTGACAGTATATAAACAGAATTCCAGTGATTTTTCGTCAGTTTTACTGAACAGAGTCAATAATTAGTTCAGTTCCTATTATCTTTGGTATTTACACAAAATGTTCTATTATTAAATTTATTATTTGAATTAGAAATAATCACTTTTTTGGTTGGTTCTAAATTTATACTTGAAACAACACCTGGTTTTAATAACTTTTTTGGTAAAATGTTCAAAAGCTCAGCTTTTAAATCATACTGATGGTCTGCATCTATGAAATGGACTGAACAAATAACTGACGTACTAATGTTAAACTTTTCTACACACATACACGCATCGCTGAACCCATTGTTTACAAGTAATTTCATCTTTGGGAAACTAGTGGTATTTAATGGTCTTTTAAGCCACGGCTATTATTACATGTTGCAACAGCACATCTCACTCCAGGCATTTTACAAATATAGTCATATGAATTCACAATTATTCAAAACAAAACCATACAATAATATAAAACACCATACTCTAAATTAATTAACAATGCAGAAGGAAGTGTCATCGAGAGTACGGATATCAGATGTTTTATATTGTTCCGGTATGTTTTGTTTACAGCAGTGAAGGTAGAAAAAGCACAGCTGAGGCCTCCCTATGACGTAATTGCTACCTGCGCGATATGGATGCGTACTTGTATGAGATAACCTCTTGTATAGGAACCTTGGTATTGATCTAACTGATCACCTATACACTTACAGTGATTGACCCACCCATACAAATACAGTAGTATTTACCCATCCGCCCACCCATATACGTGCAGTGGTATTGACCCACCCACTCACCCATACACTTACCGTGGTATTTTCCCACCCATACACTCATAGATCAGGGAAACTACTAGACCCACTGTAATGTACGTTAACAATTTTTCTTCTTTTTGTCCCTTCCACTATTGAAGTGGACTGTCTGAGGACAAAGAATATCACTCAATATTCTTTGATATTTGATGATACTATGTTATGGTAGATTTGGTTAGAGGAATAATGAAGTGATGGACGAGTTGTATGCAGGTGAATAAAGGGAGTTAGTTCTCCTGAGATGATGGTGACAGTAAAACGGATCAATGAGAATAATGAGATACAGGAGCGTAAAGTTGTGGTTTGATCATTCGAAGGGTGATTGGTAGATAATATTTCGAGATTACCAATTCTGCAAGAGTTTAGGAAATGAACACAATGTTTCGACAGGTATAACAAACTCCTGTCGTCTTCAGGTGTAATTACTAACTTAACCTACATCTAAAACAAGTTTATTTTGTTCCCTCAATCCAGACTAATTCAAGAAAAGACTAAAAAACTACATCCTTAAATACTATGGTCGACTTGAAAAAAGTCAAGTGTTCGTAACAGTCAACTGTAGTATTGAAGCATGTAGTTTTTAGTCTTTTCTTGAATTAGTCTGGATTGAGGGAACAAAATAAACTTGTTTTAGATGCAGGTTAAGTTAGTTAAACTCCTGAAGATGACAGGAGTTTGTTATACCTGTAGAAATGTTGTGTTTGTTTCCTAAATACTTGAAGCATTGGAAATCTCCAAATATTGTCTACCAATCATGAACAATCTAATGCTAACAAATAACTTTCAAACAACATTCGAACGATGTGTCATCCTACTGTTAGCTACTGTTTTTTCGAAGTTAAAAGGTAAATTCAACTCCTTCCATGTATTCAGGAAGAGGTCAAGGATCATAAAGTACGATTTTTATAACCGTAGACTTGGTAGTGCACTACTTACCTAAACCAATGAATGCAGTTCAATGAGTCATTTCTGCATCGAGTGACCTAATTTGAATTAATGTTTGTAAGACGCCCTTTACAATGATACTCTTCTTCACCCCTATCACCGCTTCCAGAGCCCAAGTCTACCGTTACAAAAATTGAACTGTACGTTTCGCTCTGATCATCAATCTTACCACTTTATTTCCTTGAGAAATAAGGATTTGTTGCATCATATATTACTTTCTTTTCCTCGTCTACTAGCTCTGGTTGATGAATGCTGTCTTCGAAAGTAACAATTATAATAATAATAATAATATTTTTAACTGAATCAATGTCGAGTTTTAAATATGCCAGTCCTAGAGGCGCCAAAATGCTAAATTCGGCCCTGTAACCGAGCAGTTTGGGCTGTGTACAAGGATGGGGGCCCTCAGGCAGTCTCCCATCTAAGGACCATGGAACAGCCACACTTGATGTAGCTTGACCTTGTTATCTTGGGACAACTTTGGAACCCCTGGTGTCACTGGGAACTTTGGCCTCTGCCAAGGTGGGTCAGTTTGTTTGTAATGACAATTTTTCATTATTTAAAATGTTTTTTTACTTAATTTAAATTGCTATATACCGTCTTTTAGAATTTTCAAATGTTTATTGAGTTCACCAAGTATTTTGTTTTTCTTTTCTATAACTGCTGTTTACTAACTGTATATTACTGTACATTTCTGGGCGTTGAAACTGAAAATAGAAGGAGACATATGTTTTAATAAGAAAAAAATAACGAAAATCGAGAGAACCCGTGTCACTGTGAAAGAGGTTGGTAGCTCTGGAAGTGTCAAATTTATGGAAACTAACCAACATTAGCAGAAACAAAAATTAACTAAAAAGAAAAAATAGGGTACTCCCCAGTCTATAATCAAGTGGATTTGTGTTGATAGGACAGTTTTCAGCAAGTGATAAACTGCCTTGTCCAAAAAAGAAACGAGTTGATTGAAAATCGAGGTGTGGGGTTATTGGAGATAATGATTGAGGATTAGCAGTTTGGAAAAGAAATTTTGGAAGAGAAAGGGAAAAGAAGAAGAGTGTTGAGGAGGAACTGAAAATAGGAGTTAAACTGAAGACAAAGAGTAAGTAGGGGTCCTGAAGGAGAGAGATTCCAATGAGGTTCACTAGAATATATTTAAAGTCTGAAGGGGTGTGTTCGCCACCTGTACCACTGATTCCAGTCAGTAATGTTACAATAATGAGTATGGTCGTACAGTTGATAAAACCTAACATGTGTATTATTTCATAATATAGTACTTGAAAAAGATGATGCAATTCTGTAAACTTTGTATAGCGGTTCAAAATGTTTATTTCAAATGTTTTCTCAGCCTAATTAATAAAAATATATTGCATAAAGCTAATTCAGCAACAGCAATAATTAATGGCAATGAATTAGAAGAGTAGGATGTACAAATAGAAATGAAACCCAAGGACTGATTAGTTACCGGCGCATTTCTGAAGGTAGTTTTCAATCACCTGATCAGTCATAATGTTTATATAAATAATAATAATAATATCAAAAAGATAATAAAATGTTTAGCAAAGTACCCCTGCCTTGCCCTTCTTTTATCAACCTATCCTCAGGGTTACATACACCTTTTATTTATGTTTGTTTAAGGAGAGGCTAATCTCCTTTTTAATCTTACTCAGACCATTCCTATTAGACTATATTGATCTGTGCAAAGAATATATTCAGATAGTGTAAGGGGGCGAACCAGTAAAGTAGAATGTGAATATTACTGATAAATCTTCCACTTTACGTCGGATTCAAACCAGTGCTATCTCTAACTCTAGCTGATATTCCTGACGTCTTAGACCGCTTGGCCACCGGCTCACCCATTAGGTAGGGCCAACTGTACCTCACCAAGTCCAGCTGTTACTGGCTTAGGGCCCAGATTAAAATGAACTGCTACATCTGTATGTGTCATCTAGCCAGACACTTAATATTCCAAAAAACTAACCAACTCTTGGCCTTAACAATGGTATATAAATAATGCTCATAGTGTCAAATAAGTGTATTATAAAAAATATTTCAAACATCCGCGGCATAACTGACTTACTTTCGACATTTGAGGGCTTAGAAACAAAATTAACCGATTTAGTTCCCACGGCCACTTCTTGAGAGCCAAGCAAGTTATATTACGTTTTTGCTTTGTAGAAAGGGTAAATTTATTAAAGAAAACCTCAGACACTAGTACTACAGTTTGAGTTATGCTTTCTGATAGTTTAACGATATTTGTACTTGATTTTTGCACCTCAGTAATTTCATTTTAGTTAATAAGAAATAATACCTTCAATGGTCATAACACTCACTAAAGGTTAAGTAACCTAAAACTTGTGAACTAACAGAAAACACATTACAGCTAACTTGAAAAAAAAAACATAGCTGATCAATTAAAACAAATCGTTTAAGGGCTATTTTTTGCCATAGTCAATCTTTTTCAGACATTTTCCATATAACTAAAAAATATTTTGTTTTATAATTGTATTTATTCCTGGCTTTAGAACAGCTGTTACTTTAGATCTCTTGAAAGCTTTAGGCATATCACCATTCGACAAAACAGCATTAAAGACTGCCAGAAACATATCTTTCATTACCATATGTTATGTCACTACCAGCATGATTTAGAAGTTCTGGAAAGATGTCATCCAGAGCTGTGACTGCTCCTGTAGAGTGATCTAACTCTTGTAGAATGAAAGGCCTTGAAACTTGTAATGGTACCTGTGGGCTCCCTTCATCTCATTCAATCTTTATAAACTTTTATATCAGAAGGTTGGTGGTTTGACTTGACTTGGATAAGTGACAATGCGTCTTGCTATGTCCAAATATCTTGGATGCAGTCCAGTGCTATTTCCAAGAGGCTTAATAGGGTTTCCGGAGTAAAGGTCAAGCCTGCCTGTTGCTGCGGTTGGTGAAATTCATGATTTCTGTTGTATTTACTTCTCTACTCTAGCATTTTCGAGAGAGTACAGGAAGGAATAAGTTGTGTTAAGATTTTTGGTGTTTTAAACTCCTTTTACAGATAATCACAATCACAGCTCCAACTTGGTTTGTATTCTTTTCGAAAGCCCCTAAGGAAACATACCTTAGCAACACTCCTTATTTAGAACATTGTAAGTAATTTAGTTGGTGTGCCAAGTTAATTTAATTGACTGATACATTCTCATATTTGATGACAAAATTAATTCCTAAATTAAAAAAATTAGCAGCGGCATTTTCGTTTTACAAAGGCTTTCTTACTTTGCCAACAAAGATATTTTATTTGTCACATATTTTGAATGGGTTATCATCATCTCGTCTATTGCCTTCCAATTTGGGTGTACGAGTCCGTTTGCAGAAGAGAGCGGTGAGAGTTGCATCGGGCATTACTAAATTCCAATTATGCTTGTTTTTTGCAAACAACCTCTTGACTTTTTCTTGCCTTTACATCCTTGAAATTGCTTCCTTTTTGAAGAAAAACACTCACCGCTTTAACTCTAATAATCATCCTATTTATTCCTTAAGACAATCTTTCTGTATGCCCGTACCTAAGTATCGCACCACATTCTTTCTACACTCACATGTTCTACTATACAATTATTTTACTATCTTCCATTACTTCTTAGGGCTAAGAATACTGTAAATAAATTCAGAAAACACTTGAAGGTACATGTTTTAAGTAGCAAATTGTACAGAATATGTCCAGTCAAAACACTAAAAAGTCAGTAAGCGAGAGGTTTAGAAAAACGATTGAACGACACTTTTTATTTCAAGAAATATTTTGGAGGCTTATTCATTTGGCCTTGAGAAAGGTGAGAAACAAAGTGAATTTTCCAGGAATCGGCGGCACGCCTGAAAGTAAAGACTCCACAGATCACTTCAGTTTATTAGTACAAATGATTCAGAATACTTGACATTGCTATTTCTGAGCAGTCATATTTCTGGTTGTAATAAGTTTTCATTTTATTTACTTTTACTTTTCATGGTATATCAAAAAGATTTTATTTTCAAATCTATAACTCCTGGTAATTGTTTTATTGCGATAAGCTATTAGTATGAGTTTCCTAGTTTGCAAATGTAGAAGGTTTAACATCACTTTTCTTTTTGTGATGCAACTTTTTGTTCTTTAAATCTTTGTTATACAAGTGATTATGTACGCTATTACCTTAACTAATCAAGTCATGCCTATACAAATGTGTTTGATCGGTCTAAAAAAGTATTTGCCCAATGTGCTGTTATAAAACCCAATTTCCATACTTTTACTCTAGCAAAAAAGCATACGATTTAACTAGTTAAGTCTCTTACAAGTCTGTGCGCTCTCCTCGCATAAATATCGGGAGTCCCCCAGGGCTCAAACCTTGAGCCGATTTTGTTCCTGTTGTACGTGAACAACCTCCCTTGTACTATTTCTGCTGATGGGGTTTGGCTTTTCGCTGACAATATCTGTCATTTGATTGGCAACTCAAATCGCAACATCCTGATCAATGACAACTGCCTAATTTTAAACACAGAAAAAACCAAGCTTGTTGACTTTTATAATAGAAAAAAACCTGAACCACCTCCACAGTTGACCTTAAATGGAACTCCTATCAGAATCTGTAAGGATGCAGAGTATCTTGGGCTTTATGTCACTGAAAACCTTTCATGGGACAGCCATGTTGAATCATTAAGTGTGAGACTGACTCCTGTTATTTATTTAATTTACAGACTTAACAAATTTGTTGATATTGAAATTCTACTGAAAGTTTACTATGGATATTTTCAGTAGATAAATAATATCTTACGGAGTTGTGTTCTGGGGTGGAAGTCCAGCTGCAAATAGTTTTCCTCCTCCAAAATCGCATTATAAGGAGGATATGTGGCATTACACGACTCACCCACTGTAAACCACTCTTTACAGACTTGGAAATTCTTACCCTGCCTTCACTCTTATTTATGAAATCAGCTCCACTTATAAGAAAAAATTCAGAAGTTTTTATAACCAACAGTATGGTTCACCATTATAACACTCGAAGAGCAACAAATGTCCACCTACCCCCAGATTTCTTCAACTCTGTCTGAAAGAAGCCCTTACTACAATGGTGCCAAAATTTATAATGAGCTTCCGAAAGCTATTAACATGGAACTAAGACTGGGACATTTTAAAAGACTCTTGTATGAGTACTTATCTGGAGCGGCCTACTACAGTTAGGAGGAAATGTTCTCTGTGGCTGATTAATGTCCCACTACCTGACAACCACGTTGCACAAAGCGATTCAAGTGGGATTACTCTAAGTATCAAGTAGTTAATTATAAATATAATTTTTAACTTAAAAAGATAAACTCACTATAGAACTGTTAACATATTTCTAATATTTTTTAGGCTTTTTAGATTTATTTTGTACTATTATTACTGCCAAATAAAAGTATTTTTCTCAAACTGCAAACTTTTGTGTGTTCAATTAAAATTTTCGCTTAGATTTAATGCAACAACAAATAAACGTCAACACTTGTTTTTTAAATTTTTAGTTTGTGAATTTAAGGAGTTTACAGTTGATTTCCATGTATAAGAAAGTAAAATGAAATTTGTCCAGTTCAATTTTGAAACTGAAAAAGAGTATAGATGTGCTTAAACGGAGTATGGTATTATTTATCAAAATGATTGATATTGGGTATGGTTTATACAGTGTTGCCAAATTTATACAGGCAGTTTATGTTTGTTTGAAACAAGTTTTACACTAATAAAATATCTATTTCATTAAAACCCTTTCAAGTCCCTTTCACGCAGTCTCATACAAAAATAATTCACTCATAAAAATTTTTTAATTATTATATGTTTGTAATCAAGTTAACGTTCGTTTTCCTGTATGCGCACGTGTTACGGAGCGGCCGCCGGGTCTAGCCGTGACGTCACAGACCCTCTAAACATAGGCATCATTGAAGTGTAGGGAGGGATCCAACCTCTTCTTTATAACACTGGGTACATATAAACATTTTCTATCAGGAGCTCATTTGACTGTTTTTAAGTAACACGTAACTAAGTAGAGGCAGTTTATATAGTGGCAGTTGAAGTGGAGTTGTAACTATGACTCAACTTAACTAGTACTATTGCTTCAAAGGAATAGTACCGGTACAGTTTTATCTTTTAGTAACAGTTAAGTTTTTAATATAAATATTATTGACAGGGTGTTTCTTTTAAAACGCAATCATATTAACAAGAACAGAAAATGAAGGTTCAAGATATTTACAAGTTCATAGGTTGGTAGACTTGGTTCTTCTTCTTCTTCCTTGGCTATCAGTTGATATACTTTTTGAATTGTTCTCTTTATTTGGGTTTCGTGTAATGCCATTAAGTTGAGGCTAGAAACATATTTTTGAACGAAGACTATAGTGTTTATTGTAGAGGAATATTTTTCATGAGGGCCACCGGTGGCCCTCACTAATATTCAGCCTGGCGCCACAGCTGTTTCTACGGTAAAGTTCAATATTCATTGTTCCGAATTCTGTGTTCCATGCAACCGGAAATGACCCCCCCAAGTACAGAAATAGCCGACATCCGATCTTTTGCCGCCATTTTGTGAAGTTATTGATGAGGTACACCGGTGGCCCTCATGGCGTGGCGGCAAAACTTTACATGTGCCATATGATATTATGTTTCAGCTGTTTTGTTGTGATTTTTATATTTTCTTCCCGCGCACTGATCAGCTTTTGAGGTTAGGTGTTTAGTAAGTGACATTGATTCTTTTTGTTACAGAAACTAGTCTGTCTAAATGTCGTAAAAACTAGTTCAAATATATAAAAACGTATTTAGGGTTGCTTTATTTAAAAACCAGAGGACTGTTTTCTATTAAATTTTATGAGCTTTCAGAATATATAATTAAAAATTACGTAATACTAAAAATGGCGCTACAATTTGTGACAAATTTGTGGTTTATTTGAACACCAAACCTGAACAAAAATGTCGTTAAAATCATGTAAATAGTAGTAATACATTTTAATAATAATCAAATGTGTTATAGATAAATGTTTTGTTTGTCATTTATTTTAAATCATGGTTTGCGTTTTAAAAGAAACACTTTGTAGCTGTCACCGCTGAACGGTAAAATGGAGCATGCAGCATCTTGGCGATAAGCGGTGCCAACGATGCACCGCTCTTGTGTCAACGATCACATTTACTCTTATTGTACTAATTCACCGTGTGATTATCACACTAGCGTCACCGCTCCGGTGTGTGAACCCTTTATACTGTACAACTATAAAAGATTTTAAATATTAAATTCACACATTATTAATATTAACAATCTTTCACTTTGGCAAGTGATTGGATTTAGATGTTATTTAGTCTTAATTTTTTATAGTACACTAGTTATTTTTGCTGCAGGATTAAAACATAAAATTAATGACGTTTAAATGTAGCCTACTTTTTCGAGTGAATCAATAGTGATATTTTTTATAGTATGATCAGTTTTACTATTGTTCAAAGTTTTAAATAAAAGATTTGTTAGATTTTTAAATAAATTGTACATTTCAGTTCTCTAAAAGTTTTAACTGACAACAATCTAATAAGGAAAATTTTCGTACCGAGGTTAACAATAAAAACAAAAACAAACTAAGAAAAAAAAAAAAACAAATAATGTCATAGCATAAAATTTAATGTAAGAATAAGATGGTAACTGTGGGAATATAAATAGTATTGCAGTAAATTTTGAAGATTCAGTCAGCACATAGAAGGAGTTTTCAAACATGTGTAGAATAAAGAAAAAAAAATCATCAATTGAGTGTTATCGATAGACACACAGCCTAAAACAACATCTTCTATAAAAATATGCATATTTTTTACCATTGAAAACAAAAATTCATGATTTCAGAGGGACCTAAAAAGAGTATAGTTAGGCTCGATTGTCTAGTCTAGGAAAGGTGAGTATATGGAAAATGTACACTACTCTTAGCAGTGTGTGTACGTTTACACAACACACTTTCGTTATTTATATAGATAAGCTTATTTTAAAACTATTCACTCAGTCCATATTCCTCTGGACATCTTTCCTTCCAAAGAGTAATTATTATTATTATTTTTGTTGGTCATATGGGCAGCTCATCAGCAAAGCTGGTGACGTGAAGAACATTCTCAGGGGGACTTTGACATTATAATATCTACGTCAAACTTTCATAATAATAAAAAGTATCGAGTTTATTTTTATTATAGTTGTATTTGGATACAGTTAAGGATACAATACTAATAAGCAGAGATGGCAAAATATGTTTCAAAGATGAAAGAGAGATACAATGTAAAGATCAATACAATGCAGCCTTAACGTTATAGCTGCATTTTTTTGCAACGCATTGAATCGTTTGAGGCGTGGGCCTTGAAATGCAAACACTGACTAAAGGCCGGCCGCAACACTGAACGCTGGAGACATGCAGCCGAGATGGATACGAGCTGCATCTGAGATGGAGATGAGGTGCAGGTGAGATGGGAGGCTAGGTGCAGGCCTAACGGAATTGATGTGTAGGCGAGACGGTAGGAGAGATGGAGGTGATGTGCAGATGAGACGGGAGCAAGTTACAGGCGAAAGAGGAGGAGAGACAGAAGTGAGGTGCAGGAGAGATGGATGTGAGGTATAGGCGAGATTGAGGTGAGGTGCAGGTGAGACGGTAGAAGAAACGAAAGCCTGTTGCAGGTGAGAGGGTAGGAGAGACGGAAGTGAGGTGCAGGTGAGACGGAAGAAAGGTACAGGCGAGAGAGTAGGAGAGACGGAAGTGAGATGCAGGGGAGATGGAGGTGAGGTGCAGGCGAGACGGAATTGAGGTGCAGGTGAGACGGTAGGAGAGACAGAAATGATGAGCAGAAGAGAGGGTAGGAAGGACGGAAGTGAGGTGCAGGAGAGATTAAGGTGAGGTGCAGGTGAGACGGCAGGAGAGATGGAGGCTAGGTGCAACCGAGATTGAATTGAGGTGCAGGTGAGACGGCATGCGAAGTTCAGCCGACATTGAGGTGAGATGAATATGAAAATGGGTCCGCAAGATATAGTCGAGAAGGAGGTGAATAATATAAGGTGAGGTGCAAGTGAAATGGGAGGTGAGGTGCAGACGAGATGGAAGTGAGATGAGATGCAGGAGATATGGGAGGTGAGGAGCAGACGTGATTTTGTATTAATTTAAATAAATTTAAACTCATTTTAAATTGATTTAAAATCACTGCATTTGTTTCCAGATATGAAAGTAATGTACCGTAACCATACATGTCAGAAGGATTACAACAAGACCAATTAATTATTTTACGACCTCTAGAAGCTAAGAAAACAATTATCGGGGAATTGATCAGAACTGTTTTTCTCAAAAAGTTAAAATTCTAAAATTTATAAAAGTTACAGGAAACATTCCTATCAACCAGGTTTTAAAATGCGATACATGGACAGGTTCTCGAGTAATGACTGTACAGTAAGTTTGATGTACAGTGAAAGCTAGCCAAAATTCCAGTACTTTTTTGTTTCTACTAGGATAAAAATTATTAAAACATGCAATAAAATTAAAAAATGCATATGTCATAACGTACCATTACACGAAGAAAATAATGGTGTACTTAGATTTTTCATAGGCCTCTTAGTCCCTTAAAATACACCCTCAAATCGGGTGATCATAATTTCTGCGCCGACAGTTGTCACAACAAGACACATTCATTCCTTTATTTACGAGTCGGCAAAATAGAAAATAAAAAAGTATAAAACCACAAGAGTTAAATGATCTTCGATATATGTTAAAGTGAACTCATGAATATCGTTCACAGCGACTGCAAGCGCGTTCACAGATACGCGCAATTAGTAATAATAAAAGAAAAGAAAAATATCCCTGAATCTTAGGTGTACTGAAGATGGTTTTGTAAGAGGTTTTGGGTTTTGATGGATAAGACCAATGTTAGCTGTAGTAAAATGTATCACCATAATATAATCATATTGAACAGAAAATGACAAAACATAATTATACAGTATAAATAAATGTTTGCCAAAGTAAATCATACTTTTTGCATTACACAATAAAATCTATTCTTAAAAATAACTGGCGAATCTTCGTCACTGACAAAATTAAGATAGGGTTTTAGACTGGAAAATGGGTTAGACTTAGATTCTATTTCAAAATTGACATTTCCTATCGATCTGAGAGTAGCTATATCCAAGAGAATTTCTTTCTGAGTGTATGCTGTTATAAGCATAGGACAGTTTTGATCCAGCATAGCCTTAACACTTGGACTCCAAGTATCTTGACCATTGAATCCTGTCATTCGATAAAGCCCAGGATTAAACGCGCATATCAGACTTGGCTTAGAGAACTTTGGGGTATTACAAATTGTATGATAGAGCTCATTGTGAAAATTAAAAGTAATTGATTTATTTGTTTTGAGACATTGATTGCAAACTTTGTGGTAAATCATTTTAGAACTAACGTTAAGTTCTGGCCCAACAAAATCGATTTGCAATTTTTTCAGTTCTGGGATCAAATGTAATATGTAGTGTTCCCACTTTTCTATTTTATGTACTTCAAAATCAGATTCAGCACCAACTATGTGTAGTGTTAACTGTTTCGAATTTAAAAGTATACTGTTTGAAAGTGAAAAAAGGGCGTGATATGCTGTAAGTGGATATGAAACCATGTCTGTTAGCTCAAAGAATTGATAATCGTCTATATATTCCCTTATACTTTTGAAACTATGTTCCATACCGAGCAAGTGCGGTAACTCTGTCGGTATCTTACAACTGGGAATCGATGGATAGACGACGCCCGACTTTGCTTGGTGTTTTACGATGCTCTTGTATCGGAGCAAGTGTTCACACCAGTTGTCATGATCGTTAGTTTGGTGGCTCGCACAGAAACCACTATGCAGACAATGCTTACAAACAATGAGATTTTTAATGTTGAATTCACCACAAGTTCCACACACGTTAGGGAATATAAACATTTCTCTTTCCCACTTCTCCAACGGTCTTTCCACTTTACGCTCACACTCTGACATGTTAAGGAAGCGGAACGTTCTGAAGTTGTCAGGGGAGAGGTTCTGCGCGCCTTGCATGATGTGGTCCACCCGCCGCTCCTGACAGAGTTGCACCACTGCGGCACAGAGGTCGGCGTGGGTGGGCCAGTGGTACCGCCTGTGGTCCTGACAGCAATAACTCACCAGCTGACACCTGGGGCACGGTACCCTCTCCTCCAGACTCGCTTTACACACTTGACACAGCGAGCTGACGTAGTACTCTCTCCCAAGCACTCGTTCACCATCTGGGTGGTATCTTTCAAAGATCAGTTCATTTTGCCCGTTCGTTATTTCTTTATCTTGTAGTATATTTTCTTTGCTTGAATCTACTCCATCAGAATTATTAACATTCTTTACCATCTTACAATCATTTAAACCATTAGTAACTTTAAAGTTAGAGGTAGATTTGTTCAGTTGTTTATTTTTCTTTCTCCCCATCTGTAACAAAAACAATATAAAATTAGAATGTTTATTATGTTATTGTTAAATATATAATTTAATACTCATATTAAACTGATAACTTTAGTTAAAGGATAAAAACCACAGAGAAAAAAGAAATAGAGGTAATTTTCTTACGGTTGCAGCAAACGCCTCAGTGGAAGATGAAATAGATTACCACTAATATACATCTTTATAGATCTGAAGTAATGAATTTCTACGTTTTTCCGGGAGGATTCGGAGGGGAAGAAGGGGAGGGAGCGACAACGGCGCCCTTCCATCCGCACGGTGAACTACTCAACACCTCACTTGTTAAATCAACACCCAGTCAGTGAATGTGACCTCTGTTTCCTTCTTCTCTCTGTGGTAGGTTCTACTCTCTTGTTGTAGTGTAGTAGTCAATCATAAGCAATAATATTAGCAAGGTTATCGTAATTTTTTGGAAATAAGTATAATAAATAAAGCAAATTTATGTAATGTCACTTTAATATTTTATTTTTTAATTTAATTTTTTGTTTAACTATTCTCATTCCCCCAAAAATATAATAAATTAAATTAAAAAAAAAAACTCATTGAAAATCCAGATTTAAACTTTTGCGTAAATATTGTGGGTATTTAAACTTTACCCAATGGACGGAGTTAAATTTTGTAACTTATAAATGTATTTTAAAAACGGGTTTAGTAATTATTTAACATAAATTATTCATATAAACACTAAAAATAAGTGAACATAACAAAATGCATATTTATTAAATGTACAAAAATGTAAAAATAATATCGAATACAGTTTCAATAAACCACCATAACACCCTATGAAAAGAGGGGCTTTCAAAGGAAATATTTAACTCTTTGATTGTGAATCCCTTTGGTCTGAGGATGGTAACAATTTTTAAACATATTTTAACCAATTTGTAATATACTAAAAAGAAGCTATGTATAAAAAAATGTAATTTGTGTACAAATCTAATATAAATATAACATAAGTATCGATAATTTTAATTTGAAAATGTAAAATATTATTATTGAAGAGTTTTTCATTAAAAATATAATTTTAAAATCAAATCAAATCAATTTATTCATTGCAGTATACAAATACATAGCATTGCAAACGTCACCATTTTATATTTATAAAATTTGGTCACACTCACTCCGCTAAATTCTCTTTCAAACACACAATGAAGGTCACTCAAACACCCCACAATCACTCTTGCCAATAATTCCCACTTTCAGAAACGGTGTCAGTCACCGGTTATAAAGTCTCCCAATTATTCGCCATAAACTCGTCTACACTATAAAAAGCGTGTGAGGCTAAAATGCCTATTAGGCGAGTTTTGAACGCCTTGGGCGTTGTGGCGTATTTTATTGTGTTGGGCAGTTTGTTGATTAATCGAACACCTAACTCTGTAGGCAAGTGTTCATAAGTTACTGTTCTATGCATCCCAATTCTGTAGTTATCCCTGACTCTTGTGTTATGTTCATGAACGTCTCGCCCCCGAACTAGTGCTTTTGCGGTATTAAACAGTGTCGTTTCAAAAATGTAGAGGCTAGGGAATGTTAGAATGTTGAGTTCCTTAAAAAAGGGTTTACAGGAATCTCTGTATCCAATTTTAGCAACAAGGCGGATTGTCTTTTATTGTATTCTAGACGCTTTTAACAATTGATTCTTTGATCCTGCTCCCCATAGCACAACTTTATAGACAAGGTGGGGATATATCAAGCCATAATATGCCATCATCAGGATCTTAGTAGGGCAGTATTTAGCTAGGGATCTCAGGACAAAAATGCCTGATGATAATTTAGCACATACAGCATCAATATGACAGTTACATGTCAATCCCCGATCAAGGTGTATTCCAAGGAATTTTGATGTGTATACTTCCTCAAGCATGGTGTCTTCTAACATCACACTAGGGTGCCAATAGGTGTCAGAAGGACGTAATGCAAAATTTTAAAAACTAGATTTCAAAACGTTTGTTTTCAGATTGATGCTGGCAAAATTTTGGATGCATTGATTCAGTTCCATAAAAACGTTTTGTTCCAAAAGCAATGACGATTTCGCACTAAAGCATAGCGTTGTATCGTCTGCATACTGGACAAGTTTTCCTTGCTGCAATGATTCTCCGATGTCATTGACGTATATAAAAAAAAGGACTGGGCTAAGAATTGACCCCTGTGGAACCCCGTAGCATAGATTGATTAATTTAGAAGGTTGTTCTGAGATTTGAACGAATTGAGATCTTTGGTTAAGATAAGAACCAAGTCACTCACGTGCCATTCCACGAATGCCATGCAATTCCATAAACTTATGGAAATAGTCAAACAATGCAATAAAATTAAAGTTTAACTATGAAGCCTGTCGATTACGAAGTAACCATTTGCAGACACTCAGATCAACCAATAAAATTTTAATTTCCAATGTGTCGAAATATATATATATATATATATATATATATATATATATATATATACAGGGTGAGTCTCTACTGACACCATTAATTTTACCTGTTTGTTGTAGTCACAAAAATGAACAAAAAAGTCCATATTAACCTGTGTCCGATTCTCAACCGTTTGGCTGTAAGGGCTCATATTGTGTGTTTTTAAAATTACTTGACATTAACTCACTGATTGAGATACAAAAACCAAACCAAAACACCTACCAGATTCTTATTAATACCATTAAAAAGATCGTTAAATTCTCTATAAATGTCAATTATTTTTCAAGCAAACGTAAATAAAAACTAGATTTCCTAGAGGAAGTTTATTAAACAAATATGCAACATGTATTTTTCTCCAATTGTTTAAGGCCCCATATCAGCACATAAATGTAGTCTAATTTAATGTAAAGTTAAGTAGAAAACTTTTCTCACAAATAAGCTTGGAATAGATGTATAATTTAATTGGGTTGAATATCATGAAACCAAAAATAACACCTAAAATATTTCATAAAACATGGTTTATTCGGTTGTACTTAACAAACAAATTGTCAGTCTTTACAAAATAAAAAACATAATAACTGTAATATTTAGATAATCATGCTTTATTATAACAAAAACTACTTTAATAAGTGTTCAATATGTCCACCATTTTCCCTTATGCAGGTACGGACTCGGTTCCTCAACTCCCTTACACTTGCCTTCAGATTGATTTCATTTATAAGGCGTCTAACTGCCCTCACGATTCGATGTCTCAATTCTTCGGCTGTTTGTACTATACTTCTGATCACTACTTACCTCAAAGAACCCCAGATACAGTAATCAATAGGGTTGAGGTTGAGACACACTTTACTCGTGTCCAGACAATTGAACCCAGAGACCCTCCTCTGAGACGTCAATTTTGTCAATGGGTTTTACAGCACGATAATGCAGATTTTCTTAAAACAATCTTGTGGACAGACGAATCTACATTTAAACGAGAAGGTGTTTTTAATTACTACAATGATCACTTATATGACACTGAAAACCCACATCTTTGTCGTGAATCACGGAGCCATACTAGGTTTTAATTAAACGTGTGGGTTGGACTGATAGGGGACAAGCTGATAGGTCCCTACCTTGATCTCCCTACATCATTAACTGGAGTTCAATACCTTCAATTACTAAATATTATCCTACCAGACCTTCTCGAAGACTTGCCGTTGGAATTGCGTCGGCGCCTTATTTACCAGGCAGATGGAGCACCACCACACTTTAACATGTACTGTTGCTTAACCACCACGGTCTCCTGACCTGAACCCCATTGATTACTACGTCTGGGGTTCTTTGAGGTAAGAAGTTAACAGAAGTACAGTACAAACAGCCGAAGAATTGAGACTTCGAATCGTGAGGGCTGTTAGACGCCTTAGAAATGAAATCAATCTAAAGGCAAGTGTAAGGGAGTTGAGGAACTGAGTCCGTACCTGCATAAGGGAAAATGGTGGACATATTGAACACTTATTAAAGTAGTTTTTGTTATAATAAAGCATGATTATCTACATATTACAGTTATTATGTTTTTTATTTTGTAAAGACTGACAATTTGTTTGTTAAGTACAACCGAATAAACCATGTTTTATGAAATATTTTAGGTGTTATTTTTGGTTTCATGATATTCAACCCAATTAAATTGTACATCTATTCCAAGCTTATTTGTGAGAAAAGTTTTCTACTTAACTTTACATTAAATTAGACTACATTTATGTGCTGATATGGGGCCTTAAACAATTGGAGAAAAATACATGTTGCATATTTGTTTAATAAACTTCCTCTAGGAAATCTAGTTTTTATTTACGTTTGCTTGAAAAATAATTGACATTTATAGAGAATTTAACGATCTTTTTAATGGTATTAATAAGAATCTGGTAGGTGTTTTTCTTTTGTTTTTGTAGCTCAATCAGTGAGTTAATGTCAAGTAATTTTAAAAACACACAATATGAGCCCTTAAAGCCAAACGGTTGAGAATCGGACACAGGTTAATATAGACTTTTTTGTTCCTTTTTGTGAGAACAACAAACAGGTAAAATTAATGATGTCAGTAGAGACTCACCCTGTATATATATATATATATATATATATATATATATGTATATAAAACAATAAAAACATATTGTATAGATAAATCTAAATATGGTTAAATTACGTTTTAAATTTACATAAAAGAAAAATGTTATATAAGTGGTGGTTTTACTTTTTAAATACAATCATACGACCTTGAAAACATGATTACAAACTATAAATGGCTGGTAAAAATGGTTCTACTGTGGGCGCAGAAATTGTGTGTACCCAAGAAACTATGAGGCCTATGAAAAATCCAACCACACCATTGTTTTCCACGTTTGATTGTACATAAATACATATACATTTTTATTATAAGTTTAATTTTTATACTAGTTGGAACCAAAGAGTACCAGAATGTGCAGAATGAGCACTAGTTTTCACTGTGCATATATACACTTTTATTACAAAAAAAAAAAAAACCGTGCATGTATTGCATTTAATTTTCAAGCATAAACGTTCCTATAAATGTCTTGAAACAACGTTTCCTTACTCGTATGAAAGTAATGAGTCTTAACTAAAATTATCATAAGGATCACAGCATGACCAAGTAATTAATTTAACGACCTCTAGAAGTCAAGAAAACGTTGTTTCAGGACATTAATAACAACTTTTCTTCTTGAAAAGCTAAACATTTTGAAATATATGAAACTATTCCCGTCAACCACGTAATAAAATATAAATGCAATACTTTGATGGCTTTGTAGTAATAAATGTGTATAGTTGATGCACAGTGAAAACTAGTTAAAAACCGGTATTTTTGTTGTTCCAATTAAGATACAAATTATCATTAATACTTATAATAAAATTAAAAATGCATAATGTAAAATTAACCTAGGAAAACAATGGTGATTGGATTTTTCATGGGCCTCTTAGTTCCTTAGTAAACTACCTTCATACTTGGGTACACATAAATTCTGCACCGTCGTTAGGTCTCTGATATCATTGTCTATCTCAGTAATAATCAGCAAATATTGATTATTTTGTAAAGATAAATCAAAATAACATTTTTAATTACATGAAATGTTACCTCGATTACTAACTATTTTTTTTTAATGTATTGATTCACATGCTTTAAGATGTGGTTATTTAGAACTTCTTTCAATATTTCAAAGGATCAGAAAGTATAGAATTTTTCTATAGCATACTTAGCCATTGTTGATTTTTTAAGCTGTTAGTATTTAAAACTTGATTTATGTTATTACCCATATTAGAATGGTTAATAACATAAATAAACAACACACAACTTATATTTATTTCAACATATTGTGAAAAGTTTAATTCTGTATTAGTTGAAGTGAGTTAAAATAAATTACTTTGAAATTGAAAGGCTGAACAATTACATTTTAATTTTATTGGATTGTTTAATTATTTTCATTTATGTATTAACATACTGTATTATCATCACCGTTTAATATTTTTTGGATGAAAACAATCTCCATGTACCTGATGTGCCATATTTTCCGAAATATACTGCCTTTAAGTGACGTCTATTTATTAGTATATTAGTAAAGATGTGTAGTGACGGTATGCTTTATTTTGAAGGCGTTCTGACCTTCTACAGAGAGAAACGCCAATTTCCATTAATTGATTATACAGTAGAACCTCTTTAATCCGAACTTCTGTAATCCGCACGTCCACTAATCCGAACGCCACCACGAGAAAGAAAAAAATGTTCATGTACATATCTGAAAGAGGAAAATCCATTTTTAATCATCCAAACATGAAAAATTGTGGTACTCAGTTATTCCCGTACTAGCAATAATCTATTTTTCCAGCAAACCACTTCTGCGATTTTTAGGTTAAATATGTCAGTGTAATATTGCAAATATTAATTAAATTAATCATATTGTGTTCATATATAGCCTAGATAACAAGCTTGAAATCGACATAAATATCATTTTATTATAAAAGCAACATTATCAAATATACATAAGCAGTATAATATTTATTTCCTTTGGTTAATATTTATATTAGCTAAAGTAAAAATTCAATTGTATTTACGTTGTTGAATAAACAATACAATCTTTTACACTGTAAAGCATTTCTCTCTTTTTTTAACCTTAAGTGTAATATAATTCAGCCATATTTAAACTTTTTATGTGAAAATATTAATGTGCTCTGTAATCCGAACAATTTGATAATCCGAACACTCCTCGGTTTTAATTAGTCTGGATTGAAGAGGTTCTACTGTGTTCGATAATTGTGTACCTTCCTAGACATTCGTATGTACGGGGCGTCCAGATTCGACGGTCGAATATTTTTAAGGATTGTTTCTCAGCTTACTACAAGCAAATAATGCCATTTAACTTGTGTCCTTTCTCAATTCGTTTTCTGTCTGTGTGTCCGTATATGTTTTTTAATAAAAATTTGAATCTCAAAAACCGTTCGACATCAAATACTGAATTTTGGTATAAAAGTTGATCTTAGAAAAATACATTTCATGTAAAAAGGCTGTAATATTATCAGTTTCAAAATGGCGGCTGTCTAAAAATATATAAAAAATTACACATTTTACTAAAAAATTTTAAAATACAATATTTGTTGACTATATTATGCCAAATTCAATGATATGCATATTCAAAAGATCGGGTGATAAATAACAGAGGATACTTATTTTTTGTGACTGAACGCAGCGTCATCTGGATATTCTACCAATATAGTCTACAAATATTGTATTTCAATAATATTGGGTAAAACGTGTAGTTTTTTTTATATTTGACTTGACATTTTTTGACAGCCGCCAGTTTAAAAATGATAATCTTAGACAAACAGCCGTTTTACTTGGAATGAGTTTTTCTCCAAGTTGGCACGCGAATTGTGTAGGGGTGTCCCCTGGTCTAATATGTTTTTAAAAAATTGTATTGTATTTTCTGTTATAATAATATATTTTTAAAATATTCCAGACAATCTTTGAAAATGTCAAGTAACATTGCTAAATAACCCCGAAAATGTTATGGCTAGTTTAAGCTCAATGGTTTTGAAACCTCTTGACATTATTTTTGCTACATAAGCGATGAGAATGAGTTTCTTAATCTGTATTTGTACAAATAGTTTTCTACCGTGGAGGATAACACTAACAATATGTAATTAAATGTCTGTATAAATAAAGTAACGGCATTGTCACGATATTGTAAATCACATATTTTTTATATTAACAACAAAAATTCGTTCACATTCTTATAACATTTAAGGAGATTCTCAATTTTAGTAATCTCTTATATCGTTCAAACAAACTTTAGGAAAACAGACTTGTTAGAATATTTTTCCCACAAAATCTTTACACGATCACCAATGCTTTATTATATTGTTGAAGTCGTTATATGACCAATGTGTTGGAAAACTATGTGTTGTTGTAAATGGTGATACAATTAATAGATCATTATTGTCGAAGTCGTTATATGACTAACGTTTTTTGGGTATTATATCACTATCAAGCTTATTCATTATACTACCATTAAAAATATTGTTACTGTTCGATCCTCAATTATAATTTTATTAATATTTACAGTTTTTGTCATTTTAATTGCAAATTAATATCAGAGTGATATTGATGGATAAATGAAGAAACCATAGCTGTAGAAGATTTTATGCATAACTAAAAAACTTTTTAGATTTGAAAGTTGTAATCAGCCGTTATTATATTGCAGCCCTAGTCACAAACATAGTTTAAATCTAGCATAGTTAATTGTTTTTCGATAGCTAGCACGTTTTCTGAGACTCTGAACTAGCACTTTTAAGACATAGAAAAGTAGTTAAGTGGACAAAATTGTAGAACATTTAATTCCTGACTATGAAAATTTCGTCAGATTTGTTATTGATAAGCTGTTTTTATAATAAATAGTTCAAGCACGCAGCTGTGGATGGCTTGTTTCCGAGTTGATTAGCTCTATATGAGTGGTGAAAGTTGGTTACATTATATCCATGATTTACATGGATGTAATGTAAAAATACATTAAATTCATGTTCAGTCATTCACATTCCTTGCGAAACAAGTTAAATCAATGAATTAACTATATTGTAGTGAATGAAGGCCTCTATGTTAGTGATAAATGATATTCAAAAGTGTAGTTATCAGTTAATTAAAACCTGATGTCATAAAATATTTACAAATAACTTATAACAAGCAAGCAAAATGCGTTAAGGCAGTGGAGAAGATTTTAGAAAACATTTCGGAAGTTCCCTCTAATGAATTTTGAATCAAAGTTCGACTATCTTTGCAAATTAAGTTTCAAAATGGATAGATATAAATATGATAAGACCTAATATTTAAGTAAACAAAATACTAATAGTAGATAAGTCACACTTGGACGCGTTACCACAGACAATTCCTAACCAGGCAAATATATGCAAAAATTCTTATCAGAAATTTACTTAATTCAGATCAGTTTTGTGTTCATATACGTTTGAAATTACATGTATTTCATTCAATTTAGTGAAGTGAAAGATATTGCTTTTAATTTATTGCTTAATAATTGACATTTTGTGAACATTCGATTGTTGTGATGCTTATATAAGGGTGTTTTGTGATTGAAATACATTTTATAGATAATGTGCACCAACCTGTTAGCACTGCTGGATGCACTTGCACTAATGGTTGAAGCAGAGTGGCGATATAAGAACTAAAGAGGATCGTTACAGAGAGGCTTTCAACAATTGGATTAGGCCCAGGCCTGCGACTCTAATTAACGGTGTCTCTGGGCTCGGCAATGTTTGGCAGCTTGGGTCGATTCGCACGCCAAACTGGATAAGGAATCCACTAGTGAGTCTTGGCTAGTGCAATGTAATTAGCTACTTTAAATATCGGCACTGTCACAGTCCATCACTCTACCTGTACCCGTTGAACAGGGAGGTGATCGACTATAGATATTCCTATACGATATTTCATTTGTCATACCAATCCCACTGATAAATCAACCTGTGCACCGTTGAACAGGGAGGTGATCAACTATAGATATTCCTATACGATATTTCATTTGTCATACCAATCCCGCTGATAAATCAACCTGTGCACCGTTGAACAGGGAGGTGATTGACTATAGATATTCCTTTACGATATTTCATTTGTCATACCAATCCCGCTGATAAATCAACCTGTGCACCGTTGAACAGGGGGGTGATCGACTATAGATATTCCTATATGATATTTCATTTGTCATACCAATCCCGCTGATAAATCAACCTGTGCACCGTTGAACAGGGGGGTGATCGACTATAGATATTCCTATACGATATTTCATTTGTCATACCAATCCCGCTGATAAATCAACCTGTGCACCGTTGAACAGGGGGGTGATCGACTATAGATATTCCTATACGATATTTCATTTGTCATACCAATCCCGCTGATAAATCAACCTGTACACCGTTGAACAGGGAGGTGATCGACTATAGATATTCCTATACGATATTTCATTTGTCATACCAATCCCGCTGATAAATCAACCTGTACACCATTGAACAGGGAGGTGATCGACTATAGATATTCCTATACGATATTTCATTTGTCATACCAATCCCGCTGATAAATCAACTTGTACACCATTGAACAAGGGGGTGATTGACTATATATAAGGAACTTAGCGTTTCCTATATGATATTTCATTTGTCATACCAATCCCGCTGATAAATCAACCTGTGCACCCTTGAACAGGGGGAGATCGACTATAGATATTCCTATACGATATTTCATTTGTCATACCAATCCCGCTGATAAATCAACCTGTGCACCGTTGAACAGGGAGGTGATCGACTATAGATATTCCTATACGATATTTCATTTGTCATACCAATCCCGCTGATAAATCAACCTGTGCACCGTTGAACAGGGGGTGATTGACTATAGATATTCCTATACGATATTTCATTTGTCATACCAATCCCGCTGATAAATCAACCTGTGCACCGTTGAACAGGGAGGTGATCGACTATAGATATTCCTATACGATATTTCATTTGCCATACCAATCCCGCTGATAAATCAACCTGTGCACCGTTGAACAGGGGGGTGATCGACTATAGATATTCCTATACGATATTTCATTTGTCATACCAATCCCGCTGATAAATCAACCTGTACACCATTGAACAGGGAGGTGATCGACTATAGATATTCCTATACGATATTTCATTTGTCATACCAATCCCGCTGATAAATCAACTTGTACACCATTGAACAAGGGGGTGATTGACTATAGATAAGGAACTTAGCGTTTCCTATATGATATTTCATTTGTCATACCAATCCCGCTGATAAATCAACCTGTGCACCGTTGAACAGGGGGGTGATCGACTATAGATATTCCTATACGATATTTCATTTGTCATACCAATCCCGCTGATAAATCAACCTGTGCACCGTTGAACAGGGAGGTGATCGACTATAGATATTCCTATACGATATTTCATTTGTCATACCAATCCCGCTGATAAATCAACTTGTACACCATTGAACAAGGGGGTGATTGACTATAGATAAGGAACTTAGCGTTTCCTATATGATATTTCATTTGTCATACCAATCCCGCTGATAAATCAACCTGTGCACCGTTGAACAGGGGGGTGATCGACTATAGATATTCCTATACGATATTTCATTTGTCATACCAATCCCGCTGATAAATCAACCTGTACACCGTTGAACAGGGAGGTGATCGACTATAGATATTCCTATACGATATTTCATTTGTCATACCAATCCCGCTGATAAATCAACCTGTGCACCGTTGAACAGGGAGGTGATCGACTATAGATATTCCTATACGATATTTCATTTGTCATACCAATCCCGCTGATAGATCAACCTGTGCACCGTTGAACAGGGGGGTGATCGACTATAGATATTCCTATACGATATTTCATTTGTCATACCAATCCCGCTGATAAATCAACCTGTACACCATTCAACAGGGAGGTGATCGACTATAGATATTCCTATACATTTGTCATACCAATCCCGCTGATAAATCAACCTGTGCACCGTTGAACAGGGGGGTGATCGACTATAGATATTCCTATACGATATTTCATTTGTCATACCAATCCCGCTGATAAATCAACCTGTACACCCTTGAACAGGGAGGTGATCGACTATAGATATTCCTATACGATATTTCATTTGTCATACCAATCCCGCTGATAAATCAACTTGTACACCATTGAACAAGGGGGTGATTGACTATAGATAAGGAACTTAGCGTTTCCTATATGATATTTCATTTGTCATACCAATCCCGCTGATAAATCAACCCGTACACCGTTGAACAGGGAGGTGATTGACAAAAGATAAGAACCTTGGCGTTTCCTATACGATATTACATTTGTCATACCAATCCCGCTGATAAATCAACCTGTATACAGTTGAACAGGGGGGTGATCGACTATAGATAAGGACCTTAGTGTTTCCTCTACGATATTTCATTTGTCAGAGCAATCCTGCTAATAAATTAACCTGTACACATCAATAAATCAAGTTGTATTGACATTTTATAATTGAAAACAGGAAACAGTATACAGGAAGTAGTGTATTATGAACAACTTGCCCACAAATAATGTAAAATTATTTTATACCTTATGGTACGCCGCAGGTTTTCAGACTTTCTCGGGAAAATGCAAAAACAAAAATAGGCTTATAATTTTGTATTTGTACTTCAAATTATATACTGTGGTATTGTTAAAAATAACAAGGCTACATGCCGGGAAACTGGAGGGACGCAAAAAACTATCCACGACTGCTACCCACTATTCTGCAGGAACAGGACAGAACGAGTTGGTCAAGGCAAGTTATAAAAATTAATAAAATGTAAAGAGTCAACAGATGAAGAAATTAATTTGAGAGTCAGTTGATTGTAAGTTTATTTGCGATGAATTCTGAGAAATAATTTAGAAAAAAGGAGATATTTTAGTCATTAACCAGGAACGCCAGGAATTGCCTCACTCCTCCCTCAGGAATGTCGGCGAGGGAGAAGAACAGGATGCTGATGACGTAACTTGGCTCGTACCTTCACTGTTCTAACCTTGACCAACCACTCGCTCAAATTGATTGCAATTTCATAAATTACAAATACTGATATAATGTAAATACAATAATAAACCCTACATTCAGTCTCGCAGTGACTTCCGTAGTCTTTCATTTCCCTATCAAGTCTTTCAATATCTGGTTCAATGTCAGAGAATATATACTAATACCGTAAGGCAAACATTTCAACTGAAATACCTTCTAATAATTGAAACAAAGTTTGTCCGTTTTGTAGCTCTACTGTCGGCGGAGAAGATATGTATAACCGAGTTGTACGGTTATTTACTAAGAAACTAAGTGGCCTATGAAAAATCCAATAACACTATCGTTTTCTTCATTTAATTGTTCGTTTTGAATTGTGCGTTTTAAAATTTTATTACAAGTGCTAATCATTTTTTGTATCTTAGTTGGAACAAAAAAGTACCGGAATTTTAATTACTTTTCACCGTACGTATGACTTAGCATGAAAAATTCCTAATCGTGGCACAGTGTTTGTTGCTTGCTAGGCCGAACCCAGGATTGTTGGGCCAACGGCTTAGTTTACAAGACTTACAAACCATGGGAGTGGAACAGGGATGAATACTTCATGGTTATGCTGAAAATCAAACTCGGGTTGGCTGCATGGAAATCCACTGCCTTAGACTCTTAGCTAAAGCCTCTACAGAATTAACAGTCGAAAGAGATTTAAAGTAAGTTTCAAATATTCTACTTTATTTACATTTTTACGAAGTTGTTTCTCTCTTGATTAGATCTCTTAATTGGGCTTGATTACTCACCCACCTACCCTCCTGAGACTAAGCTTGATGACCCACCCACTCACCAGACACTAAGCTTGATTACCCACCCACCCAACCTTCTGAGCCTAAGCTTGCTAACCCACCCACTCTCCAGACACTACGCTTGATTACCCACCCACCCAACCTCCTGAGACTAAGCTAGATGATCCAACCACCCTCCAGACACGCATGATTACCCACCCACCCAACCTTCTGAGACTAAGCTTGATAACCCACCCACTCTCCAGACAGTACGCTTGATTACCCACCCACCCAACCTCCCGAGACTAAGCTTGATGACCCAGCCAACCTCCAGACACTAGACATGATTACCCACCCATCTAACCTCCTGAGACTAGGCTTGATAACCCACCCACTCTCCAGACACTACGCTTGATTACCCATCCACCCAACCTTCTGAGACTAAGCTTGATGACCCACCCACCCAACCTCCTGAGATTAGGCTTAATGACCCACTCTCCAGATACTAGACATGATTATCCACCCACCCAACATCCTGAAACTAAGCTTGATGACCCACTCACTTTCCAGACACTACGCTTGATTACCCACCCACCCAACCTCCTGAGACTAAGCTCGGCGACCCAGCCACCCTTCAGATATGATTACCTACCCACCTTACCTCCTGAGACTAAGCTTGACGAGCCACCCACCCAGCTTCCTGAGATTAGGCTTAATGACCCACTCTCCAAACACTAGACATGATTACCCACCCACCCAATTTCCTGAAACTAAGCTTGATGACCCACCCACTCTCCAGACACTACGCTTGATTACCCACCCAACCAACCTCCTGAGACTAAGCTTGATGACCCAGCCACCCTCCAGACACTAGACATGATAACCCACACACCTAACCTCCTGAAACTAAGCTTGATTGATTCGAAATATTCAACTCCAATTATCATGAATGACTAGCATTATCAAATAAAAAATGAAAATAAACATTGTAGTTTTATATTTTCTCTCACTCTCTTATAAGATGTCTGCCAACAAGCTGTTTTGATATTTAACATCTTATATATTAATATATTTTATAAACATAAAGAATAACTGAAATTTACATAGTTTATTTGTTTTTATCTAGTTCCCACTCATTATTTTTGATTTGGTTTACAAACTTTATAAATTAAAATGTGTTGTCTTAAGTAAATTCTTATATGAAGGACTATAGCTAAGAAGCTAAAGTGATGATTTGGCCTGCAGCCTACCCAGATTCATTTTCCGTAGTGACCACGAAGCTTTTATCCCTGATCCGCTTCAATGGTTTGGAAACCACATTTAGTTGTTGTTCCATCCAGCCTACGTAATTGGACTTGTCTTCGCTGATGAGAGGTGGTACCAACTATGCCAAGTGGAATCTCTCTACTAAAAGCCATATAGTATTTACTTGTTAATGTCGTACAAAAATGAATTAAGACCAATTACAAACAGCTGAAAGAGGTATAAAATAACTTGAGACAATAGTACAAAATTGATAAAAGTCAAGTCTACAACAAAGCGTTTTTTGAAATATAAAGAATCATATTTAATATTGATATGTAAAATATCAAATTATCAGAAATATGCATAGTATTTGACGATTTCTTAAAATAACAAGTAAATAAAAAGACACTATTATACTATAAATATTTATTAAACAATAAGCCAAAACTAACAAAAAGTATTAGAATTAGTAGATTTATATAATATATTCTTAATTAATCAAGCAATTCACTAAAGAAAAAATAATTACAATATTATAAAAACCCTTAAAGTTTTATCTAAAACAGAAATACAATAATACAACTTAACCCTCAACACTCATTCTCACGACTTGCTGATACTTTTACCAAAACATCTTCACATAAAAAGTCATTTGTCAACATTGTCCTTAATGTAAAAACTCAGTTTTATTACGATAGGCTTTAAATGTAGTAGGTACTCTAAAGTGTTATTTTACATTACAATGTGGGCTGACGTAAATGTTCCAAACTGAATGGCAAGTTAAATTTAAATCATTCTGCTAAAACTACAAACATTATTCTTACCACTTTCAAAAAGTGTAATGAACGAGTAATAAAATAAACTTACGACCGATTGTAAAATAAAATTTAAAACTTAGTGTACTCTAATTGCATGGTTTTGTAAGGAGAGATATTTTCAGGGCATAGCTAGGGATCCTATTTAACTATCTTTTATTCAAGCCTTTATTTTATCAATTGGATTTAGATTAAAATAATTGTTATTGAATTCCAATGCTCATTTTGTACGGAGTGATGTATCTGGATGTATGGGCTAGAAGCCATACATTGAATTTGGGGGAGTGGGGTTATGTACGGAATGGATCAAATATTTTCCTACCTCTTGGTAAGTAAAATTTGTAATCTCATTTTGTATTTCATTTTAAAATTAAAATAAAACATATTTTTGAAAACAGAAAAATTGTAAACTACAAATATTAATTATTAAAATAAAATGCACAAAATAAAATGTTTGCCAACAATTTGTGAAACACAAAAAATGGCTGAACAATTTAAGAGACCGAGTGTTTTAAATTCTTTACAAAATAAAACAAGAGTGAAAACAATTACTATAAGTAGCAATATACGCTTGATTTTTAATTATAATTATAACGAAATAAATTCACTAATCAATAAATATTTGGAATTCAATTTTTAAAACAGTTTATAATTATTGGTAACTAAATGAGGTTGTTAGTCAGCATTATATATATAATGATTTTCCTGTTCATACAGTATATTTTGGTTATTATATTCAAAATAATGTTTTAGAAGAAATTTTACAACTCTTGTTACATTTATTAAAAAAACGGCAACAATATTTCCAGGTTTAGCTTTAAATTTTTATCTTGTTATAATGATAGTTCTACATCTGTAATGTGAGTGGACAGACATTATATACGTTCAGCTAAGACTTTGTCATTACTTTTACAACAATAACGAGTTTTGAATTAGATTTATACTTATCTCCGCTGGAAGATATTCCTCTCAACTTCTTTTGAATCTAGCTAAGCCACTGATATCTACTAACTTAAAAGATGGCCAAACAAAACACATTTATTTATAAAATATTAAATTGAGTTTATATGATATTCTTGTTTCAAATTATCTTACTTTCCAATATTTGGTAAAAATACAAAATGTGTTGAGATCAACAAGGATTTTATAATATAATAAGTGTTATGTAATAATGTTTATTAGTCTGTTATTGTATGAAAATGTGATAAAAAATAATACTTATAATTATTCACAGATAATTTAGAATTAAACATAAATCTATGAAATATTATTTTCAACGGGTAAGTCTCTATTGAAAACTTTGCACTTTAAAATGCTAATCTCCAAAATAGTTAACTAATTTAAGTTTGAGAACCACAAGAAAAAAGTCTTTATTGGAAAAAATGATTCTAACGGTATACTTAATGTCTATGTGTTGGAGATATTTATTGGGGCAGGCAGTTGGTAGCTGGCAGTTGTTGATGGCAGTGTAATATTATTGCCAATACTATTTGAGGAACAATACATTTTAAAAATAGTTTAATAATTCAGAACAATCTGTCATGTGCAGTAATTCACAGGTCTCGATGCTACATTATCTTAAATGTAACAAAACACTCTTTAAACAATGATATATTTACAGTAATAATTGTTTATTATAATATCGGTACATGTATCTAAAAAAATTTAGCAGTTATAAATTATATTTATAATATTAGATATTTATAAAACATTTAGTTATAATTATTGGCAAAATTTTGAAACTAAAATAAAAATATGACCTTTTTGTTGGGTATTGGCTGCAATAGCACTAACGGACAGTGACCAGAAACCCACAACCACAAGGTGCAGAAATAGGACAGGATGAAAGGTAAGGAGAGAGTGGGCAAGAGATAGTGACCAAGAAAGGCAGAGGTAGAGAGTGCAATCCCCAGAGGGGAGTTCTCCCTCCTGCGAGCAGAGAGACTCCTCTCTTACCGTCCGTTCATGCTATTACACGCCAGCACTGGCTTTATCAGTCTGCATCACATTCTCAACACAAGTTGGATTCATCGTCTTTGGTCAGTGTGTGGCCATTCTGAGAAATGGAAATACTCCGAAGGCTGCGTGACCGCTCAAACAAACTGGGGTCTGTGTAGATTGGCTCGCTAGGGTCCTCGAACATCTTGCTGCTTAGGACGGAAGCCATAGTTGCTGTCCGAGACGGCTCCATCACAGACCGATTCCTAGGAACACAGTTTGTACTGTTAAGATAAAATTATTATATAAAAAGAAAAATAAGTTTACAATAATACCAAGTATTGAGAATCTTCTATGAAAACAATGTATTGAATTGACAATGCAACAATTATATACATTGCAATACATTTATTTGCACATAACATTTACAAATTTTCATATAGCAACTAAATTGATACATTGTCATGTTAACTAAGATTTCACTATATTTAATTAAAATTGAATGAGTAATTTTTAAAATGGATTATGTATGTAACACTTGCTTATAAGAATTTCTATAAAGTATAACATTTATACATTTTTTAACTCTTACACATTTTTTTGATTCCTAAAATGTTGTGATTTGTTTCCGTCCTAATATTGAGATCTCCTAAATTATTTAAGGCTTTATGTTCAGTATAAATCCATTTTGTTTCAAATATTTAGTCAGGTTGTTAAGAGTTTTACATACCTTTATATGTAGATCTTGACAATTATTTTCCTTTATTATTACTTATGTATTATCTGCATACAGTGTAAATAAAGATGTGTGGATATAATTTGTAATGTGTATAAATACAATATACATATATCATATGGTTTTTTGTCAGCTACCATTTTTTTTATTTTTTTATTTAAAATTATGTAAAAGCTGAGTTTTATAGTTGGACAAAAAGTCCAAAAGTCATTTTACTATAGTAAAAAATAAAAAAATAACAAATGATCTCTTGTCACAAAGCCATTCTCCTCCATCAAGCCATTTAAGACCTGCCTTACTGATACAATGACCCCCCCCCCCATTTAAATACAATGAGAACATAAGAGGCCCCAGTGTAGACCATTGTAGAGCTCCACAAGGTATGACTTGCCTAGTAGAAAATATTTTACCTGAATATCTCGAAACTCCTGTTCTATGTTTTCTGTAATATATTTAACAAGCTAACAAACACAAGGATTTTGTATTAATGCCAAGTTACTTACGTCTACCAACCATTAGATTCATATCAAAAGCCTTGGATAGGTTACACCCAAACCCTCAAGAATTAGTCAAGCTAAAATGTGAAGTCTTTAAAATATTATAACCCTTTAAAAACTTTCACACCAAAAGCTAACCACCCTGTATATGTGTGTGAGAACTGGTGACTTCATTATTTTAATAATACTGTATTTATATTATATTAAGAACTCAAATAAATGAATGAAATGAAAATTCACCTTACATTCTTATATATGAGGTAAGGTGACACAAGAGCTGCCCACCATCTGCACGCTCAGTGTTATTGACATACAGTGGGCTACACGTACAGTGGTATTGATCCACCCGCCCACCCATACACGTACAGTGGTATTGATCCACTCGCCCACCCATACACGTACAGTGGTATTGACCCACCTGCCCACCCATACACGTACAGTGATAATGATCCACCCGCCCACCCATACACGTACAGTGGTATTGATTATGTTACTGTTCACCAATGAAAGTGGCTATACATTAATTTTCATTGTCATAAGTTTTGACCAATTAGTCAAATAAGAATGTAGAACAGTTTTGAATTTTCATAAGAAAGTATTAAATAAAGATCAATAATGAACAAATTCAAGAAAAAAATATTTAGTGTAAAAATTTTTTAAGTTAAAAAAAATTTAAGAGCTACTCTTATTTTACCAGGTGAAGTTAGGGCTAAGAAGCCCTCTCTAACACTTAACCTGGGGACCAATGGATTAATGAGACTTCCGAACATGGGAGCGGCAGGGCAAAAACTGTTTACGGTCTTATCGGGAATCGAACTGGGATCGATTGCATGGCAAGCCGTCGCCTTAGCCCCTTATCTACGGCTTAAGTTATTAGAAAGGTTTGCTATTTTATTTCACCATGAATTAAGTCTTCTATGCTTCAGTAACTACGTCAAACTACTCACTATATTGATGTATTTATTAATAATTTGAGGAACATATAAGTACATTAGTAGGAAAAAAAAATGTTTTAACTCGATAGTTTTTATATATATTTTTCTCCTTTATTGTTGCTGAGCAAAAATCAACAGTTATACCAAAATGGTTCTTTAACACAATTTACACAAAGAAGCACCAAATACACAACTTTAAAAATATCTATGGAGGAGGTAAGTTCAAATGTCCTTGTTATTGCCATGGCTATATAGGTTATTGTACACCCTCACTTAGTGAGTTACAATAACCTATAGTTTTTGTACCATCCCATATATGGTTTTTCAAAAACCATATGCCCTTTGAATAATGTTACCCATACAAATACTATCCCTAATCTTTAATGCAACTGAATATTGACTTTGTAATATATGTACTCAATTCTGCATAAGACAGAGAATCACACCAGAATATTTTTTAGAAGATTATTATAGAACATTCTTATTGCTGAATACAAATTGTCACAAAAATGAAACGTAATTTAAAAAAGACTCCTTTCGCATTACCTTAAGCTAAAGAAGTTTTTCTGTGGCGTGGTGTTAAGCATGGAGAATATACTCTGCCTTCCTGTTGATGCATCTTCATGAAGATGACAAGTGCTATTTGCAAGTTTATTTTTCTTCGAAATTGTCCAATAACGCCTGAAAAGTTGTAAACTTTAATGAGTCTGAATTTAATTTATCATGCACTAATTTATAATGACTGTCCATAAATTTGTAATTAAAGATATCTACAGTGTTATATATTAAACATGAGTTTATATAAACATACATTTAATTTGAGTTAAATTATATTTTCACTTTATATAAGAAGCAAAATGTTTTCTAAACTAGAGTTATAAATATTTTTGATAAAAAAATTTCAAAATATCATTGTTGGGAACACTAACTGAACACTAATTTGAGTGACTTGTATAATTCTGAAAATTCGGTCAAAACTTGTCATGTTTTCCTAAATGTAATTCTTAATTTTAATGACATAATTTTTATCTTTTTCGGTATGAACTAGGAGGAGGTAAATAGTATATTTATATGTTTAATGAAACAAGTACAGTTTTGAAATAAATTGCCAATTAAAAGAAGTTATAGATAAATTTAACCATTGAATATTTTTTTAATATTAATTATATAAAATAAACTGTTACGTACTTGTAATAAAAGGCAGTAGTTGTGATGGCTGCTATAAACAAAATAAATATAACCACCATAGTAAGAACCAATCCATAATATTCCCGACTTGTAAGGCAGACACTCTGCATCAGGAGGCGGGCGCTTTCTGCAAGGCGCTCTTGCTGAGGCATCTCATAGCGGGACTCGAATACCTAGTGGTGTCAAAAAAACCAATTATTTCAGGTGGATTATTTTATAAAACACAACTTAACCGTTGTGTTTGAATGATAATATAGTTAAAATATGAATATTTTAAAAAAATAATTAATTGTTATGTTAGTTATATAAATATGAATTATGATTTGCAAACTTACTGTAGCGTAATGTCTACCAACAAAAATATTAAATTAAGATGGAAATTACAAATTTTCAAATCACTGTCACTTTACTAGAGGAGTTTGGAAAATAATTAATTGGTGATCTCAATTGTATGAACTATGACATGTGCTGTGGACTTTTCTTCTTTATTAAGATTTCTGAGGTTTTCTACCTCTTTTTAAATTATCCTTGGTCAAGTATTCTCCTTGCCCTTTAAACTGTGAAAGTTTTGCATCCAAAAGAAAACCATGCAAATATATAACCTTGCAAAAGATTTTAGTTGATCTAACTCAGGAATAACCTTGTTTCATACTTTTTAAATGAAATATTTTTCAAAGTGTTGCAGTAATGATGATAACAATAGTTCAATTAACTAACTATAAGAAACATTACAAAATGTCATCTCACCTCTATCATCTCCCGAACTTGTTCTTCTTCTTCTGTTGAGTTGTCAGATTTTGTGGTTTCCTCGACTACTTCAGATACTGGTTTAGCAGCCTCCACTTCCCTTCGCTTCCTGCCTAGAGATGGTTCATTCTTTCCTGAGGGTGCAGTGCAGTAAGCCTGAACATAATATTCATTTGTTTAGGATTTTAAAAAAAATCTGATTTTACTTTTTTATTTATGTTTTTCAGTAATATTAACTTTTTAATTTTTTAACATTCCGTAGAATGAGGAAGGAGGGCTGAAAGGCAACATGGATAATCCTGTAGCTTCTGGTAAATTGCTTCCAGGAAGAAACCTTCCTTACCCAATGAGAGAGAACTCTTGCTTTCATCAACAATGGACCCAATACTTATAGACTTCGTTTATTCAGGTATTTTTAATTGTTGTATACAGCAATATAACTCTTGTGCAACTACTGAAGACTACAATGGGCAACTTACTTTATGACAATTTGTTAATTTATTGCTGTATTGAAGAATTATGAAAATTATAATCAAACATTAGAAGATAATATCACACAACTGCCACTGATCTAATACTGAATGGTCTGCCACAGGGGTCTGTACTTGCTCCAATTTTGTTCAAAGTGTATACCGCTGACATCTCAATCACAAAACCTAGAAAATTTATGTTTGTAGATGATATTGCTTTTCTTATTGATACAAGGACTTCTGAGCTACTAAAGAAACTCTCACAAGTGACCACACAACCTTGGAAGAATATTTTATAATTTGGAAACTAAATCCTAACGCATTAAAAACGGAAGTGGCCTGCTCCAGTATTTTATATTTCCCCTGACATTTATTTTAAAATGAAAATATTATATTTTCTAGTACCGGCTGACAGCCTTCTCGGCAAGTCTTCACAGTGGCTTCAAAAACAAGGAAGTTTGATTCTGGAATTTTGAAGGCGTTAAACCTTGCCTCGAGTCCATTGCCTTCACGAGCGCGATCTAGGCCAGGGAACACGTAATTGTCAACAGGACACCTGAGAACATAAAAAGAATACAACTTAATTTGATAAACTGCATAGAAAAAAAGAAACCATCTCCATTTATGTTTAATGGTTCATATAATTTTAGATTAACAGTTTGTTATAATTGTGTGTAGCATTCTTTAAACATCTAGCCAACCATTATTAAATTCAGTCAACTCTCAATTACCTGCATTGCTATAATTCAAATATAATCCAAGCATTTTGATTGAACATCCTGGAACCATAAAAGTGACTTTGATTGAATATCTCACGGAAGACACTTAAAGACATACTTGTTTTGTAAAAGTTTAGATGCCAGTTTTGAATAATGCTTGAATTAAAAAATCTTACAGTTAAATGATTTTTTAATTAATAACAAGAGACTTTTTTTACGGATAAATATGCTTTATTGTGTGTATGTTGTGTGTCTGTTGTTTTAAACAAACAGTACAGGTTTTATACATACATAGAGGTAGAGACATACTGACACCATGATGTTCTATTTTGCAGAACTTATATAGTACTGTTACACTATACTGTATTTTTTTCAGTTTAATGTATCATACTTGAGTTCTATGCTTTAATATTTTGATAATAGTTTTATGCTGAAAAAGCCTTCATCACATAGTTTTTCATGAATTTTTGGTTTATCCATGGTTCAGTAATTGATCCATAGCTGTTAAACTACACACTCCACAGATAATCAAGAGATACCGGCTATTCCTCCTTGATCGGTAGAATGGATTTACCTACTAGCTACAAAAGTAGAGATCTTCTTCTCTTAACTGTTTTATTACCATATTTTTAAAAAGAAGTTGAATATGTTCATTCAAAAAACATTCATTCATAAATCAGCATGTTTTTGTGAATAAAGTAATCTGATGGGACATTGTATCTTCATATAGCTATACAAATATGGAACTTGATTTGACATGCATTATAAATTCTGTCAGCCATAGGATCGAAGCATTATCACAAATTTCATACCCATAAACAGCATAGTGTCAATAGAGAAATCCTGTTGCCAGTGGTCATGACCAGAGGGATCAGATGTTAGCACAAGGTGATGGTGTCAAGCAATGGCTGTCTGTTGGATAAGTGACCTCTGAGTTATCCCATTAATCGAAGGCCATTTGAGTAGTGGTAATATGTTAATATTTCCGATCAAATCATTTATATCAAATTACTCTGAGTATATCATTAAAATCTCAATTTGATATTTTGCAAATTCAGATCTACACAATTTAGTTATATAACAACTAGAGACTGATATGCTTACCCGAATCTGTCAATTAGTTGAACAGATCGGCCTGAGTAAGGGTCCCGTGCAATTACATTGGTCGCAAAGATGTCAGTGGCATAGTTGTAGCCTTCCTGGGACTCCAGACGGAAAGTTAATGGATCTCCCACTGCAATCGTGTTGGTCGGTCGATCTTGGAATAGAATGTACAATCGTACTCGAGAACTCAATGAATTCTCTGCAGGTAGATACTCTATTGGAATTGGACTTCCTGAACTGAAAGAAGACAAATTGTTTAAACAGTGGACTATTCGGTACATTTATGATATATAATATACATAAATAAAGAAACTACTGCTGCCATACATAAACTTGGACATAATGAGTTGGATGCTGCTATAGAGTCATTAGAATACAAACACTGCTGAAGGACGTAACTGTGTTCAGACTAGCTGATGAGGTGTCTAGGATATTGATGAGCCCACTAACTAGGATGTGAGAACTGGGAATAGAATTTGTGACCTATACAATACTACCGCATGCTATTTATTTTATGATAATCTCTAATTTCCTGAATTTCCCAATCAATCTCTTTTGACATTTTAAATCAATTTTTCTTTCTGAGTAGCATTAGTTAATTAATATTAATTGGTAACAGTACTACATTCACTCATCACATTATTCAACTGTCATATTCTGTGACGGACATGTATAAATAACTTAAGTCACGCGTGAATAACTCTTACATGATAAAGTAAATAACGATAAGTAAAGTAACTTAAAGATAAAATTTAGAAAAGAGAATAACAATGGAATAACATGTATAGCTAACTGATTTACTTCTGATATCATCTTCCTTATGAAAATATAGTTATTCTAACAAATCTGTTTTTCCATGTCCTCTAAACATTTCCCAAAAAATGAAATATCGGAACATCCTTCCCCATTTAATCTAAATGTTTCCATGAATATAAAGTGTGAGAACATTGCTAGCCTGCTCGTCATGCTATAAATAAGTAAATTTTAAAAAGTTTATTTTTAAAGTAAAATACTACTTGATATATATTTTATAATGTTTTTAAATCGTGGTTTTTTTCAAAAAGTGGTTTTACCACAGGTATATCCATTATCATGTATAGAACATGTATTTTTGCAATGCACATAGGGTAATATATAAGGAACAAAAACACAATAAAATCATTAGTATCAAGGAACCGTTTGATGAGAACTTACTTGGCCGTCATGTAGCTGGAGGTGACTACAGCCTCACCAGGTCCACGGAACAGACAAGTCAGGTTGTAGCGTTTGTCTCTCCCTGTCTGTACGTAGTCACTGAACTGCACTACCACAATGTTGGTCATAGTGTCTCCATACTGAAACCAAAAAAACAAACACACCAAGTCATACATAGAATGAAAAACACTCGCTCACCATTTCATTAACTAGGATTTATTTTAAGGGCTGTTTTGTTTAAGATATAAATAGGCGCATTTGGTATTTTGAGGCTGATATCTTGAGTGTTCATATGAATTTGCCAACAAAATAATAAAATATTTAATCCCTATTTTGTCTTGTTTCTTAGAAGATTTCTTTTTAGCAAGTTTCTGAAAATACATTTCAGAACTGCTTTTCTAAAAGTTTTTCTTGGTGTGTTGCTGTCACTTTTCCTATTTTATTACCACTATGAACTAAATTTCATCTGTTAACTATACCTCTTAAAAATCCTAATAAACTTTCATAGGATAAGTATCAGTTCAATATGTATTTTTTTGTATATTTTGTAACGTTTTTAAATTGTGGTTTTACCACAGGTATACCCATTGTCATGTGTACAACATGCATTATCGCAATGAACTAGGCTAATATATAAGAGACAAAGTCACAAAAATCACTAGAAACAAGTAAACTCAAAGGTAAATGTAGTAATTATAAGGCTACCTTTTTAAAAATATTATAGTTGTAATATCAAATAATTCATAATAATATTGGTAAAACTCTCATTTCAGAGTATAATTAATAAAAACCTTAATGACAAATGAAGATAGTAAAAATATGACTTTTGAGTATGTTCCTCCCCCCACCCTCATAATTAGGGATGTGCCAACCAGCTACTTTTGCTTAACTGATGTAACAGTTCAATTTGCCAGCGTGTATCAGTTTAAATTAACTGATGCAAAGTAACAGGAAGTCAGGCATTCAGTTACTGTTGAAACTAACCACAACAGCCCAAACGAATTAGCAATTTGTTTTGAGTATTCACTGAATGACAAGTACAAAATGATTTATTTAAGACTCGCATCAGTTTTCATGTTTCAACAGGAAATCAACCGACTGTTGTGTTGTCTGAAACAAATCAGAAGCAGAACAGGCGAGCAGGATGTGTGAAATATCCATTTCTTGTTGCAATTAGGTGGTCTTGTGCATCAGTTAATTTTTGCATCAGTTAAATTGTATCAACTGATGCAAAGAAACTGATGCGGTTACTTTTGGCCATCCCTACCCATAATAGAGATGACTGTATTTTGGTTATATGGATTATGGTATTCATAGTTGTTAGAAAATAGTAGGTCAGGGATTAATTCTATGATGAGATGAGTCAATTGATTACTGATTGGAGTATAAATATATTTAGAGAAAGAGATTTTGTGATTCATAGTTGTTTGAGCTAAAGAGTTGAAATATTAGATGGCAATCTACTTCATTGATGTAATATTGAAGAAAGTTCTGATAACAGCTGATTATATTATCTCCTTCTCATTTTTCTTATCTTACCCGTTGAGTGCCGCAGTCTGGGTAGCCCTGGGCCCCGCTGATCCTGAGCACATTTACAGTCCCTCCATTTCCCCTGTAGAAACACCTATCGTAGAATCCGTATGTGTAGATCCTTCCCACGAATGGTTCAGGAGTTCTCAGTGTGAACTCCATTCCGTCTTCACTGCACACTTGGTTAACTGAAAGTTCAAAATATTAATACAGCAAGGTGATAGGCATAGATGAAAATAAACAATGAAATAAAAAATAAATAAATAAATACTCATACAAATGTAACTTAAGAAATTGAGAATATTTATCTTGTTAGAGGTCTTTGACTACAAAAAGGAAAAACAGCATACAGTACCTCTAAAAAACTAACATTTACTTTTAAAAATTAAAACAAAATCATTATATGCTAGTATTCAAATTAAATAATTAGTTAAATAATCCAAATAAACTTAGAAGATAACCAAAAACATTAATATTGTTATTTAAAAATAGACATTATATTTTCATAATATTTTTATATTTTACAAATCTCTAAATAGTTACCTTTCCTAAAAAAATACCTACCATCAAGGCATTCTCCCCCAGGCCCAGACCGAGCACTGGATCTCTCATAGAAGTCAAACTCTCCATTGGTCTCAAAGAATGCTGGATTGCTTGGATTTAGGTCTCTCGAGTCATGGTCGCTCAACTCACAGTTATCTCGTGGAGGGCCAAATGGTGCAGTATATGGTCTGAAAGATGTTATTTTAGCCAGTTACATATTTATAGTAATAGGCCAAATTATGTATTGGCAATATGCTACGTAAAATAAAGTTACATTAACAAGTACAATTATAGTAATAATGTAATATTATAAGAGGATAAACAATTGTTTGCAGGAAAGTGAATTTTAAAAGAGATTGCTGTCAGAGACAATTTTTCATCTATGAACAGTCAGTTGGTACTGTTCTGCGGAGCAGTTTTCTATGAATATCAATGTACATGGGGCTGAGTTATGTGGGTTAGCTAGAATGCTCATGAGAAAGTTTTTCAAAATTTAAGACACACAGCTGTTATGAGGCAAGAGTTTTTAATATTGAATATTTTACGCTTGTTAGTATTGTACAATTCCTAACAACCTATTGTTACCGCCTCATTGATACTAACACTACCTGCCACTAGTGGCTTTAACAACCTGCCATTAACACACAAAAACGGCTCATCAGTATTCGGCCTTGAGTGATGGCACATCATTCTAAATAAGTTACAATGTCTCTTTAAGTTTACTCGTGGGCTTAAAATATCTTGAAATATGAATTTTCCAGATGAGTAAACTTGTTTTGATTCCCTGTAGGCTCAAGATTGCTGTGAAATGTAGATCCTTTGCGTATAAAAGCCCTAAGTGGTTTCCGTTCCTCTAAAGTTTAATGTAAAGAGTAGGATCTCCCCATATCCATTTGTTATTCTCTACAGGTTCTTAGTCATTGGCACTTGTCTTTGTGAATTTGATGTGCTTCTCTCCCATGAAGTATTTGGAAATGAATAAAAAATGTAATTATCTCATGGAACCAATCTTAGTATATCAAATGTTACTGGACCACTATCTTACTGCTCTAACTACTACATAGATACTTTGCCTGTTGCCAATATCTGGGAAATCAGAGCAGTACTTTATAGATAAGATAAGATAAGAGAATTGTTCAGTTAAAAACAAAATACTTCTGATGTTTTTTGATAGACTGAACGGTTACGATGAAACCGACTTACATTACAATTAAAAGTGTGAATTTTGATGGACAAATAAATTCTTCCCAAAATCATTAAACGTTGATAAATAAATAAAGTTGACTGAAGTGTATCATGCCTTCCATATATCTGGCGTGTCCAACCAAAAATGTGACAGTTCTCTCCCCATCATAGTATAAGAGATCATCTCATTTTTGGAGGTTAGTTTACTTCATCAAAATAAATCAAGCGTTAATTTCCATGAAATGTGTCTTTCTACATCAATTGGTAGTATTCACAGCATACATTTTAGGTTTTTAGAATCATTGCTAATGAGAATTGGTGGAGTTGTTAGTCCAATAGAGGTAAGACAGTTAAGGATAGATAGTTCATTCCTGTTAAACCTGTTTTTTAGTTAATGCCAATGTTCAAATAAGAAATAAACTTTTACACTGCCCTAAATAAATCACCAGCTAGAACCAATTTATAAAAATCCACAGCTACTGTATCATACTTGATTTTGAGGGGAACAATAAATAAATGTACAGCAAATAACAATTAAACTATAATACAGTACAATTTTTACAACCATAGACTGGGCTGTGCACTATTAACCTAAACTAATGAATGTAGTCTAATGAGTCATTCCTGCTTTGAGTGAATGTTTGTAAGACGCCCTTTACAATGATACTCTTCCTCGCCCCTCGCCTACCGCCACTTCTGGAGCCTGAGTCTACCATTATACAAATTTAACTGTACCACTATTTTACATTATTTTAATTTCAATACCAGAATTAATATCCAGTTTTTCTGCATCTCACCTGAAGTTGAAAGCTCTACAAATGAAGTCTTGAGCTTCTGTACAGGCCCTCTCACAGACTACCAGTGATGGCACGGTAAGAAACCTTCGCACAAACTGTCGTCTTGCTCGCATTCTTACTCCAATCTTGAAATATAAATCAAAATAACATTATAAGAATAATAATAATCACAAGGATTTTATGTAACCTTATTAACCTTTATTACATATAGTTTTTTCCCTTAACCATTCTTTTGTATTTCATATTGTGTTTTATATTTTGTTATAACTGTGCTATGTCTGATATTTTTCAAGAAGACGTAGTCTATAAGCATGCAGTTTTTAAGGTTTTCTCAAATTATTATGGGTTAAGAGAAATAACTATTTGTAAATTTAATGTAGACTAAGGTACAGTAAACCTCAATATAATGGACCCCGATTTAACGTACTTCGGATTTAACGGACAGCTTACAGCTGCATTACAGTATCTAAAATTCTATATATCACGGAATTAAGGTTATTAAGGAATTTTTGTAGAAAAATTGTAATTTATAAAATGTGTAGGTTAATCACCTTTATACAATATTTATTTGCATATTTTATTAATCTTAGAGTTAGCTATTAGCTGGCAGTTAGTGTTGATTAAGATGTGGCAATCTCATAACAGCTTAAGGTGAGTTCACCCTGATTTAACGGACAATCAACTTTAACGGACTAGAGACTGTCCCATATAGTCGGTTTACTGTATTAATATCCGAAAGTGACAGGAGTTTTTATACCTGTTGAAACGTTGTGCTTGTTCCCTAAAAAACTTGAAGCATTGGAAATCTCAAATAATTTTGTACCAATCATGAATAATCCAATGCCAAAAAACAACTTTTAAACAACAATTTACCTGCTTATATGTATCTCCTTCATCACATCTTGTGGTAGTAAATGGTCTGTCAGGTCCATATGGTCCGTAGGGTCCAGCAGGAGCTCCTCCAAAACCATAACCTACGGCTGATCCTGCCGCTACTGCTCCAGCACCTGCTCCATATCCCCCATACTCGGCTCCATGGCCCCCTACATGGCCTCCTACAGGGGCTGCCCCCACAGGAGGACCCCATAAACCAGGACCATCTGCAGGGAACGCATTTCCTGGAATATGACCCCCTGAACCATAACCTGGAAACGTTCCTCCACTCCCCCCATAAGCTGGAAATGAATTTCCCCCGACATTTCCATAGGGCCCTCCTACTACTCCACTCCCAGCACCAGCTCCACCAAAGGAACTGCTCCCACCACTGTATGATCCACCACCGTATGAACCACTTCCCCCACCATAAGAAGCAACACCACTACTGTAGGTTCCCCCACCTCCTGTAAAGCCCCCCACAGGTCCTGCTGGTCCATAGCCACCACCTAAAAAAGATGGATGGATATTATCATTTTGTAAATATAATTATCAATAATTGATAAGGAACTGAGGTTTTATCTAACCATAACAATAGGTAATATTGCTTATCTGTTCTGCTGTTTTTTTCTTTTTTCAAATCACTAACCAAGCATGTCAGTTTTTTTATCGTCATTATTGTTTGTTTAGAATTAGCACAAACTGTTATGATATGGTTTGATGGTTTTTATTTCTAAGTGTATAGGTAGGTTTCTATTTGTCAGTTTTTGTTCTATTGCTTGTATATGTCAGATGTTGTTTGGGCGAGCCAGTGGCCGAGCAGTCTAAGGCGTCAGGACTTTGAGCTTGGGTTAGAGATAGCCCTGGTTCGAATCCGGCCTGGACTGCAAGATTTATCAGTAATATTCACCTTCTACTGTACTGGCTCGCCCCCTTACTCTGTCTGAATAAGTTCCTCGCACAGACAGTAGTCTATAAGGAATGGGCAGAGTAAGGTTAAGAAGGTGATTGGCCTCTACTTTTTTGATAAAAAAAATAAATAAAAAAAATAAAATAAGATGCTATTTCTTTTTACATTCAAGTATAATAATGTCAAACGGTTCATAGTTGGGAATCATTTTTTATATAATATTTCTTGAGGAATGTACTTGATGGAAGTATATTATACTTCAGATTTTTATATATTTTATATTGTTATTAACTTTGTCAGTGTGTGATTTGTCTAGTCAATCAGCCCTTTTTAAATTTAGTAAATTTATCATGTAAAACTACTTTTTAATCTAAGCCTAGAAAAATGTCCCCATTCTACCCAGGAAATTCTCATTATCTTTTGATAATTTATAACAAAGTCATAAATAACGAAGTCATGCGTAAATCATCTTTCCATATGTAAAAAAAAAACTAGGTATAGAGTGTTAACAAGTTAGTAAGTAAATTACTTACAGAGTTCTTTAATTTATATATTTTTATATATAAAGTTTTTTAATTTTTTTAAATTTATATAGTATTATTATAAATAAAGCACATACTATTATACTCTAAATAGGTCCTCTCTTTCATTCCATGTACCCTTTCTTCCAACCTGCTGACCCCTCGCCCAGCCTTTCGATATGCTGGGCATTAAGTGTGTATTAAGTGGAAGAGAGGACTTTATTCTCTCTTCCACTTCTTTAGATTATTCTTAAGTGTAATAATAATCTAAAGAAAGAAGCGACTTTATTCGCCCCTTATAAAGTCGATTTTCATTACATATGCTCTTTGGGGCTGCCAAACTATCTTATGTATACTAATATTTCTCACGCTTATCTACACTATTGTTTATGAGTCACCCTCTGAGCTAGGCACATACTTATTTGAAGAGATAGTGAGTGATCACTTGAAAACTCTTTTTCCCATAACAGGTTAGTAAACCTGTGTATAGGTCTAGAATTAGAAATTTTGTTCCATTCCTCTTTTTAAGCATTCAACATGCTTCATTCAGCTTTAGCCTAAATCATCTAACAATTACAGTAGAGTCATATGGCTATGAAGTGCATGATTAGAGCATATTAAGAGTAATGTGAACGTAGAGTGAGTATTGAGGAGTGATTGTGGATTTTCTAAATAAGTATTTATCTAGGTGCAGAAATCAGATAAAACAAATGGTGCACTCACCTATAGCTGAATAAGGGGGTCTACCATGACCATGGAAGCTGGTGTCTGAACCTAGCGGGTCTGGGCGGAAATGTGAACCCCCTCCAGCCCCTCCTCCTTCTAATGAACCATCGCCATAGTAATCTATATAAATAGTAAATAATGTCAACTGTTTTATATAAATTATCTCAGAAGATTAATGTTAATTGAGTGACCTATATTATTTTACATTTTATAATTTATGGATTTTAGAGATTTTTAATTAGAAGAGTCATGAAGAATACTCTACCTTTTATGGTTTTAAGATGACTAATGGGAGTAAGGTTTTTTTACCATAACAATATTTTAACTCAATTCAATTCATTTATTTCCAAAGTTTTATAACATGCAGTCCCAACAAGCCAACATGGCTTGTCGTTGGGTGCTGATAATATATACACACAAATTTTACAATATAAGAATAAGAAAAAAAGAAAATTTTGTAAATTAAACAAGGAAAAACTAATTTATGGTAATGAAAATAAAGAAAATAGCACTCTGTAGCAGTGGTGTACAATAACTAATACAATTAAAACAACTAAGTGGTGAAAAGAAAACTATACTTGAAACAACATAAAAAAAAATATACAATACAATCTAAATATCTGACAAATTAAATAAAAGAAGTATTATAAAGAGCAAAATATAATAAAGTTCGAATAAATATGCATAGAATTACATGAAAATACACGTATACGTATACATACAAATATGCATATATACATACGGTACATACACACACATTCACACAATATAAAAAAGAAAAATATGATATCAACATAGCACTATGGAAAAAAATTATAATAATAATTAAATTGTCATATATATTATATGACAAAACGAAAACTTCAAAAACCTTCTTAAAATATTTATATATCAAATTTACTAGCCTAATTTATCAATACTAACATATTAACACAAAACTTTATTCAATAAAAAGGAAAAAATCACCAATCATATATATCTCTATCAACAGAAACAAAATAAAAAACCGATATAGATTTGATATTCTTAAACCTTTTTTGAAATTGATAATCAATCGGTATCTCATTTAATGATAATAATAAAACAATTTTTCTAGCACTAACAAATTACCAAATGTTTTCACCCCGACAGATTGACACAGATTTACCTGTGTAGAAAAGTGAAAGTTTGAGTTCAGGAAAGATTCGTTATTTTTAAATGTAATGTATAGTTTTTGTTAAGTAACCTATTAACAAAGCCACTGCTATGATAGTTAAAGTATTTTGAGCTCTCTTGTAAAACAGGTATAATTTTTTTATGATATACTTTATCATTATATTTATTTTAGATACATTTCTAAATTCACTGTGTTAGCCGGCGTGGTGGCTCAGTGGCTAAGGCTTCGGACTGCGGAGGGCAAGGTCCAAGGTTCGAATCCCCACTGAGCCAACGGTCGGTACTTCACTCGTTGAATAAAGTTGACGCACAGGCCTGTAGGCCCATGTCAACTGGCGAGTGAAGTTTTAAATTTAATAAAAAAAAAAAAAAAATTATATTCAAGTTCCAATTCAGGAAATTAAATTTTGATTTAATATTCAACCACATATCTATTATGTACATATTAATAGTTAAGAGGCAAAGTGGACCAACCCAAAATTAGTAATTTTTAGGTGACAACACTACTACATGCAGAAAATTAAGTTCTTTTTAATGCAAAAATGGACCAACCTCTATAACCTATGGTTTTTATTTTATTCCATGAAATAGCTTAGTTCAGTTTGCAACTACTTTTCTGTATTTAGTGTGAATTTGGACCAACCTATTTAAGTTATATGTAATGTCAAATCTTAATTACGTTAAAAGTAAAATGGACCAACCTCTATGGTTGAATTTTATTTTCTATATTCCTGTCTTTAGTGTTTTTATTTCTTATTCGCTGAACATATGTTTGTTTGGAGGGAAACCTATGTTTCAGGTTGTGTTATATTATAGGGATGGGAAATGTAGTTCATCACACGGAGTTAGTTCACTCCGGAGTTATAATGACTATTAATTTATTTAATTATTAAAAGTTATTATTATTTAATTATTTTACAAAGAAAAAAGTATGGATGTCTTAGGAATTTTCCAGCGGAAAGTAAAGTATTGTATATTTTATATGCATATATTTATGACATATAATACTCATTTATTCTAGTTCCGAAATGAACTAGTTCCGCACTAGCACTCGGAGTTGGAGTTGTAACTCCTTAACCGGAGTAGTTCCTTTGTTGTCGTTCACTCCGGAATTACCCATCTCTATTATATTATAACCAACCCAAATTTTCTATATGGAAAACACATTTTTCATTTAAAGTCCTTTTTTAAAATAGAAAAAAAGTTTTAATCAACAGTAAACTTCTCGCACAGTTAATAAGGCATATCTTACAATTAGATTATGTAAATGGTAACAGTTTTTACTATTAAAGTTTGGCAGAATACATTTTTAACTTTACCTTTACATATCTCAGAGTGACAAATTAGGGTTGGTCCACTTTGCCTCTTATTTATACTCTTCAAAAAATACTATCTGAAATACACCAGTTCAAAATATTTTGCACACAATTTTTTGAAATGAGCATTATATTTAAAAATGGTAGCTTAGTAAGCTTATTTTAAATACAGACTTGTAAGTAAACTTACTTATCAAATTTTCATAGTAGTCATAGTCAGCGTCATAAATAATCCTGATGCCATCACGTTGGTTGAAGCGACTCAAACGGCATATGCGGAACCGTTCACTGTACATAGCAGAGCGACACTGGAAGCTAGCCTGCCTTAGACACTCATCTAAGCACTCACTGAGTGAGCGTCCAGTGATTTCTGAGTGGAACTCTGCTCCGGCCAGCCGACTGTTGCGATACCTCTGAAATGCTGTATCCGGCCGTCTGCCTCCGGAGAACAGATGAGATGTCAACGAGTTCTCTGAGAACTCGCTTCCTTTGGCTGAATCAGAAACTGCATTTCATTCATTAGTTATTTCCACAAGGTATTTATAACTAATAGCTATAGACAGCTATTTGGTATAACTAACAACTATTAGATAGACCAAGGTTCGTGCTCCAATCAGACACACTTACTGGTTCTCTGATTGTGAATTTAAATCTAATTAAGAATACAGACTAGTTTTAATTAGTTCAGAATTGCTAAGGAAAGAAACTAAGTCTTCCTTATTGATAACTAAGTATTCCTTTGATGACTTTTTAATGATATTTATTTAACTGTCTTTGAGCGTACAAGCCGTTTTAAGTTTGAATGTATAAATTCCTCTTCAAAAGATAAATATGATGTTGAGACTCAATTTATAAATTATATTTTGATTCAGTATTGAAAAGATTGAGTGGTCTTTTTGTTTCTGTTGAATATGGTCTTAACAATCTGAAGAGAAAGTATTAAATCATAATGACATTTGTTAAACATGTATATCTGAGAGACCTGTCTGCCATAACCATGGTTAAGATGAGAAAATGCCAGACATCTGAAGGAGGCACAAAGAAGATATAAAATTCACTGATTTACAACCTAGTGTTGATTCAGTGAATTATTATTCATGAATGAAATAATTCAACCATTAGTATAAAGATGTTTGGCTAGAAACAAAAATAATTTAAATGTCTCTAATCAGCTGATTAGTGACATTTAAATACAGTAGTGTGTGGGAGCTTTCTTCAAACTTTCAGAAAGACGAACGCATTAAGCTTTTTTTCCATCGCAGAAAGACATCCAGTTTATGATTTTTTGTTTCAGGTTTTATCCATAATATTTTGAGTTTATATATGCCTATAACATATTTCAATTGTCAGGCAGTTATTTATAAACAACTAGTTCTTCCGGTGTCAACCGCGTCAAAGGACCATTTACAATATGTACAGTTCCAGACGTTTCGCCCATGCTACGATGTGGCATCCTCAGTGGTTAGGCTGAGAGTGAGAGTGGCACTCTCAGCCTAACCACTGAGGATGCCACATCGTAACATGGGCGAAACGTCTGGAACTGTACATATTGTAAATAGTCCTTTGACGCGGTTGACACCGGAAGAACTAGTTGTTAATAATGACTCCAGCCGCTTAAGCTTACGAAATAGAGTTATTTATAAATTTAAACTAAATGCAAAATAATCAGTAGGACAATATACGCCATATGTTAATATGTAAGAATACACACTTACTTTCCTTTGTATAACATTTCCATTGCTACAGGCTTAGCTATATTATAAGGGCTATGCTCCAGACCCAAAATTAAAAAAACTTGTTTTCAAATTTTGAAAAAAAAAGAAAAATTTTTTATTAAAGATATTTTCTAAGATTTGATACCATATTTTGGGAACAGCAAACATTAGTACCCAAAATTATGTTTCAGAACAATTTGAAAATATTTCCTAAATGCTTACTGACTGGTTTTCTACCAACTATAATAACGAAATATTTTCATAAATTTTATCACACAATCTCAGAAAAGTTGTTAATTTTGTCTACCTGTTTTACTATCAATGTTCAATCACTGGACAAGTTGCCCTTAATAATATTTTTAGAAGTTGTTTTTGTTAAATGGGTTACCAACGTCAAAAAACTCCGGAAACAGCTAAATCGCCAGTTTTAATTCTAAGGTGCTTCTTTACATTTGCTGTTGGGGATACGCATAAGCTAGGTTTCATAGACGTTTTTTAGTTAAATCCAGTTTATTAGTTAAAATAAACCACCAGAAACAGTCTTACAAAAATTTTTCTTGCAAGATTTTTCACACTGATGTTTCTCCTAATATTTCATGTTATCATTTTTGATTTGTATAAATCATATTATTTTTTCCTGTGCTGAATCACACGTGTGACCAGATCTTATTGTAAATAGATTTGAATTTGTACATAACAGTAATTTACAAATGGGCGAGGTATGCTGTGTCGCCTTCAATATTTTGGCTGTATCCATTATAAAGTTTTTTAAAAGCAATTTTTAAAATAAGAATTGTAAGTAATATTTCTTCATCAGACAATATTGTTTCTCCCCACACCAAGATACAGTGTCTTGTGATCATTTGAGTCTAATTAAACTATTTAAGTTTTTATCTCTGCAACTAAAAATATAGTGCACTATAAATATGATGCCTGTTTGGTTGGAAGAGTGAGATACTTACGACTATCAAGGCACACTAAGTCGTATAAATCATGTGTGGGACTACTGCTGGTTCTTAGATCGTCTTTCTGCGACATGGAGTCCTCTTCAAAAATAATGCATCGTCTGATTTGTTCGTCATATTCAATTGAACGACAGAAGTACCTGTAGTGAAATAGACAGTTTTTATCAATACTTAATTTACACAGAATGGATAATGTTTATATTATATCTGTACAGTAAAATATAAACAATGTGTTTCATTATTTAGCTACAGGGAAGTACCAGCATTAACTGATGTAACAGAGATAGAAGGAACAGAATAAAACACATACAATAACAAGAGTTAAGCATGCAGTTATGTTCACTATCAGATGTATCTACAAACAGACACATTAAACATGATTTATTTGACTTAAGCAAAACATATAGAAAAGAAACATATATAACTAAATTCTTTTTACCTCCTAAACAATTTAGTTATTTAACGTTTATATAAAAATAATAACTACCACCTCATCTTCATTATTTAAACATTGATAAATAAGAATCACTCACTCTCAGTCTCGTGTAGTGTTAGCTCAGCTTTAAATATAAATAGCGTTTCATTAGTTTTGAATGCACTTCAAATAAGTACTTTGTAAGATCTTTTAATTTTGAAAACTTTCTGGTATCAGACCCTATGGCCATCATCAGTGAAATGAACCTTCCTCATAAGGAATGAACTATGTTGAGTCGTTTTTGCACAGATGTTGGAAGATAAAACTATTGGAAAAATAAGTTGGGAATGGCAAATGATCAGTCATGTGATTGCGGAGTCGAAGTTCAAACTTTGGATCACACAGTTAATGAGTTACCATTGCCTTCTCTTCAGGGGAATTAGCTGGTCTTCATTCAATTGGTGAAGAAAGTGTTGAATGGTAACTTAACCTAGATTTGGCTCTCTGACGAGAGATCGATATTTAAAATCCAAGACACGAGCGAGGACTTTATTAACTGGTGTGTTTTAAAATTGTTATTAGTTTGGTATCTTTGAAAGCCATACAGTAAAATATATATATTTACTCACACATATAATTACACACATATAATATATATAATTACTCACTTTTCTGCCCTCAAGCACTGAGCTTGGCATTCAATCAACGATAGGTTTGTATAGATATCAACTTCAAAAGGACCTCCGAGGCGCTTGTTCTCCTCCTTGACAAAGATAATGGGTCCATCACATCTGCGTTCCGCTGAAAAATCGTTAATTAGTGACAAGTTCACAAAGTGATAATTAAGCTCAATACAATGTGTACTTTGTAGGTTAAAAAACTAAAAGACTATGCATGAGAGATACACAAATTTCACAATAAATAACTTACAAAGTGTACACAATCCATATTTAATTCTATAAATTGTCATAGTTATATTTTCAAATTTAAAAAACTAAAAAATGATTATTTAAAACAATCAATAATAGTAGTTTTCCAACCCTTTAAGCAAATTTAAAAGAACATGTTGCAATTTTGTTGATATTTTAATTTTATGCAATTGTTTGCACTAGTGATTTTAATTTCGATTAGAGTAATCTAGAATCTTGAATATTAGAGTCTTAACATTGTGGATGTATTCGAGGAATCGTTGAGTATTTAATATATGTTGTTTTATTTTTTTGACCAAATCATGCTGGTTTGACTTAATATACATTTTGACAATATTATTTATAATATTATTTCTTTAAGACTTAACAACATCATTGGCATGTTTATAACGAAAGGAAACCAAAGCCCTCTATTTTATTGCAACACACTTTTAAATTTAATACAGAGGAATTTCATATAATTTGAAAATAGATGAAAGTTAAACTTTGATAACTCCTCTCTAGTAGAATTTGTATAAATCACTTGAGCCTCTTATAAAAGTCAATTAAAAAATCACCTCTACAACTTGAAAATAGTGATATAAACACATTGATAAATTAAATTTACCATTGTCTCAATATTTGAAGTAATAACCATATAATGTTGAAGACAAAAAATTATAAAGGTTACCACTCAAAAGATAACCTTTGTAGGGTTGTCAACACAGCGTCCAACCCCTCCCCCACCAGAGGGTTGCTAATAACCCACCCTGTGTGTACTTCACTCCATACTTTTTACAAACGTTAGCACCACATTGAACAGAGCACTAGGAGGTGAACTAAACCATAGGTACTGGAATGAGATATTAGGTTAGTTCATTCACATTGAAAACAAGACACAAAACTCGGTACTTAGTCTTTATTTTTTTATAATGTTGCTTTAGTTAAACTTAATATTAAAGCCAGTCAAAATCGGTTATATGCCCGCAAAGAGTTTTTTTCTTAACATGAAAAACACTCTACGCCCTCGGCACCACTACATTGTGTGAACGCTCAGTGCAGTCGTTCGGTGCAATGAGCCAGCAAGGCCAGGCATTGGGGTATGTCAACTCTCTGATGTCAACAGCAACTGCATTGTGAGATGGCAATTATTATTCAAACTTAAAGAGGTTCCGATAAATTTACCTCTTTATCTGGAAGTTCAAGAAAAAGCACCTCAATAAATTGAACTACACTAGTGCTAATATGTGAGCCAAAATTTGTTGCACAAAATTTCATGTAGTGATACGATTCTCCCTCACCACACGTACTGTCCAGTTAGTTAAGTGTATACAGACTACTGATTACCACAAGTTCAGCAATCTCTGGGCATTACAACTCAAATTTGGTGATTTTTACTCAAAGTGCTGTATAACTTGAAATTTTTCCTAGCCCTTCAAAGTTAACAGAGTTATCCCTTGTTATCAAAGATTGACTGTTTTTTTTTGTTTTTTTTATAATGTGTTATTCAATTATTTGTCTTTTATTATTCAAATGTGTTATTTACCATTTAGACATGTGTTCTCCAAGTAATCAGAGTTAGGATCATCCTCCAGTAACTCAGGATGAGACCTCCTGGTGAAGCGGCTCAGCCAACAACTTCGTGCTGTGGGGTCGTAAGTGACAGATCGACACACAAAGTTGAACTCGTTTAAACACCTGTTAATCATTAAAACTAAAAAATCTTTTTACAATACAGTATTTAACTTAAATATGGTCTGTTTTACTCAGTTTATATGTGATAACAAAATAAGTAACAGTACATGTAAAATGTAATTATAACAGTTCTGATTAACAAAATTAAAATAATTGTTAGTGTTCACTCAAACTAAATAAATATTAAGTTATGTTAAAGGGTATTAGACCAGGAATATTAGGAGAGATAGGGCATCAAAGAACTTAAGTCTACTAACACCAGAGTAGTAGTAAACAAATAAAGACACAAGACACGAATGTTCAGTGCCACCTCAGGTGAGTATGAGTAGTCTGAAAATTTATGTCATGCGATGTGTCTTTATTTCTTTACTACTACAAGGTGTTAGAAGACTTGTCATTGTAGGTAAGTTTACTGATGTCCTAATATACTAAAACAAAAGAAATATAAATTCTTCTACAGCATTTCTAGAACGCATTACACCTCTTTTTTAAAATTAATTGTACTAAACTCCATTGAAAAATGAAAATGAAAATCCGTTTATTTCAGTAAAAATTACTAATACAATACAGAATACATATGAAAAAAAAATAACTTGAAAAATTCCCCACATGGGCTATACAGCCTGTGGGTGGGGAATGAGCTCTATATCAGCTAATAAATTCGTAATTAAATTATAATAATTTGAAAAGGATATTCAATTTATAAGTATCTATTTAAACAATAATAATATTTATATAATAAAATACATAGTTAAGAGTCAACATTATACATATGTTTATAAGTTAGAGGAATCTCATGTTTGACTGTGAAAGAAAAAAAACTAAATCCATCTCACAGAGATTTGGGTAAGCAAACATACCCTCCTCACACTCCTTACACACTCGCATTCACTCCAATATACACACACTCATCCAAGCCCTACATACGTACGTACACTCTACTCACTCACACTTACGACAAGAGAAAAAAAAAAGAAAAAAAAGGGTACATACATTAATCAGCTCCACGCAACAGGGCGATCTATTATCTGTACTGTGAATAAAAAAATGAATTAACATGATCTCTTCCCAGTTCTAACAACCAATGATTAATAAATTTTTTATACGTATTATAACTGCAAGGGTGTGGATTTTTTAAATGCGGAGGTAGTTTGGAATAAACAGTGTTGACAATGTAATGTGATGAGGTTGACGTAATAGTTTTGAACAATCTAGGTGGATGGAAACCAATATTTAACGCGGCTCTCGTTGAGTACGGATGTGTTATTTCGTTAAATAAGTTTTCTTTATTTTTAAAAATGTATGAAATAATTGTTCTTAGATAAAGTTGAGAGATATTGAGCACTTTAAATTCTTCAAATAGTAAGTCTGTGGGGAACCGTAAGTTTTCTGCAAAGCAGCTTTAATTATTGATTTCTGAGTAATTTCTAATGGAGAGAGAATGCTTCGGTAACACCCACCCCATGCCAGATTACCGTATTGCAACAACGATTGAATGTAAGCATAATAAACTATTTTTATCAAATCAGGTGAAAGTACTTTACTAAGTGAAGAAAAAATATAAATAAATTTTCGAAGTCTGCCATTTAAGTATGATACATGAACATTCCATTTCAAGCGGTTGTCAAAAACGACCCCTAAATACTTATATTCAGATACAATCTGAACGCATTCACACACCACACACCCCTGCTGACCACCACATGAATGCAAGCGCAATTCCACATTGACCGGATCACAGTCGGCTCTAATAGAAATTGGCATACATTTTGTTTTTGATAAATTAACAGATAACCGACTTTGATCAAACCAACGCTTGACAGCGAGTAAGCCCGTCTCCGCCAGACGGACAGTCTCCTCCCATCCACTGCCTTCAAAAAGCAAAGCAGTATTATCTGCATAAAGAAAAATTTGCCCCCCATCTAAATTTAGTCGACCCAGGTTATTCACAAATATCAAAAAAAGTAGAGGGCCCAGCGTATTACCCTGCAAAACTCCATAATCAATTTTCTTCTTAGTACTGTCTTGTCCGTTAATTGTAACAATTTGGTAACGATCGCTAAGGTAACTGTTAAACCAATCAAATTCTGTTCCCCTTACCCCAATATGATCAAGTTTCTTTAATAACAAACTTCTATCAACAGTGTCAAAAGCTTTGGCCAAATCAATAAACAATAAAATAGGTTTTTTATTACGTTCAATTGCATTATGAATACTTTTTGTCAACAAAAATAAATCATCATTTAAATTTTTATCTTTCCTGAAACCAAACTGATTTTGAAAAAGAATGTTATATCTGATTAAATAATTTTCAAGTTGTATTCTAATACTTTTTTCTAATAATTTGGACATGACGCTAGCCAATGTGATAGGCCTAAAGCTTACACATTGATCTTTTGGGCCCCCCTTGTATATTGGAATAACTTTCCCTACTTTAAAAGATTTGGGGAAAACACCATTTTTAATACTGTTGTTAATAATATGAAGAAGAGGAACTTTGAGAAATTGAAAACAGGTTTTTAAAAACAGATTTTTTAAAATTTTTTAACATTCACTATATACAAGAGATTGCTGTAAACTGTATATGGATTGATGATATAGGTAATATTCTTACTCCGTCAAACACAAATTTATTTTGAAATTAAAAGTTTTGAATAGTATCACACAAATGTTAAAATACTTAAATATGAATTTAAAAATAACAAAAAAATTGAAATACCTATTATGTATGCTGACACTGCTCATACACATAAGTATGGTATTTATTCTGTACAATTATATATTCTAATAATATTTCTGAGATTTATTTGTTATGAAGTGATCTTGTACAGGGACTTGGACTCGTAATACCCAAGTTTTATAACTGGCTAGCTCCAAGCAGCAGAATCTCAGAATTTATGTCATTCTACTTTTTAATGTCACATTGTGTATATTTATGACAGCTGTTTTTCTTTATCCATTGTCAACAAACTTCTTTTATAAATCAAATAATTATGAACCCTGTTATTAAGTTAAATGATTCCATAACATTAGGTATAAGAAATTAGCCAAAATGATAAAAAATTGTATTGCCATAGTTATAATGCGAAAATATGGTATTTAAAACCTTACAAAAGCCTAACTTCATACAAAACTCATTACATTTTTATTTTATTAAAACTAAATCTATAATTTGTATGTAAAAGGATACTAAGAAAATTATAATTTAAGGAAATATTATTTTGAATAATATAGAATATTATAGGGCATATAATAAAGGCTATACAACTTGATTTGTGGATCAATATTTAAATAAAATAACATTCCCAGCTATAAATACTTGTAGATTTTAGGTGATGAGTGATTGTTTTAGCTTGTATCTCAATGAATTTCCCTACAAATTATCTTTGCATTGGTATTGATTTAATCTCAGTGTTTAAAGTTTAGAGGATTTGAACATTGTAGTTATTTAAAAAGGCTACAATCAAACTACTGTCAGCGCAGAAACTATGTGTATCCAAGTTTGAAGGTTATTTACTGAGAAATTAAGGGCATGAAAAATTCAATCACGCGATTATTTTTCTGCTTTAATTGTACCTTATGATATATATCACTTTAACATTTTATTATAGGTTTTAATAATAGCTATCTTAGTCGGAACAAAAAATTACCGGAATTTTAACTAGTTTTTACTGTAAATCAACTTTACACTCTTATTACTCCAAAACCCGTTAATGTACCCTATTTATATTGTAATACATGGTTGATAGGAATGTTTTCTGTAAGTTTTATAAATTTGATAATTTTAAATTTTCAAGAAAAAGACCTATCAATTTCTTGAAACAAACTTTTCTTAGCTTCTAAAGGCCATAAAAATAATTACTTGGTCACGTTGTAATCCTTATAAATGTAATTGATCGATTTAAAATCAGTGAGGAAATGAGGAGTTCTGTCATAGTTTTGGACAATACTTTTACTGGAATAACAATGTTACACGCCAGATAGAACTACATGTAAATGGGCAAAACAATTAAAAACATGTGAGTTTTTAAAAATATTACATTCTTTATCTAATTTATATGATAAAACAAAGGAATATTATAAAATGAACATGTAGCCTTTACCTGTCTTCACAGTCTGTTCTATTGGTGGCTACAACTTCCTTAATTTCGTTCACTGGCAGTTTGAGCTTCTTATGTGCATGCCGCTCGAACACGTAATGTCTATTAGGGCATTCACGTTCTATCCGACTGGCTGGATAAAACAAATAAACAGTTTGTTAATTCATATATGTCTGATTAATATTTTTTAGATAGATTATTTATATTTTATGTACATATTAATGCAACAAATACATCTTTATTAATAAAAAAATCATAATTTTAGACAACATTTTTTATAAATTATACATATTTCAGATATTTTTAAGAGCCAATTTTAGTTTAGTTTGAATAGATTATTACACAATTTCATGAATGAAACCTTGAGATCATATTTTTGCAAATTAATACCATTAATACATTGTTGCCAGATTGATACCAACCTGCTTCAATCAACCAACCACAAATTATAACCTGATCTGGTCATAGCGATGTCTCATTTACATGATCTGACTTACCGTACATTCAATTTCATCTTGTAATAACCACATTGTTACAACATGTTTAAGCGTGTAAAGCTCTCTTAAGTAAAATGATCTTGATATGAAATTAGTTTTGTGTAGCGGTAACGTTATTGCCTCTGTTACAAAAAATAATAAGTTGTCTTACTAAAACTAAATTAGACCACAATTCTCCGTGAGTTTTTGAAAATATTAATCAGCTGAATAATATTACAGTATACATAATTATTATGCTTTAATCAATTTATTTTATTTTTTTTATCAAGAATAATTTGTCTAAAATATTTAAAAACTAATCCTTATAAGTGATAATATGAAAGATTTTTTGTTATCTCATTCTCTCCTACAGCTAAAACAAAGTTTATCAATGTTAGGAAATGAATAAAACAGAAATGTGATAAAATAATAAAAAAAAGTGCTAACTAACATGTAAGGCAGACTTCGGTGTAGTGTACGCTGTTGGGGACAAGAACGAGGTTGCCGATGCCCTCTGGATGAGCTTGTTCCCGAGTTAGGTAGCAGGTGGATTCTTCATACTCTACAATACCGCTGAAGGATGCAATTCGACTGCCTGGCTGGAAGTCGAAGGATGTACAAGTGCGCACCAGGTTGTTTGCAGCAGTCCGATCTCGTAGGCAGAGCTCTTGACACTTCTCTAACACTCGGAAGGGTGGTGAGGTATCTCGGACCTAGATTTTGAAGAGCACACATTTTTAGACATGTTAATAAACTAGAGTTGGATTTTTGGATCTTAATAAACAATTATTATTTAAAACTCATGGCTGTATTTGTCTTAGATACAACTATAAATTTCAAACTTGATTAAAATTTGAAATGAAGAGGAATCAGTGATTTATTTTACAATTGTTCTAAACTCATTTTAGGAATGTTCCTTGTGGAAGTTACTAAAAAATGGATCATCAGACAGTGGCGTTTCATATGCAACATTGTCTATTTTGGAATTTCTCAAGTTGTAATGTATTTAAATAGACAGCCAGGTAGCTATACATTTTAATACTGACATCCACATATGGAATGAAAGGAGAATAAATATAAAAACAAGATGACTCCACATTTCTTATAGATTAAAACTTTAGGAAGTAAGAAGTGAATATGAATGAGACTGGAAGAAGCGGGTATGTATGAAAAACTGAGAAATGGATATGTATGGTAACAGTCGATTGATATCTATAAACTCTAATGATACTCCTGACAATTGGACCTCGTAAGTATGATCTAAGATTTTGAGAGACTACTTATTACACAGATATTACATTTTTAATTACCCACTTACGAGACCTATATATACCGTATATAGTATTCCTATGTTTAAAAACTGAATTAACCACAAAGACTCATATTTAGTGGCTAGTTAACAATGACATATTTTATTTATCCGATGTTGGTCTAGGTACAATATATATATATATATATATATATATCTTTTATTTACATAGTCTTTCACCAAATCACCATTATGAAAGATCGGTTTTTAATTTTTACTTTAAGTTATAAGCTTAAGAAGCTCAATGTGAATTGAAATCACATTCATTTTCAAACATTAAAATTCTGCAAAACCGTGAACTTTAAATGGAGACCTAAGGACCGGTTTCGCTTTGAGAGCTGAATCTCTAACTCCAACAAAATGAAAATAATAATGAGAAATATGCAGGTGCTTAGCATCTCTAGATCAATGGAGATAGGATGTATTTAGTATAATCAATACGTGGATGGAACTATTATTTCAGCATAGTCTTTAATTTATTGGTTTATAATTTAGAACATTTATTTAAAAAATTAAATTATTTTGCTCAAGCAACAATTTTATAAACATTTTCTATGTTAATGAGTTATAATGCCAAATATTAAAGCAATGTTTATCTTAATTAGGCTATTAAACTTGCTTGCTTTGTAACTCACAACATCATCGTCAAAGCCTTGTAGTTGTTGGTCTGGCAGTCTTTCGTAGACCACGCGCCCAGTCCCTTGGTTACATGACGTTTGCGCTGAAACATACAAACACAAATACATTAGGATTACCCACCAGGCCTAAACTGTCTTTAAAAAATGAAATTTTATCCCACAATTGAGGAGCGGAACTGTCCAAACAAAGTATGTCCAGGTGTTTGAATACATAATTCAAAATTCAAAATATCTTCATTGCCATCAAACAAAGTTACTTGCATTAGCAGTCGTCATTAAAAATAGCTTAATACAAGAAACCTATTATACAAATATTAGGTCTACAAATATTAAAACTAAACATATTTCTCATTAAAATAATCCTTAACGGTATAAAAACAGTTTTTAAATCAAAATCTTTTTACATTAGTTTTGAAGGTAACCACATTACATTCTTGTTTCAGAGTAATTGGAAGGTTATTGAATATTTTAATACAATTATAAGTTGTGTGGTTTTTGAAAAAAATTGATTTGTTGGTGGTATATTGTAATTGGTTTTATCTGGTTATACTGTTTGAAGGTGGTAGACATTCTAAGAAAACGTGTTGGTTCTTTTTCAGAAAAATAAGTGACTCCAAAAAGTAGATAGATGGAAAGGTCTATCATGAATCATGAAAAGCCTTGAAGTAGGGTGTACATGATTCTGTTTTTCCGATTCCTGCAATTATCCTCACAGCACGTTTTTGAAGAAAGAAAAGAGTCTTCGTATATGAGCTCTCAGATCCCCAAATCACAACTGCATATGCAAGAAATGGATAGATGAGGGTATAAATGAATATTTACCATGGAACAATTTTTCACCACAGTTTGTTCTTAATCCTCTTTGTTAATTATGTGACATCACATATTCAACCCAAGATGGCCAAATATGGTATTATGGTAACTATATTATACTTAAATAATACGAATAAAGGATTAAATAAAATAAATTCCTTAAAAATGAATAATTAACCACGTAAGCCTTAAGAAATATGAGCGCTTGTTTGTAATTAATTGTAATAGTAATTCAGACAGCAAATCTATTTCTAAAAAAAGTTTAATTAATTAATGTTTGTAAACAAAATTCAACACTTCCGGGGAACTAAGGATGACTGATGGTTGAGAACCTGCACAGGCAGTGTGTAAATAACTGCTGAGTATTTGAATAAAATAAAGTGACTTTATAATATATATTCATACTATTTTCCTAAGTATAGAATCTAAAATATGTAAATTTAACCAAAAAACTGTATGTCCATTTTTGTTTATTTTTTAAAACTCGCATAAGAGTGAAATGTTAAGGTTAAAACAGAATGGTTTATTTTATTTTAATTTCAGTATCAAAGTATTTTTTTAAATAATCATTTAGAGGGTGCAGAAGGAGGTGGTCATTGTTACATGCTTTCTGGAAAAACTTAACATCATATGTATTATTGTACATTAAGCATCATAAAATTAATTAACTTTGATCCTGGTAGGTATGCATTTTGAAGTAGACTTGTTCTTATTGAAATATTTCAATTGAAATAATTTTATTTTAATAATACTATTACTTTAAAAAAGTATGAAGCTTATTTGCCTCAAGATCATAAACATATATATATATATATATATATATATATATATATATATATATAAGCTAAAACTGTAAAATTTTGTAAATAGAATTTGTAATGACAGTATTAATAACTTGTAAGACTTGTTTTTATATATATATTTTTTTATTAATAACTTGTTTTTTGCAGTCAATTAAATATAAATTGTACAAGTTTTAGTGAATCTATTAACCTGAGTTTTAACCTTTTTTGTGAATTCTCTTCACAGTAATTATATCTTTCAAAGACTGACAATGTCACATGGATACGAGAATCCATGTTTTCGATGGATGAGTCAACAATTATATAAACTCAATCGTTCATTAATTCCTTTGGATTTAGGCTGTAAGTGATTAATATCCAAATCCAGAGACTAAAGAGGTGCACAGATGTATATATACCCCTTTTATAGAAACACAAAGTAATAAAAGCAAATAATGTACCTGAAAAAAGAAAGAAAACTCGTACAAAGCTATGGTGTGTAAATATTTCATAAAATCTTTTGTTAACTCAATATTTTTAATATTTTTTTTTACAGACTTTATTAAGTCAAGAAAATTAAAAGATATTACAAGAAGATAATATAAGATAGATTGTTTGTTAAAAATTTAAAAATCATTTAGTGTTTAAAAACACAAACAGATTGCAACACAATATAGTTAGGGTTTGTTTTTAAATACTACAAGCATTGGAATCTCTAAGAAATTAATGATCGTGAAAAATCCAACGTATCAAACAGCAGTGTACAGCTAGTTAAACCATACGCTTTAGAAACACGATAAATCACTGTAACTTTTGGAGGAGGGAGGATGTAAGATGCATATATTTATTTCCTGGATATTTAAAATGACAAAAATATTAAATAAAGAAAATAAATTTAGTGCTTCTTAGGCAAAGCTTGTTAGAAGATCTTTAACTGACTTATTTAAGAAGCAACAAATTAAAAAAAAAAACTATTTTATAGTTTTGGAATTAGATTTATTGAATTAAATTTCATATTTTGTTTTATACTTGATTTTTAATGCTTTGTATACAATAAAATCTTATTTTTGACAAAAAGAGAGAAATTCGTCTAAAATTGTTTAAATGAGAGCTATTTGTCACTATTTTTAGATTTTATTCATTACATTTTTCTTGAATATGATTATTTAATATCAGTGATAATTTCGGTGGCAATGAGTTAATTTAAATTAACTTAAATTTAATTTAATTTATTTAACACATAAATTTTTTAAATATTTATAAATATAAAAATTTATAAATAATTTTATTTATGAAAAATAAAATTATAAACACATTATTTAAATATTTAAACACATCAAATCTAACAGAATCGTATTTAACGTTTAAGAGAAGACAACTTTAATTTTGCCATTCTAGTTTCAGATTTAGAAAACATTGCACAACATTCACTTTAACGCAATGCTTATGTGTACGAACAAAAGGCTCAGAGTGTTATTTGGTTTATAGACACAAAGGAACTTCCGGCCCAATTATGGTAGTGATGCTCCTACGGATAAAACTATTCGGCAATGGCTAAATGCGTTTTTTTAAGAACCTGGTAGGCCACGTGTGTCATAACTTCATGATAACGAAGCTCTAAAAAATCCTTGGCAGGACACATGGGATTCTTTGTTCATGCTGAGAAAATTCGTAACGTGATAACTAGCACCGCAGACAATACTGGTGATGCTCTTATCCTAATTGTTCCAATCAAGTTATTATTTATTTGTAAGATAATATAAACTCTTGAGAGGCTTTTAAGCATTCAAAAACACTTATGTCAAATTAAACATTTATGCTTTTAAAATTTTTAACATTATTCATTTTAAACAATCTCCATTAATAACATTTTCGATTTTCGCCTAAATCTATGTGGTTATTTACGTTACAAAATAATTGTGATTAAAAATTAAATTTAAAATATGTAAATATGCATTTTTACCTTTACATGTAATTAATTATATTTTTAATGTTTCTCATTTTTATGTACGACTAAAGTACATAAAAATTTATCTATTAAAAATGGATAATTTATTTATTTGTCAATTAATTATTCAGGCTAATTTTTTGAATTGTTGAGACATTTGTAAACTGTGAGGTTTTTGTGGTTTTCACTAGGATTTAAAATTTGAAATTCGAAAAAATAATAAGTTTATACTGTGTATTATTTTTACATACTGAATTTTAAACAAAATAAAAACTCTGAAGTACTGTATAAAACAAAACTGGCTGCAATATTAATGAAAAGGGACCAGTAATCTAAAAAGAAACACAGACGTAAAAGCGCGTTACTCGCGCACAACTTGTACCAGAAGTCTGGACGTTGTTAGAAGCAGAGTTCGTTCATTTGTTTACGCGGAAAATTCGTTATACTTTTAAGGAAAAACATCTATTTATCACTTTATCTCAACCCTGCTTATCGATGACCACCAACCTGAGTAAGACATTTCAATTTATTACGATGATCGACTAATTCTGCTCTCATTAGTAAATTTATCGTTATCTCTGTAGTGTTAATAACATCGTTGTAATCGATAAATAAACACACACTCACATAAATACGTACATGTACGACTGTATGTACTTATACCTACTGATTGCTGTCGGATCAATAAGTTAATAATCATAATTTAATAAATTAATCATAGATTTCATGTATCAGTTTTAACTAGGATTCATTTTATGATGATTAATCATTGCCTTAAAAGTTTAATAATTTACTATTTTAAACTGCTTATTTAATTTTAATTGTGTACAGATTACCATTTTTTTATCAGGGTGTTGCTTTGTTTTGGAAATTCATAGATGTTCTAGGTCACTGCATTTTTCTATTGAATGTCGTCAAAGTTATAAAGGAAAGGGAAATGCCAGAGGACACACCAACTGCAACGTGCTCAAAACCTAAAATGAAGAAATGCCGAAGATGTTTGACGGTACTTTTCTGCTTACCGACGATGGAGTGAAAGAAAAAATAAGAATTTTTGCGTTGAAAATGGGAAAGAATGTTTGAAAAACTTCAAAAACTTTTTAACGAATGGTACAGATGATGATTTAACAGTTCTAGCAAGCAATTTACACAGTTGCACATTCCGATTTCGGTAGTATGTATGAAGATATTAATTATGCATACCCGAGTTTGAAGATTATTTACTAAGAAACTAAAAAGCCTAGGAAAAAATACAATCACCATCGTTTTCCTCATTTAATTTTACAAATGACATTTCAATTTTTAAATTGTATTGTTAGTATTTATAATTGTTATCCACTGGGGAAAATTACCGGAATTTTAGCTAATTTTCATTGTTCAGTCATTGTACACTTTTACCACTAAAAACCCGTAAATGTATCACATTTATATTTTAATACGAAGTTTACAGGAGTATTTTCTAAAAGTTTTATAAATTTCCGAATTTTAACTTTTCGAGAAAAACGTTCATATCAATTTTCTGGAACAATGTTTTCTTGGCTTATAGAGGTCGTAATATTAATACTTGATCTTGTTGTAATCCTCATTACATGTATGGTTACGATAAATTACTGTCGTATGCTTAAGTAAGTGCAGTGATTTAAATTGATCAATTTAAAGAGTTTGCTTATGTATTGATTTTTTTAATCACTAAATTTATTTACGTATATGAAAGTGATTAAATTTAGAGCTTTCATATACGTTTTTTTTGTGATTCTTATATCGTAACTATACATTTCATAAGAATCACAACATGACCAAGTAATTAATTTTACGATCTCTAGAAGGCAGGGAAATGTTGTTTCAGGAAATTGATCAGAACATTTTTTTTAATAAAAAGTCAATCCGCAGAAATTTATAAAACTTATATAAAACATCTTTTCAAGCACGTATTAAAGTATAAATGTAATACATTAACGAGTTTTTTAGTAATAAAAGTATAAAGTTGATTCAAATTGTAAACTAATTAAAATACAAGTACTTTTTTTGTTCCAACTAGGATAAAAAATATTAAAACTTATAGTGTTTTTAATAAAAATTATTAAAAAATAGTGTCATAACGTACTGGTTTTTTTAAAAACGAGGACAACAGAAGTGTGATTGAATTTTTCGTAGGCCTCTTAGTTTCTTAGCAAACAACCTTCAAACTCGGGTGCACATAATTTCTGCGCCGACAGTAATATAAACCCGGTTATATTTTCCCTATTGCTTAGTATGGAGAAGGAAACGTTTATCAGAATGCATCGTTTGAACCGATCAGCTGTTCTACGGAGGAATCCTGAAACAGTTAATGTGGATTTTGAATTGGTTACCAGTTCATCTGGTATTAGAGAAGTTCCCCACAAACAACATATATAAGTATACAGCGAATCTAAGAAATCATAACAGCGTAGCTAGAGATGGTTTTATGCCAAAATAATTTACACACCAAAATAATTGTAAATCTATACATAGTATTGCTAGTCCAAAACCTGGATAGTGTGATGGGAATGAGAATTGTAATTATAAAAGTTAGGTGAGTGTCAGACCCAACTCAGGTACCTGGCCCCAAAAGTATTACGAAGTGTTCGGATATTTCGATTGAAATCAACCGGTATCCTATAATGATAAAAGAATCAGTCAAATAATACAGTGAAAGAATGGAACAGCGAATTTTGGAAATGTGTTGGCAATCCGTATTAAAATAGCTGTTAGTATGTGCACAAACTAAAACATGACGCTGTAGAAGAAATATGCTGGAAAATACGAATTGAGTTGTGTATGTGAACTGTAACGCGAAAAAATGAGTGTACGTGTGAAGTTGATTCTCGCGTTACGAAAATAGAGTAAAGGAAAGAGGAAATTCTATGTTACATTGTCAACTGTATTAATACAGTATGTAGATAGGGTGAATATTTTAACATCATCTTCATTTTTGATAGTTAAAATAGTTGGGATTGGTAAAGTCACATCTTCATTGTTTGAATCGTAAAAAAGCATTCGGTTGCACGTTGACAAGGCCAAATGGCCGCTTTTGTTACTATCGGAACTGACAGTTTCAAAAATACTTTATTTTCTGGTACAATTCGACGAATACAAGTTCAGCTCTGAGACCACTGGAATATTCTTATTATAATCCAGATAAATATATCACAATGCATAATCGGTTTTGTTATAATGTAATTTTATTTTAAGAATAACAAATATCATTATCATAAAAATATATCTATTTTAGTGACTTATGTGTAATACCTGGTTTGTTATACTGTATTTGTATTATAACTTGTTGTACCTATTAATTTTTATGTAAAACCTTTATACATTTATTTCAAGACACTATTTTCAAGTATACTTGAAGTAATAAATCAATTTAAATAAGAGTCCAAATTTTAATTTGGGCTAAAAATTCTTAAGATTGTCTCTCAATTATTAAATTGGGTCAGAAACTACGAGTAAATACAAATTGTTATGTCTAGTTTTTCATAAAAGTCTCAATCACAAATGTTAAAATTTTAGTAGGGTGGCCCTGAAACCTCTATTAATCTATTCGTGGCCGGGGATTAGATTAAGGCGTCCCCCGCAGGTCATGTGAAACCCCCACGTGCACGTCCAACACCGCCCAGACCTCCAGTCCCCTTTAAACGCTACGATAAGTTGTAACAATGTGGTTGTTACAATGTTAAGTCGAACACAAGTCGGAGCGTGTAAATTAGACATCGCTACGACTGACTGAGGTTGGGACTGGAGTAGTGTAGTTCGATGGTTGGTGGTTGAAGACGGTTGGCACATATCTAGCAACGATGTCGATGTGGTTGGAACGTGTGAACAGCGTACTCCGACATTTTGTATCAGCCGAAACTTTCTATAGTTCTTGTTGTTATGTCATTTTGTAATTTGTGATGTAGAGTGTGTTTTATTTTATTTGGTGTGTTATTCTGTAACCGTTCTTTATTCTAATTGTGTTTTATTTTTACGTTCAGTTTAAACATTTGGTTGATTGCTGTCTGTTTCCAGGAACACTTCTCGAATATTTTTGACAAGATTTATAGAACCAAGCAAACCTTGTTTGCGGGAGATTAAAATGTGAAGATTTGTTACAAGTCTTTTTGAAAGGCAGCGTAATATACCACAACATATCAGATTCCATTTCGATCTCAATTTTAATTAAATAGGGTTGCGATTGAACAAAAAGCTGGAACCTCTAAACGCTTGCCCAATTTCGGTGAAATTGAAAACATTGTCGTAACAATCATATCGTTATAACAGTTCGGGTAAAAGGACTGTGGGCAAGTGACAATGACTGACTCCTTGTAGCAGTATTTTGTCGCTTTTTAATATGCACGATTCAATATTCCATCATTTAACGCTTCGAGTGCTAACTCTGTCATTGTTGTGTGATCTCGGCCATTGTATCTGTTTAACCCACCCCCTTATAAACATACGGTAATCATATTTGACTCACCCACCCTCCCATACGTGTATGGTAATATTATTTGACCAACAAGTCCACCCACACATGTAAGGTAACGTTATTTGACCAACAAGTCCACCCTCACACGTAAGGTATGGGGGACACGTATTGTGTACTCTATGCTTGTAGAGAACTCGTGTGATATACTTACTGTGGTGGCTCTCGCGGGTAGTCGATACATATTGTGTACTGTAAGGTCGTAGAAAGCTCGTGTGATTACCTACTGTAGCGGCTCTGGTGGGTAGTCGATACATATTGTGTACTGTATGGTTGTAGAGAGCTCATGTGATTACTTACTGTGGTGGCTCTCGCGGGTAGTCGATACATATTGTGTACTGTAAGGTCGTAGAGAGCTCGTGTGATTACCTACTGTAGCGGCTCTGGTGGGTAGTCGATACATATTGTGTACTGTATGGTTGTAGAGAGCTCATGTGATTACCTACTGTAGCGGCTCTGGTGGGTAGTCGATACATATTGTGTACTGTAAGGTCGTAGAGAGCTCATGTGATTACCTACTGTAGCGGCTCTGGTGGGTAGTCGATACATCTTGTGTACTGTATGGTTGTAGAGAGCTCGTGTGATATACTTACTGTGGAGGCTCTCGCGGGTAGTCGATACATATTGTGTACTGTAAGGTTGTAGAGAGCTCATGTGATTACCTACTGTAGTGGTTCTGGTGGGTAGTCGATACATATTGTGTACTGTATGGTTGTAGAGAGCTCGTGTGATATACCTAATGTAGCGTCTCTCGTGGGTAGTCGATACATATTGTGTACTGTATGGTTGTAGAGAGCTCGTGTGATATACCTACTGTAGCGTCTCTCGCGGGTAGTCGATACATATTGTGTACCGTATGGTTGTAGAGAGCTCGTGTTATATATCTACTGTAGCGTCTCTCGCGGGTAGTGGATACATATTATGTACTCTATGGTTGTAGACAGCTCGTGTGATATACCTAATGTAGCGTCTCTCGTGGGTAGTCGATACATATCGTGTACTGTATTGTTGTAGAGAGCTCGTGTGATATATCTACTGTAGCGTCTCTCGCGGGTAGTCGATACATATTGTGTACTGTATGGTTATGGAGAGCTCGTGTGATATATTGTAGCATCTCTGGTGGGTAGTTGATACATATTGTGTACTGTATGGTTGTAGAGAGCTCGTGTGATATACCTATTGTAGCATCTCTGGTGGGTAGTTTATACATATTGTGTGCTGTATGGTTGTGGAGAGCTCGTGTGATATACCTATTGTAGCATCTCTGGTGGGTAGTTTATACATATTGTGTGCTGTATGGTTGTGGAGAGCTCGTGTGATATATCGCCGACACAGTGTTCCTGTGGTCGAGGTCACTGACCACACATCCGCTCATCATGGACAGCCGCAGCCACCGGCCAACATCAATTTTGCGCTTTCTTTTCGCCCACCCCACCTGTGTGAACAATAATGACTTTGCTGCACTGTATAACAATTTTTTTTACTAATCCACATTTTCAATCTTAAACCTCATATTAGCAATATCCCTTCCTTTAACAATTTAGCAATCAATTTAAGAATATTGCCTTAGTTCCGGATAACATTTATAAATTATTCTGAACTATTAAGCTGACGTGATAAATGTAATTATATTTACTAGAGATCAATTGAAAAAGAAACTGACGATACTATTCATAATTTTAATAATTTACATAATAAAAATAATTTCATTCAGGTTTTTCCATAAGGCCATATAACGGATTAATCTCTTTAAAAAAATGTTTCATTGAGATTATTTTATACATTCATTTTTTAAGTTTTGTTGTTTGAATACATTTCCAACAGTTACATTTTACTACTGGAGTCCGAATAAAATAACTTTGGTACTGGCGGAACGGCCACGCAGCGTTGGTCTGAAATGAAAAAACTCTGAGCTTTAATTTGCTGTCAAACTAAAGTTTGCATTGCAATTTAAAGTAAGCATGCAATAATTTAAGTATGCAAATAATGCATGAAAATAAGAAAGCAATAATTTTCAATTTAATTATGCTGGAGATTTTGCTTGAACTAATTTGCTTTTTATAGTAATATTTGTGTTTAAGAACACGTTTTTATGAGTGAAATTTCGCGTGAGCCGTCTTTAACCTATCACTGTAGCGACAACAATAATAATAAAATTATTTCTTTTAACTGGATGACAGATTGATTCATTGTGATTAGTGTGGTACAAGACTCATTTAATAGTTTAAAAAAGTTACAAACCCGGAAATGACAATCATTAGACAACATTTCTTTAAGCAAACATTAACTGTGTCAGTTTTGTATAGCTAAAATAATACTCTGGCACTAATGAAACATGCACAAAAATAATGAAGAGTTGATGAAGAACATGAGTTCTTCTATGAAGTTTCTATGAAGTTCGTATACATCGAGGCTGTGTCGGACGCGTAAGGTATACTCTGCTCGAGGGAAAGTGCAGACCGGATATTCAGCCCAAGAGTACAATAATAGATATTTCCAGATTGTAAATGTTTCTCCATTAAGAAATTAGGTTAATTAATTTTTTTCTTGTTTGTATTCAGTTCTTAATCGATTTAACAGTGCTTGGTATAGTTTAATCACCAGTTTAGTTTTATTACAGTAATTTAGTTTTAGTGTATCACAAGTTTTTTATTTAGATAATGTTATATGATTCAGTTATGTTATGTATTTATTATGTTTAAATGTTAAACATTAAACATATTAAATTTAAATGTTATATAATTATTGGTGTTTAATGCAATCCTAATATTTAAAATTTTAGTCAATATGCTATTAGTAATTGACAAGAAGGCCTTGTGTTTGCAATGGAAGAGACCAGAGCTAAGTAGGCCTACTGACTACAATACGCGTGTGGTATCACCGCCGCCATGTTGACAATCGAGATTTGAAAACTACTAAAACTTTCTTCCTAGTTCAAGAACAATTTATTTAATACGAGAGTACGAGTTTAGTGTCACTTAAATAACACAATCAATTTAGATTTAAAGAAATTTTGTCTAGTGTATGTCGTTATTGAGTTTGCAAGGGTTAAAAAAATTAATTCTCATTAACTTGTTTGAATTATTAAATGAGTCTTATACCAAACTAATCACAATGAATCAAAACTGTCATCCATTCACAAGAAATAATTTTAATATTATTATTCTCGCTACAGTAATAGGATAAAGACGGCTCACGCGAAATTTCACTCATAAAAACGTGTTCTCAAACACAAATATTACTATAAAAAGCAAATTAGTTCAAGCAAAATCTCCAGCATAATTTTTTCTTCAAGAATATAACATGGTGGACACTATACAATTAGTTCGAAAATAATTGCTTACTTATTTCGAGTTTGACAGCAAATTAAAACTCAGAGTGTTGTCACTTCAGACCAGCGGCGCGTGGCCGTTCAAGCTATTTTATTTCAGCAATAACGGACCGAATTTTATAATTTAATTTGATTAATACATTTTATATCAGTTATTTTTCCGAACTATAAGTGAGTAGTCATTCAATTGAAATTTTAAATTGTTTATAATATTGTGTTTATTTTTCTAGTTATACTTTTTTAACTATCACGACTTAAAAATAGTATTGGGCAATATTATGGAGTTTCAGGGCAAAATGTATAATGATAATGTATAACTTAATGTTTAAATGTGACCAAATTTAATTTTAATTAACAATCGTTTTATATAATCCAGCATAGTTACTAAATCATAAGATTAAGTTATAAAATTATGATCACATATTAATTGTAATCCCAGTAACTAATTAAACATATAAAGTGCTCAAACTAAATCACTGAGGTCCTGTAATTAAATTTCTTCCAATGAGTAAAATGAATTTTGTTTTAACTAACAGATTCAGAAATGCCAAAAACATTTCTGAATGTATTCCAACTAGCTGTTTTTACTGAAGTCGGTAATTTACAACAGTAAAATCACTTTTTTATCAACTTTTGCACGGGGTTTGTTATCTGGTATTGTGAGTGAGTATCTCCGCCTTGACTTTAATGTAAATTGGGCACTGTGAAATTAAAATACAAGGCATTTTATAGAAAGATTTACGAAATATTGTTTACAGGATTCTACATCACTAATAGCCATAATACTGCAAATAGCTTTTTTTACATTTAAAGTCTTCATTCAAAATATGCATCAAGTGAGAGAATTGTACCATATTTTATATGGGAATGTGGTAACTCCCCTCCCCCCCCATAACAAATAAATAAATAGTCATTCCATTTTATTTATTACTAATGTTTATTAATATAACAATTATCTGAAATCGATATATACATTCTTTCTCTATAATGGAAAATCATCTTAATATATATGATTTATCAAAAGTTAAACGAATAAAGGGATTTTTTATTAAGTCTATATGTATCCCTTCCTTTTTTATATTTATTTTATAATACTTCAGTGCCAATGTATGAATGCATGAATGGATGGATAGTCGTACGTCAAAGTTTACTATTGAAACAGTAAGAGATCATTGCAACGTAAAATATAAAATTACGTAATGCAAAATACTATTTTCTTGCGAGTTGGTAATAATTAATGTTTTTGTAATTATTGTTAATTGGTTTAATCTTTGTTCAATTAGTACAACAATTTATTTATTATTAAAATATTTTATTTATGATTGTAGATAAAACAATACTTAAGTTACTAAAATATAGGATAAATATCTATGCATAAATTAATTATAATTTCTCACCCCAAAAACGGTAAATTACGTCAAAACAAATCAGTTTATTCAGCTAAATTTAAAAAAACATTGGCATTAGCAAGTCAAACAGAACTAACAATAGTTCTTATAGTACTACTAAAAAAATATACAATAATACAAAGTATCATACAAACAAATCATGGCACTTCGATAGCCTACGTACATCATAAATACCCGGACGCAGTAACAGGACATATTTATGAGGTAGTATTTAGCTGTTTTCTAAATTCGATAAGGTTTGATTCTAATTTGAGAGACACGGGGAGACAGTTATATAGTATTATGCCATTATAAAACAGATGTTTTGTGAAAAAAGAGGTTGAATGTTTTGGAATTGTAAGTTTATTCTGGTTACGTAAAGAATATGACATTTTAACTGAAGTAGTGAAATTATATATATATTCTGCTTCACAAAAGTTAAAGTTTCCATTATGTAAATAGATGGCAACGTTAGGATCTTTAATTTCTGGAAGTAATCCTTACAAGACTGGAACTTACGCTAAGAAAAAATAGTTCTAAAAGTCCACTTTTGTAGTTTGAATAAAAAACTGTTCTTTGACATTCATAACCCCAAATAGGTATTGCATACACTAGGGGAGGTAGATAAGACTGTAGTACGCAGCCAGGAGAACGTCAACATACGCTAGGGGAGGTAAATAAGACCGTAGTACGCAGCCAGGAGAACGTCAACATACGCTAGGGGAGGTAGATAAGACTGTAGTACGCAGCCAGGAGAACGTCAACATACGCTAGGGGAGGTAAATAAGACCGTAGTACGCAGCCAGGAGAACGTCAAAATACGCTAGGGGAGGTAAATAAGACCGTAGTACGCAGCCAGGAGAACGTCAACATACGCTAGGGGAGGTAGATAAGACTGTAGTACGCAGCCAGGAGAACGTCAACATACGCTAGGGGAGGTAGATAAGACTGTAGTACGCAGCCAGGAGAACGTCAACATACGCTAGGGGAGGTAAATAAGACCGTAGTACGCAGCCAGGAGAACGTCAACATACGCTAGGGGAGGTAGATAAGACCGTAGTACGCAGCCAGGAGAACGTCAACATTTGCAAAGTCTTTTAAACTGCCCAAAGTAAAAATTCCAGAAGTTAGTTGTTTTTAAACTTGTTGATGTGTCTTGGAAATTGAGATTCTCGTCTGGAGGAGATCTGGGACCAATTCCAAGAAACAGACGCTTTGAGATGGATGAATCTCAGTTTCATCTAAGAGTAGGCTAAAATCACTAGTTTGTCTATTAATCAACTAGCCTGATAATAGTTTGTTCACTTTTAACTAAGTTTAAACCTGTATACAGTAACTCAGTAACTAAGCGTTAAGCCTCAATTATTTACATAACTCATAATTCATTGGTTAAAGGCTTTAGAAATAACACGTTACTATAAAATGTTACAATTAGATATATGTGAAAATACATAGATTTCCATAAACTATAACAAGGAACGTAAATAAATATTTATGAATGTTCATGTAAGTCGAAAAGTTAAATATATGTAATTTTATTTAGAACGTAAGTACCTACATTTTTACATATTTACAATTAATTGTTAAATATCTTTATCAGAGTACTTCATATTTGGCACAGTGGTATTGACCCAACCGCCTACCCATACACGTACTGTGGCATTGACCCACCCACCCACCCGTACACGTACAGTGGTATTGACCCACCCGCCCACCCATACACGTACAGTGATGTACACGAGTTGTACAAAACTCAATAAGTTAAGTCTGTATAAAGAAACTCAATAACTATGTGTTAATCCTGTACACAATAACTAAGTGTTTTTGTAATTATTATAAATTGGTTTAATTTGTGACCATTTTGTATTCAAATTATAAGTTTTATAAAATTTCCATTTTAGCTGTTTCAATTATTATATAAATTCAACATTTTTATTTGTGTATATTGTAATTTTTTTTGTCATATAATTGACGTTACAAGTTATTACTATTCTATTTGCATACACATTTTAATTTTTGGACCTTTTTCGCTAATTCACTACCACTACTTTGGTTAGGTTATGTTAGGTTTGGTTTGGTTATGTTAGGTTAACCTAAGTTAGGGTTATGGTAGTGAATTAACGGAAAATATCCTAATTTTTGTTATCTGTAGATTGGTGAGGGTGTTTCTGGTAAAATATGTTGAGAAGGAGCGAGAAAGTTCTTCACCGACAATTTACTGGCCTACTGTCTTGTCACGTTTGTTATGAAAACAACAGCAGCGTTTTCAGTTATTTTGCTAGCTTACATTCAAACAAATTAGATTCAAAGCTGATTCAGACAATTACCACCCGATCGCATTACTATATGCGATTCATAAAAAAATTAAATTGACTTAGCAAAACATATTTTTGTTCACTTATACTCAATTAAAATATGGTTCTCTCTTAATGCAACTCATATTGCGGTTTGAATGTAAATTTTAACGTTAAAAAATAAAAAAATAGCTATACTAACTATGAATAATAAAACAAGTACGCATAGTGATCATCAACAATAAAATTATGTTTCACACATGTTTAAAGAATTTGTTATGATTGTAGAAGTAGATGTACATTAAGATGTGTACAATAAAATTACTAAATTTTGTAGTTATGAATATGATGGATAAACGACTTCAGATAGTGTCTAAGAAACATTTAGTAGGTGACTTGATTAAAAAAAATAAATAAATAAAAATAAATAAACTATCAAAAATATTAACAATAGCTATACCACATGATGATATTATACAATCACGTATGTAATCATCGACGATTTACTAAAATAATCAAAGAAATTTAATTTGTAACAATGAGTAAGAAAAAGCAAGTGAATTGAAAATAACGCAAAAAAGCTATACATTTTAAAATTAAAAAATTTACAATATTTATACTAACTTATGTATAGTTAGTTAGTATAAAATAAAGATAGTATAGTAGCAACAAGTAAATTAGTAATCCTAACAAATTTACTAATCATATTAGTAATCACCAAATGTCCAAAATAATTAAAGATGTGTAATAGGTAAAAATGAGTAAAAGAGATGGCAAAAAGACCAAAAGCACACACAAACGTTAAGTGACTTTAAAAAGGCTTGATGATGCCTAGCCTGTTAAACATTTCTTTTCTTATTTAGTTCTCATTTTCCAACATTCATTGAATATTTTAAAGTAACGATGTAATAGAACTTGTAATGCCTAATTATTTCACTCAATAATATTTTTACAAGATATTTCGGTAAATTTAAAAAGCATTAATTATTGACTACTCTAACATTACAATGAAGATAAACTTTCTTTTTCACTTGTGCATGAATTCGTTTGCAGTTCTTATAATTTCCACAACTATAAAACATTATTTTCTATAGTAATTAGTACTATACTTAGTATATATATTATACCACTTAGTAAATTTGTATTTTCTAAGGAATTGTAATTCTTGTGCTATAGAATTTCTACTTGGGAACCTACACTAATGTAACCTTATGGTTCCAGTCTTGGTATTTCAGTAAATATGGCTAACATCTTTTTTCTAAGAGAGGGTGGGATCGAAGAGCCCCAGTTACTGTAAAGCTCCTTCTATATCGTCTGGTAATTGAGTAATCATGATACAACATTTGACGACGTCACCTCGAACTACACGGTTGTGCTTTGACTGATTTTTTAATTCATAATGTGATAAAAATCACACTTAAGGTTGTGGACTAAAACCATGAAATGTATGTCATAAGAAAACGTTGTGTGTCATAAGAAATAGTGTCAGAAGATGTAGGATGTATACAATATTAAATAAATATAGGGAAAGTAGTTAATACATTAGGACGGAGTCGGTAAGTCGGAGTATTAAGACGGAGTCGGTAAGTCGGAGTATTAAGACGGAGTCGGTAAGTCGGAGTATTAAGACAGAGTCAGTAAGTCGGAGTATTAAGACGGAGTATCAAGACAGAGTCAGTAAGTCGGAGTATTAAGACGGAGGCGTTAAGTCGGAGTATTAAGACGGAGTCGGTAAGTCGAAGTATTAAGACGGAGTCGGTAAGTCGGAGTATCAAGACGATGTCGGTAAGTCGGAGTATCGACGGTGAGTCGGTAAGTCGGAGTATAAGACGGTGAGTCGTTAGTTTAAGTTTTTCACATCATTATCACTCGATCATTTTTGTGTTATATTTATTTCTATACTTTGTCTTGTGTTGACTTTGTATGCTATTTTTGTGTTAATATCTTTTGAGCACTTGGTTATATCTATTGTTTATATAGATTATTAATATAAATTGTATTAATATACTTTATAATCAATAGTAGAGAAAATTTGGTAATGGAGATGTGTCGAGTTGTCAGAACTGACCTTCAGAACTCGGGTTGCTGGTGACAATGACGGGTTGAGATATATACGAGGGACTTTGAGATACTCGGGGAATTGGAGGAGACGTTGGTCTCTGGTGTATTTGGAGGAGCCCTGCTTTTAGATGTGGACTTGGGAAGTTTCCTTTTTCCTCAAGTTGGAGTCATTAGTCGTAGGCCAGAGCAAGATCCAAGCAAGTAATTTGAACTAAACTAATAATTTCGATTTAACTTTTTCACATCACCATCGCCCGAGTATTTTTATTGATTTATGTATTTTGTGTTTTATTGATTTATATACTTTGTGTTGTATAGAGTTTGTATGGTATTTTTGTGTTAATATCTTTTGAAGCACTTGGTTACATCTATTGTTATTCATTTGATAATTTATTTTTATATTTGTTCTGTTAATTATTAAGACTGTCTTATTGATATACTAATTAGTATTTCACAGCCAAGCGAGTACCTAATTTCACACTCAGTTAGCGTTCCTGGTCTTGCATGATATCTACCCAAAGGTCTCGGAGTCTAGAGAGGGGTAGATAACGTGACAATAGCAAATCAACAACATAAATTAGTATGGATCAAGTAGTAGATCCAGTAGACCACGATGCACAGTCACTACTGAGCGATCCTGGTCTTGCGTGATATCTACCCAAAGGTCTCGGAGTCTAGAGAGGGGTAGATAACGTGACAATAGCAAATCAACAACATAAATTAGTATGGATCAAGTAGTAGATCCTGTAGACCACGATGCACAGTCACTACTGAGCGATCCTGGTCTTGCGTGATATCTACCCAAAGGTCTCGGGGTCTAGAGAGGGGTAGATAACGTGACAATAGCAAATCAACAACATAAATTAGTATGGATCAAGTAGTAGATCCTGTAGACCACGATGCACAGTCACTACTGAGCGATCCTGGTCTTGCGTGATATCTACCCAAAGGTCTCGGGGTCTAGAGAGGGGTAGATAACGTGACAATAGCAAATCAACAACATAAATTAGTATGGATCAAGTAGTAGATCCAGTAGACCACGATGCACAGTCACTACTGAGCGATCCTGGTCTTGCGTGATATCTACCCAAAGGTCTCGGAGTCTAGAGAGGGGTAGATAACGTGACAATAGCAAACCAACAACACAAAAAATTAGTATGGATCAAGTAGTAGATCCTGTAAACCACGATGCACAGCAAACTGGTATGGAATGCTGTACGATTTACCAGTCGTAAAAAGGGTTTAGGGAAATTCCAAAACAACATTTTGTTTCAAAGTACAAATTCAAGAACTTTAAAAAGTTAATGTAGCATACTTAAGTTATTTTAATCATAATATTGATATTGTAGATGAAAATTGATGAATGTAGATGAGCGAATGTAGTCATTGTTACAAACTAAGGCCGACTATTCCTTAGAAAGTGTCATTAATTAATAGCCCAATGACAAATGAACAGCCGGTGGTTATCAGCTGATCCTTCTCAAAATGTATTAACTCTGATTGGGATCGAACTGAGAACCTTTAGCACATGAAGCTGGGATTTACCCACCCACCCACCCATACACATACAGTGGTATTTACATATATGGATACATTGCTAAAAAAACTTCTTGACATTAGAACCACGATAAAAATAGTTTGCGACTGAAAAAAACGTAGCCATATACGGTAAAAGCAGAATTAAATAAGCTAAACTTTTGTATACGAGTATAAATTGTCGAAATCGAATCAATAGCAAGGTCGGTCACAACTCGAGTACATTGCTTTGAGAAAGCGACAAAAGTCCGTCGACTAGAAGTGAACACAATGAAGGCACTTACGATATCAGTGCACTAGTGTCAACAAGCTTACAATAAGTTACAATTGAACCAAATAACTGAGTAAAGCTTAATAACCAAATAACGAGTTCTTAATAAAATTTAGGAACATTTTATTATAATTAAAATGTTGGGGTATAATTTTGTTTTACTTATCAAGTGTTATCATAATGCAGGTTCAACGTGTTTTATTGCTGTATTCAAATTTTTGAGATGATACAATAACACAAGGATATCATACAATTCCTCTAAAAGTAAAATTATTACACCATTCTAAATAAATAGATAAGTGATCGCTAAACTATGCCATGGTTTAAAGCACGCAGACCATTCTACGCTGTTTAAACGTTTAAATTGTCGTATGCATCCGCTATTTCAGGTTATTTATCTGTCAAAATTTAATTTTATGCTTAATTTGAAGGATTAATCCTTTTATTAAATTAACTGTCCATTAGTATATTCACGTCAGCGCAAAATTAAATTAATCTTTTATAAAAATTTAAATTTTAGCGTCATTTTTGTGAAAATTGGGTCGATAATCCTCTTTGGAAACAGAGACTAACTGTATTAATTACTTGGTAATTTTCAGTAATGAGACGATCAAAATATATTTAGATTACAAAGTTCTGTTTGAGGAGATTGTGTTACTAAATCTATACCTATAAAAGGAAAATACCATTGACTCACTCACTCATCGCTGGAACTAAAAAAGTACTAAGCCTACGAGGATGAAATTTTGTAGAGTCAAAGATCTTATGTTGTAGATGTGCAATATGGAGGCATTTTGAACAATTTTTAGTTGTTCTCTATGGCCTTTTTAGTGCCTTTTAGATGGCAGCCTTTTTAGTGCCAACAATTTTAAATGCCAAAAACAGTGTTTCTTTAATTGGACTTTAGTGGCTAAATGAACGGTTCTATAGCGAAACTAACACAATTTCCTGTCTTGAGACTATCTACAACTTTGATCTTATGAATTTTTGCTCTATCTCTCCTCATTTGTTCTTAGGTGGGAGAACTATAAACCCGATTTTCAATTTGTGCGTATAATCAAATTGGTTAATTTACTGCCTCTAAGAAACATTTTCTACAGATTTTCTTAAAGATTTTTCTAGACTGTGAAACTTAGTTATCTAGGAGAACATATTGTATTCAATGGGAAAATATATAATTTAATCTGAACACATGTATAGCCAGGTCATAAGGAATGGTTAAACATGGCCTAAAAACGCGATATTTCACTGATTCAGAGTTAATTACCGAACTTTGCGCCCTCTAAAAGTAGACTTACAGATTTTTCTAGACGGTGAAACTTTGTTATCTAGGAGAAAATACTACATTCAATGGGAAAATATATAATTTAATCTGAACACATGTATAGCCAGATCATAGGACGTGGCTAAACATTGATAGAAACACGATATTTCACTGATTTAGAGTTACTTACCGTACAGATTTTTCTAGATTAAAAAAAATTTGTTATCTAGAAGAACAAACTGTTTCCAATCGGAAAATGAACAATTTAGTTTTAAATCATGAATATCCATGGCGAGAAACATGGCAAAACATGGCGAGAAACACAATATTTTATTGATTCAGAGTCAAATAATTTGTGCACTCTAAAAGTAGAATTACGGATGTCTCTAGACTTTGAAACTTTGGATTGTCTAAGAGAACAAACTGTTTTCAATCGGAAAATGTACAATTTAATTTGACCAAATGCATAGCCAGTTCACAGGACGTGGCTAAATATGGTGAGAAACCATAAACAGTAATTTGTGCCCTCTAAATGTAGAATTACAGATTTCTCTAGACTTCGACAATTTGTTACCTATGAGACAAACTGATTTCAATCTGATTGTACAAATAGCATATACTATGCATTTATACAACCTTGTTGCACATGTATGATTTGTTCTAGCATAATCATTGTACTCCTTCTCTACATAAAAACAAAACTAACCTTAAATTCCACCCCAACCAGTTATAATTTTACAGACGATTTCTAAGTGTAAAGAAGAAAAAGTGCAGCTAACGTAGTTCGCTGATTCTGTGCTTTAAACTAATCTAAGAAATTAAAAAGGATTACATTTACCAGATACTTGACTAGTTGAAGCTTTTTTGAACGCTTATGAATGGTTCGAGAAAAAAACCCTAAATTGCAATTTATTTTATCAGATAACATTAAATTAAAAAGAAACCTTGAGGATAGTAAAAATAAGAGAAATATATATTTCTGATTATTATATAAAATCACATCAAAAACAAAGTTATTTTGTTTTGAAATAAATTTGTTGAGAGCAATTGGTTTTTATGGAAAGAATTTCTGAGTCATTCGTCAAGCCATTTACTAATAGGATTTTTTCATTTAGTAATAATATTACATCGAAGTAATGATGCATTTTACAGAATAAAGTCAAAACAGGTTAAGTTAAGACGCAACTAAGCAACTTAACATAGTCAGTTCCTTATACGGTTAATTCTTTAGTTGATAGCTTTAAGATGAATAAAATAATTAACCGTCCTTATAAGGACCTTGATTAAAGGACTTTATAACCTTGAGTTTTTTCGCACAGGTGTGGGAAGATGCAACTACCTGAAAATTATATACAATAGGGAATGGCAAATGAGCTTTCATGTGATTGGGAAGCCGAAACTCAAACTATGGATCACATGATTTCGCATTGCGTTCTTTTCAGGATAATTTTAACTTTTATTCATTCAATCGGAGAAGCAAGTGTGGAATGTTCTGAAACTTGGATTTAGCTTTTTTAAGGAGATCAATAAGCATGAGTACTTAAGATTTAGTTTTCTCTTGATCTGGTTAAGATTTTATTTTTTTTAGATTTTCAAACTGCTATCCTGTTTTCCTTTTTAACCCTTTAATTTTGGTAGGTATGAAAGCCATAAAATATTTTTCCACCATATATAAAAAACTGTCACTGATGTGGTTACACCAGTGAACAATGAATTTAACAAAAGATTAGGCCCTCAAATAAACCATAAAAATACAAATATTAACAAATAAAATAAGATATACTGATCAAAAGAAGCAAATTGAAGATTTAAAAGAGACTACTGAGGCCTGTAGTAGTTACACAAGCTGCTGAGTCCTGGATAGTGCTAAATAGTGACATACAAAATAGTTCAGGTGCTTTCAAGCGGAAACTGTTAGTAAAATTATTTGGATCTGTTAAGATTTGTGAACAATATAACATCAATTTACGAATTTGTGAAGAGAATTGTAAAATAAGAGTTGATAAAGAGTTAGATCAAATTACTGAAGGAGGAGATGTTGTAAGATTTGTAAAATGAAAGAGATCAAGACTTTTTTATGTAGAGATAATAAAAGATGAACGATTGCCTAAAATTATACTGGGACAGAATACGGAAGGAAAAAATGAAGCGAGGAAGGCCAATAAAGAGATGGATCTATGAGGTAGAGGAAGATATAAGAAGAATTGGAGTCTGGAACTGGAGGCAAGTCGCTGGAAGCAGGTTCGAGTGGATCGTCGTGGGCTGTAGCACCGAGGGGTAAAGGTAAAAGGTATGTCTTTTCTGACATTTTAAATAATTTGTTTCAATCAGGCCATTGATTAGTAATCATCAGAAATCCAACTAGAACCTTCGTGTAAATATAGTTGACAGGGTTTACAATAAATTCGTCATAACAAATTGTATCTTACTTATGGCAGCACTAATAACACTTTTTCAAGCCAGTTAGTTTAGTTGTTAAAATTTATTTTGGTTTTTTTAAGAATAAGTGCATATTTAAAAATATGTGTGGCTGTGTCAAATAAAAAATAGTACCCATTAGCAAACCTAAATAGGTACTCTGATGATTGTTCCTTATCCCTGTATCACACATATATGTGACACCATAGACCCACCCTACGCTAGGATTCATCAAATGTTTATACGATGTACCCAAACGGAACATATTTTAATCAAACTCCATAAAATATTATTGAATTAAATTAGTGAACATTTTTGTATTATTTTGGTAGGTCGTTTTGATTCCCTTAAATCATTATAAAATTGAATCTGTTTTCTGAGGAGAATAGTTTGGCAATTTTGTAAAATAAAAATGTGATAATAAGATATTTTCGGACAATAGTCCACAATCAAATAAGTGGTCGGCATAATCTTATTGTTGCGCCATTGTTCATTTCGATGTATTATGCATGGCTTTGGTGCTACGGCAACGTATACAAATAGTTAAGAATGATCTTCTAATAGGCGTCTTCTAGTTCGATTCCTTTGGGAATTAACTGGTAATATACACTTAATATATACTATTTCATAATTGTCACAACTAACAAAAATTTGTCAATTTGTCCAAACAGCTGTTTTGCCACAACCATACGCTTACCTCAAGTGCACGCTCGTCGTAAAATTAGTTGACAACTGGTCAGGTAGAATTTTAGGTTAGGTTTGTTTTTATGTAGAATTACGAATGTTACTTATAAAATTACAGCTGTGCCTAAGTACTTATAAGTAAAATTACATTTAATTCCTTTTTTTGTTTTACATATTGCGAAATGCGGTTGTAGTTTACGACAAATAGTCCAGAAATATAATACAATGTTATCAATATCTTTTTAAAACAGATTTTATATTTATTCTTTATAGTATCATTAAAAAGAATAATAAATAAACTATAAAGTTATACTTATAAAATAAATAAACATCTTATCATTATGGAACCATGAATGCGCACTATCTGACATATTCGTGCCAAGAATAAGTAAATTAACTCTATTAATACAGGGCAATTAAATACTTTTTAAGTAAGAATGAGAATAAGAATAATTTTTTTTATTTTTCTTGAAATTTACAATTACAATTACCATTATACATTTAAACAACAGACAATATGTAAAACAAAGAAACCCTCTCAAATTGTTCCTCTCCTATTATTACGATGCTATATTACATTTATAGATACAGAGTTTGCAAAAAAGTAAAATTATACAAATAATTTGAATAAAGTACTGTACATTTATGTAAAAATTAAAAATTAAATATAGAAAATACACAAAAAAGAGTTAATTTAAGGAAGACAAAGAACTCAATATAACATACTATCTATTTAAAACCCATTTTTTCAAGAAAAATATAGGGCCTCTAAGGCAATGCCTGTTTAGAGGTTCCAGCCAACTAAATTAAACATAAAAATGTCAGACACGAAGAGAGGATAAAACATTCAGCGTAGAAAATAATTATATAAAACAAGCTATAATACTTACAAGAAAATAGAATATAGACTCTGTAATGATATTAATTCAAAGAAACTAAACCTGCTCTATAGTAACTAAACGACGTAAACAAAAAATAAATTAAAATATTTCTGTATTTAAAATAGACTCACACTTATTTCTTTCACACCGTTACACACACACACTAAGACACACTCCTGCCCGCACGCAACTCTAGATCATACCAAATGTCAAACTTGAATGTTAATTAATACATCTACATTATCTTGATTGAAAAGCCAAAAAAGTAACTTCTTTTTAAATGAAAATTTACTTTTACAATTTCTTACTTCCATTGGCAATTTATTGTACATTCTTGGTCCTTGAAATAAATAGCATTTCTCAAAATGTGTAATGTTAGGTTTTGGAATAGAAAATACTTTTGGATTTCTTAATGCATTTTTAAAATCATTATTTATTTCTGGTAAATTTCCGATCATGTAGTAAAAGATATTTAATACTTTGAAAACAAACATGTATTTTAATGGTAATATTTTATTATTTATAAAAAGCGGATGAGATGGTTCCATCTTTCCTTTACATAGTATAGTTCTTAGAAACTTTTTTTGTAGAACTACAATTGGCTTTAAGTTTGTTTCATACGTTCCCCCCCAACAAGAAAGACCATAATTCATCCTACTATGCACCAAGGAAAAATAAAGCATCCGTAAAACATCTTTACTACAAATTGATTTTAAAAAATAGAAAATTCTCAATGTATTATTTAATTTCGACTTCAAGTTTTTGATGTGAGATTTCCAATTTAGCTCATCACCTAGCACGATACCCAAGTATTTGATCTTTTCTACTTTGCCAACTATAGAACACTTTGTGCTGCAGTAAAATGTGTTATGACACAAACAATCTGCACATGGATATAATACATCATTACTAAATGCAACTTTTTTTCTTAGACTAAAATTAATAAAATTTGTTTTTTCAGGTCTTTACAGCAAGTATTTAATAATAGTACTAAAGTATTATGTAAATGCATTCATACTTTATATGAAAAAAATGTACATTTGCGCTCTTCATTGATTAATTTCTGATATGCTGAATTATGTTTCGCACTAGGACTAGGAAATAAATTATACGTTCTAATTTTTTGTACGTTAGATGTAGACCTTTGTTCAAAAATTACCTGCTATTATCAATTATCTATTGGAAATATTGATTAATTATTAAACTATGTTACAAATTCAGACATGAACATAAGTTTGCCATTATAATTTGTTCCTTATATTCTCTTTCTCCTATTCATTGATTGTTTTTGGATGTAATTTTCTCCCACTTTGGTAGTTTTTTAGTGTATTTTTTAGACATTTTTGTATATTGTCGAATAACGTTATAGTCTGTATACTAATTTTAACGTACGGTATCCATATTTTTCTGAATATTTAACTTACTTATATATTTAAAAGCCACATCTCTCTAGACTTTTAACTTGCGGAAAACTGAAAATGAATCTCTTCTGAATACATTAAATAACAACGATTCAAAATTGATATGATCCGAACAATAGAGTACCTAATAGCCATTGTACTACAAATTACTTCTATTACATTTACACCTGGAATTTTAACAGTGAAAATGCCCCCTGAGAAATCATTAATATGAATTTACTTTAAATGATTAATTAGTTAAATAATTTAATTGGTTAAAGCGTTAAATTAATTGGTAACGGTGGCAACTGCTGGATTTCTTGTACTTTTGGACATAATTTGGTTATAAATTTGATATCATTGTATGTTTATGTTTTACTCAAAACGATTTAGTTTTTATAGTTGTTATTCGCACAGAGAAAAAGAAACAGAGGTCACTTTCTAGTTGTAAATAGATTACAACCGATGTACATCCTCATACATCTGTAGAAATAATTACTACGTTTATTCTTGAGGATTTGGGGGGGGGGGGGGTGGACTGACCATGTGCTATTATTGAAATTATTAAAAGTTAAATTGGTACTATTGCTGCCATCCACGCGGAGGACTGGAGAAACAACTACTCGACACAAATTACCACACTTTTGGTTGTGAAATCTATTTATTTCTGCTGTGTTAGTTGTAATGGTGTTAACGAATATGGATTTTGTAAAATAAAATTAAGTTGAAGAATTAGACCTTTTTATTGTTTGAGGAATCCTTGTGACACCGGCCTATTAAATATATTATATTTTGCGTTACTAATACACGTGAGACTACGATTATAGAATCCATTTTTGGGTTGGTGCATTTCAAAACGATATTCAAAAACTAAATACATTTACAACTAAAACTAAATACAAGAATTGGAATCAGTACATCCTAATAAATATATGCTAAAAAAGAAAGAAAAATTCACAGAACTCAAAATGTTTTCGTTAAAGTATTAATTTATTTTTAAATTTTTTTATAAAAAAGGAGTCGATTGGGAAGTGAACACAGACATCATAAACAAGAAAATTTATAAAGAGAATATATGATAAGTTCTAACGCACTTTTTGGGAAGTTTTAGCTCAAAGATAATGCGTTTCCATTTTACCATGAACATTTTTGAAAATTAATTTATAAGTTTTAAAATTACTTTTAGTTTGGCCAGATATCATCCGGATAATCACAAATACCTATATAAATATATAGGTATATTATCTGGAGATTTCGAACGCTTCGAGTGTTTTTATAACTAACACAACGTTTCTACAGGTTTAAAACTCTGTCGTTTTCAGGTGCTGCTTACTACCTCATCATAAATATTAAATTATTTTTTATTTTCTTTCTTTAACTAATCCACATTAATGTAGAAATTCCTTAAAAAACTTCATGCTTATTGATCACGATGCACCCCTCAGAATATCAAGTCTTCTTACAAACTTATACAGGTACACACTCAATTACATACCATAATATTTTTGAATTTTGTGCTTATATTGTAGTATATTTGTGTTGTGTGTCGTTCACTTGTACTGTATGTACCAACACGTATTATGCTAATTAAAAAACAAGAAACGCAACATCTATATCATTTCGCAAACCGAATTTTAATAAAACTACTTTCCCGTCGAACCCTCTAAAATGTCAGGAGCATTCTTGAAAAATATTCTGGTTCAATGCTTGATAATAAATAATATACACTGCATATTCATACAGATAGCTTTACCAATCTCTCTCTTTTAAGAGGAAAAATATCCCCATAATACTTAATTTAATTTATTATTATTTATATTTATATTGTATCAAATAAGATAGTTGTCTTATTTTTTAGTTAAACTGATTAATACTGAGTATGTTTTTCTCATTTATAATTTTATATTGAATATTTGAATATTGTGTAATAAAAACATTATCTAGTAATATATATTTTCCATCAACTAACATATAGCTAGATGGTTTATATGTGCACTGCAGCAATGTGTATTTGCGCTTGCGAAAATAAATTGAATTGAATTGAAAGTATTTTGTATATTCGACGCAGAAGTGTTTCAATGATTTGGCTAATAATATTAAAAATATAAATTTATAAAAATTCACTGTATTGTTAAGAGATTGGCTACTATCAATAAATAATATTCAACAATTTTAAGTACCTTAAAGTAATAACTTTAGTAAAGTAGTTTAAGTGGAATTAAAGATTAATTCTGTTTATTTAATATGTATCTGGGTTTTGTAAAGGAAGTGTTTTGTTAATTTCATCAGGGTAAATTGTTTTGTTAATTTCATCAGGGTACCGTTAGCGCGTCTATAAGTTTTTAGGAAAGCCAGGAACTACTACAATCAGTGACTGATAACAAAGTTTAGTGTCTTGCAACTGTTTTCACTACTTGATAAGGTGAACAGAATTTTCTGATCGGTTGAAATTAAATCAATTAATGATAAAAGCAAACGTCACCAAATACAGAATGAAATCACCGAAAAGACTAGTTTGTATTTCGTGATATATAATACAGGGTGTTTCTTTTAAAACGCAACCCTATTTACAAGTACAGAAAATGAAGGTTTAAGATAACAAGTTCATAGGTTGGTAGCCCTGGTTCTTCTTCCTTGGCTATCAGCTGATTTACACTAAGCTGATAATTAAGTGATGGATTGTTGTTCACTTTATTTGGATTTCATGCAATGTCATTAAGTTGAGGTTAGAAACACGGTTTTGAGCAAAGACCAGAGAGTAACTAAAGCGCCCATTCTCCCAATTAAGCATATATTTTACATATTAAAAAAATTATAAGCGATCACCTAAAAGCCTGTAACAGTGACAATCTGACAATTTGACTATATTATTACAATTAAAAATATACCCTGTAATGGCTTACCGGTAGGAGTACCATCCACCAGCCTATACACCTACAGTGTTATTTATATTGATAAGGTATTTCCTAACAAATTAATTTGTATTACGAGTGATTTAGTCTTTGGAAATAAATCTACATTCTATTCTTATTCTTCAATATTACGACCTCTTAAAGTGAGAGATTTAACTAAACATATTTCTGCTCAAGGTAGTCAATACAGTTTTTTTCAAAGTTATAAATATTTCCGTTAGTTAAGCTAGACAATTTAAAAACTTTTTTTAGCATATAATTAATGCGGGAGTATTTTGATTAAACTTAAAAAAATATAATTAAAAATTACATGGATATGAGTAAAAAATATCCAGAATTATGCATATACTACTACATTTCCACCGTCTACTTTTAGGGTTAAAAATATTACTGACAGTTAAAAATATTTTTAATTACAATTGGGGTTGGAATCGGATCCGTGCATGGTTGAGGAAATATCCATGATGGTTTTTAACGATGTATTTTTGTTGTGATAAATGTTTTGCCCTAGAAAATAGTTTATTTATTTATTTTTCAGTAAATTTCTCTAACATATTTTAAAAAGTTTCCTTGCCTCATACAAAATGTTTTATGTAACTTGGATTTTGAAATGCCCCATAAACTAGATTGTCAAAGATTTGTTTTGCAAAACAGATTATAAAGTTTTAAGCACTTACAAGGTATGTAATTTAGCAACATAATTTATTATTATTCATACAATTACATTACTGAATAATTTTATTAAAAATTATTTATGAAACATATGAATCATTACGTTAAACAATTGTTAAAACCTTTCGGTTTGCTACGTTTGTGCACGTTTCACACTTTAAAATACAATTCTAGTTTTCTTCACCTATAAACCTTTTTTATCGACGTAAGTTTGCTATATTTGCTATCTTGAATTTTCAAATAGTCGTATACAAGTATATTTTAAGTATACCCTTCTGTAAAATATATTTACAAATTCATTCACATTTAAATTTAATTCAGTAATATGGTCCTCAAATATTCACTAGAACAATATTTTCAATTAATTATTCATCTAACAGAATTTATGTCGCTAAGCACGTTCATCTGTTTAATAAACCATGCACATTACTTTTAAAATTCGGTGCCAGTAAATGAAAGTCTACTGCCAGAATTTTCAAGAAATTACATAGATTGCGGGGATCTACCATCATCCGACCAAAAGGATTTACAAACGATTAAACCTTAGAAAACAGTGAATTATCTCTGTATGCTACATCAAGATGCAACGGCGTTAAGACGCAAAACAAGTACAGATTGTGTAGTGCGGGTTGCATAGCGGTCAAGTAGTCGGGCGGTTCCGTACAATCTGTCCATACAAATCAAGATGCAACGGCGTTAAGACGCAAAACAAGTACAGATTGTGTAGTGCGGGTTGCGTAGCGGTCAAGTAGTCGGGCGAAGAGGTTCCACAGAGAAGGCACGGCAGGCTGCTAGAAACTACGACAGTGGGCTATTGTGTGAGCTCACTTGCGACAATTCATTTTAATTATTTTTAAGAAACATTATATATTAACAAGTTAAGATTTCTTTATATAAAATATACACATTTTTAAATATTTAAATAGGTTTAGTGCAAATAGTTTTATTAATACCCCAATGAAGAAATGTCATTTTGGGAAGAGATATAAGAAGTGTTTACTATTTTACTAAAGTATGTATGTATAATTATTGTAGCAACAAACAAATCGATTGTTTTAAGACAATTTTCGTCCTATTATAATATTCAATTTTACCATAATTTGATTTTTTAAATAAGTATTTTCATTATTTGTTCGTTAATACAACATAACTTAATTTTGATTGAGTCGTAATACATTTTCATTACATAAATTAATTATTTATAAAAGCAAACAATTAAAAATAAATTAAAATCATTTTAAAATAATTTACTACTTATCCATAACTGGGCCTTAGTAAATTATTTACTTCACATCCAGCTTCCAGGCCAGGTGTTATTTTAGTGTCAATACAATCGGGGCTTCAGTAAGACAATATTACTAATTTTCAATACGAGAACTACTTGAAAGTTCTTAAATAGTAATACATTACTAAGGCGAACTAATTTGATGTAAGACACTGAGTTACTAAGGCGATATAGTTACTGTGCTACTAAAGCGATATAGTCACAGCGCTACTAAAATTATGTAAGTCAATGCGTTACTAGGGCGATATGATCACTGTGCTATTAAACTGATGCAAGTCACTACGTCACTAAGGAGATATAATCGCTGCGCTATTAAACTGATGCAAGTCACTGCTGCATTACCTGATGCAAGTCGCTACTTTTTTAAGGTGATGCAAGTCGCTACTTTGTTAAGGTGATACAGTCAATAGTATTAAGGTGATACAGTTGCTAGGTTACAAAGGTGATATAACTGCTACGTTACTAAAATGATGTAAGTCACTGCGTTACTAAAATAATGCAAGTCGCAACTCTGTTAAGGTGATACAGCCAACAACTAATGTGAAATAGCAGCTACGTTACTACGGTGATGCAAGGTACATACCGTTGGTGAGCATCTTGAGGACCGTGAGTACTGTGATCGCTTGCACCATGCTGGGAAAGTAGGTCCTCCTTACCATCTTGACTCAATGTCACTGGCTGTGCATGCTCCCGGGGGTCGCCAACAACTGAACCACTCTGCTCGCGATCGACACTGCGTTTTCCTGCGCTTTCTGACAAATCGATGTCCTTGGGCACCGTATGAAGCCGGACGTCGCCCTATTGTTTCTCGTTTCCGGGAAAAAGGCAGAGGGCGAGCGCGGCCGCGGGGTCAGTGAATGGCTGGATTCGCCGCGCACCCCTCCCCTGCTCCTCTACACATATGAGTCATGGCGATTGCAAAACTGCAAATTTACTACTGCCCCCTTGAACCTTCCAGACATCCATTCCTTTAGAGGCGAATCATTGGTAGCCCAGCATATCATCCACACTGTTTCCTACAGGTTCAGTAGACCTCCAGGAAATAGTCAACCTACTCCTGCGTCCTTAACATCCCTGCATGGACATGGATAATGACCCAATGACAGCCGTAGATAGCCTTATATTGTGAAAACTGTGAACTTACTATAATGACCTCTGGACCCATATTACAAATTCCCTCTGGGTACCTGACTTCCAACTACGATCAATAGTAGTTGATCGTAGTTGGAGAAAAGCCTCCAACCTTTTTTCTCACTTCGAAATCTTTGAAAGAATTTTTTGAAATTTGATTTCCAGCAGTTACACACATTTACAGATAAAATACAGCTTTAAATCATTGCAAGGAAATTATTTATACACAAACGAAATCATAATTATTCATTGCCTAAGACATATTCACAATTATAAGTTAGAGAAATTGTATTATTTATTTGGAAGTTTGAGTTTGTAGGGAAAAGGAAGGGAAGTATACAGAATCAAGATGTTATTTCCTGTTTTAACTTCATCACTACTTTAACACATTTTCATCTTAGAAGCGTATTAGGCTCAGTGAGAATCTCACTGCGGAGGTGTTGCACTCAGTTTCATAGTTGGTCCTTCCCAACAATCAGACGCTGCAGTTTTCTAAAGAGCAATTTAGGTTTTAAGCAATTAATTTTCTGCACTTGGTGGGAGTGAGGGTCGGCTATAGGTCTATATATTGAGGTCCCAGTGGACGATATTGCATCCCTTCTAAGCCTTCCTTCACTGGAGTCGAGACGTTTTCTCCAAGACGTCATTTATCTACATCGTCTACTCCAGTATTGATTCTTCCGACCTTCTTAGTCGAATCAATAAGAGTTCCAGCTGGTACCAGATCAAAACGCTTCTTTGCTAAACCATCTGTGTCCACGGCGTATTTGGCCAACGGCACGTATTTGTACGTATCCAGGAGATAGACGATGACCACTCCGAACATCTTCACTTCCAGCCTGAATGATCTTGGTCGTTAGTTTCTAGTTGTTGGTAACTGTTAGTTGTTATTACATTTTGATTATTTGTTATTTATAATATTATTTATATTCCATTACCAGCTGTCATATTCTGTCATTTATTATACTTATATATTATTGTTATACCTGTTACTTATTATTTCAACTAATGCTGTTATGCACTATATGCACGGTATTCATCTAAGTTGTTGGTGGTGGAGTAAATATTGAAATGACCATTGTGTGGTTACCGTTATATTTTTTATTTTTAAGTTTATCATTACCAAATTGTGTTTGCTTTGTATACCTTATTGTATTATACAAAATGTGTGTGAAATAAATTTCTTTTGAATTGAAAATTGAAATTGAATTTGAATTATTATTACTAGCTGTATCCGCCCGCTTCGCCGGTTACAATATTGAGTTTGAATATACCTAATAGAAATGTGCAGCAAGCTTTCAGCTTAAACTGTATTTTTCGAATATTATTTAAATTATTTGATCTAATATCCAATTTCAAACAGCTGATATGTATTTTTAAAATACTGCTCCACTCAACTATTTTGAATTATAAAAGTTTAGCCTGCCACAATTTACTCAATGTGTTTCTATTTAACATCTGTTAATCAAATAAATCAATCAATTAATATAGATCCTTAAGAATACCATGGAAATTTAAGCCAGTGGGACAGAGTCCCGAGGTCGGAGAGGAACATCCTTTCTTAATGGGCCAAAATAAACAAAATTTCAAGTGAATTGGGTGTATAGATTTGGATTAATAGTGATGAGTGGTAAATTTTGTGTACATATACACATATTCATTGTAGTTTACATACTTTGATTGTCTAAAAATATCTGAAAATTTACTTTTATAGGCCGTAAAGTACGGCAATTGACTCTAAATCAATGAAATGTCGGGGTTATCGCCATGTTTAGCCAGGTCCGATGAATTGGTGCTACATGTGTTATTAAATTTAAAAATTTCAGATTTAAATCAGTTTGTCTCTTAGATAAACAATTTTCAAAGTCTAGAGAAATTTGTAAGTCTACTTTTAGAGGACACAAATTACTGTAGTTGACTTTGACTCAGTGAAATATCAGATTTCTCGCCATATTTAGCCACGTCCTGTGAAATAGCTATGCATTTGGTCAAATTAAATTGTACATTTTCCGATTAAAATCAGTTTGTTCTCTTAGATAATCCAAAGTATCAAAGTCTAGAAACATCTGTAAGTCTACTTTTAGAGGGCGCAAAGTACGGTAATTGACTCTGAATCAGTGAAATATCGTGTTTCTAGCCATGTTTAGCCATGACCTGGCTATTCATGTGTTCAGATTAAATTATATATTTTCCCATTGAATACAATATGTTCTCCTAGATAAAAAAGTTTCACAGTCTAGAAAATCTGTAGAAAATCTTTCTTAGAGGCAGTAATTAACCAATTTGATTATACGCACAAATTGAAAATCGGGTTTATAATTCTCCCACCTAAGGACAAATGAGGAGAGATAGAGCAAAAATTCATAAGATCAAAGTTGTAGATAGTCTCAAGACAGGTGCAGAAAATTGTGTTAGTTTTGCTGTAGAACCGTTCATTTAGCCGCTACAGTCAAATTAGAGAAACGCTGTTTTTGGCATTTAAAATTTTTGACACTTATTATGCTGCCATCTTCGATATACTAAGAATTTTTCAAAGTCCCTTCTTATTGCACATCTACAACTTAAGACCTTTGACTCTTCAAAATTTCAGCCTCGTAGGCTTAGTACTTTTTTAGTTACAGCGATAAGTAAGTGGTATTTGCCTTTTATAGGTATAGAATATTATTCAGTACAAGTAAACGTCACACAACACAAATTCCTCAGACCAGAGGGATTCACAAAAGATTCTTTTGTGAATCCCTCTGGTCTGAGGAAGGTGAGCGTGGTTCACCGAAATCGATCACCATAATATTTGTGCATTTTGTGCTTGTATTGTAGTATATTTGTGCATTTTGTGCTTATATTGTAATAAATTTGTGTTGTGTGACGTTTACTTGTACTGTATATGTACCAACACGTATTATGCTAATTAAAAAACTATTAGAATATTATTAGCTAGTTTCATTTATTAATTATTTATTACATGTTTTATTAATTAAGCGTACCATTGTCATTGGTATCCTGTAAATTGTGGCCATGCCATTATGAATAAATAAATGAAAATAAATTAATAAATAAATGAAAAATGTATACTTTTTACAAGACTTTAAGCGAGAAAAATAAATTATCTTGAATGAAAATTTAGTTTCTACAGTGAGATTATAGTAATGATAATCTACACTTTGCGTTTTCCTTGTGCTTAAATCTTTAATCATTAGATTTTCTCCGTAATTTTTTGGGGGATTTTTTTAAAAACTTTGAGTAATGGAAAAGAATTTTCACAATTTTTAAAATGACGAGATAGATATATTTGACTTAACTGTTTTCATTTGAGCAATTCGATTGCAATTCGAGAGCAATTTGAGCGATTCGATCTCTTGAATCGAAAAGTAATCTGATACACACTGGGTTTGCTTGTAATACTTAGAAATAATTAAATAAAATAATTTAAAATTCAGAAAAAGTGACATTACAAAGATGACATTCCTACAGGAAGAAAATTGTATAACCCCTTAAGTAGGGGGGGGGGAGGCTGGAGTAAATCCGAAATTCTGGTGACTTCTGGACAGCACGAATACAGAGTAATTTATATAAAACCAAGCAAAAAACATAGCTCCGCTGTTATTACTTCAAAAATAATTGCTCGTTAGTTGATTTAACGATTTAAATTTGACAATTATTGAATAAATGTTTACTGTTGGCTGCTTTTTACCCTTGATTATATACACCTACAATACATAAACCATCTAATAGGAATATTTTTGGCAGTAATTTTGTTAGTTAGTGAGGCCCACAACCACAGCTGGTTTAAACTGTATTATATTTACGTGGGACTACACTAGCGCTACACAACTGCACCCAAAACAGCTGATCACCAATTCGTTAAGAATAATAATTTGTATTATAAGAAGTATTGTAAATCAGGCAATTAAACACGAAAGGCTGGTCACTGGCGTGTTAGTGGAGAGCGAATATTGACTCATTTATACCAAATTTGGTGAATGGATATATAATTACCCAATCCGATTGACTTTGTTCTCATAAAGTTCATCACATGATAGCCGAAATGTTTAACTGCTTCTGTAGTGCTCGCAGGCAGGGGTAGTTTGTTATAAAATTGTACAGTTTACTTTGTAATTTTTAACTAAATATTTTATACTATTATTTAATTACTACCCATACACTAAGAGAATTTCAGGTAGCAGTTTGGATTGGAAAATTAACGGCACATTTTCAAAATGTTTTCCTCAATCTAGATGTATAGGTTTTACAAAAATATTCAGTACAAAATAAAAATAATTGTCAATATTTGGTAATTTAAAGACCAAAAATCAGATAAATACATGAGATATTTAAAAAATCGAATTTTCGGCTGTATATGCCAAATAAAGCTGAAAAGGACCAATATTTAGAAGACTTTTTTTACCTAAGGAATAATTTCCCCAAGTTTGTGAGGGTTGTCGTGAAACACCCGGTACAGTGAGAATTGCAACATGATACATCTGCACAAATCAAATCAAATTAAAATATCTTTATTTGTATCAGTACAGAGTTGTACATTAAATAGCGTCACTACATTTATTGTATAAACTATATTAACTTATTACTAAGAACTAAAATATTCGTCCAAAGAATATAAAGATTTAGAAATAAGGTATGATTTAACCAGGGATTTAAAATTTACAGTCAAATTTATTTTTAATACTATAAGGTAGAGCATTTATAAACTTCGCACCCATTACTGAAGTTTTCTTCTTAAATAACTCTAGCCTGTGGTTGGGTACAACTATCGCCATTTTACCCCTTGTATTGTAAAAGTGTATGTCAGAGTGAGTTTCCACTTCACTGAAGTGGTCTCTAACATACATTATACAACTTAAAATATATAGGCCAAATACCGTTAATATTTGCAAACTTTGGAAATGACCCCTTACAGAATCAGTACTGTAAGGTAAGGTAAGTAAACTTTTTTTGCAGCATTAGTATTTGTTCAAATTTTGTAAAGAAGTGCTACCATAGACACATATGCCATAGGCTATATGTGACTGTATGTGAGCATGAAATATTAATTTTAATGTTGGTTCACTGCATAGGAGTGACATTCTTCTCAATGCAAACAAGCCTGAATTAATTTTTGAAATAATGTGATCTACATGACTGCACCAGCTGAGACTACTGCAATTAACAAACCTAGAAATTTCGTTTTATCAATGTTTTCAACTTTTTCCGTGCTGATATTGATATTTGGTTTAACCTGATTCTTATTTTGAACTGTAGAGAAGTGAATATATTTAGTTTTCCGAGGATTTAGTAACATATTGTTATTGCAGAAAAAGTTTTGAAATTTTGCCAACTCTAAGTTTGCTTTTCTCTCCAATTCACTGGCTGTTTTAGCTGACACTATTAAGTTTGAGTCATCAGCATATAAGAACAGGCCTTATGGAACACTTTGTACTTTAGTAAGCAATGAAGGCATATCTTTTAGATAACATAGAAAAAGAAGGGATCCTAGGATTGACCCTTGTGGTACTCCGTGTTTAATTTGCTGAAATGTAGATAGCTTTTTTATAATTTTGTTTTCTTTTATATGAGTAATCTCAACTGATTGCTGTCTATTTTCAAGGTAAGATTTAAACCATTCCAAAGCAACTCCATTTATTCCAAGTGAACTTAGTTTTGATATTAAACGCGAATTTGACACACTGTCAAAAGCCCTAGACAGGTCCATGAAATATCCAGCTACAACATATTTTTTATCAATTGAATCTATTATCATGTCTACGAAATTGACTAGTGCTGTAACCGTGGACCTGCCCTTACGGAAACCGTGTTGCTCATCATCAAATAAGTGGTTTTTTCCAAATAATCAACTAATTGTAAGTACATAGCTTTTTCAAACACCTTTGATATAGAAGGAAGGAGAGATATTGGGCGATAATTTTTTATGTCTTAAATCACCTTTTTTGAGAATTGGTATTATTTTTGATATTTTTAGTTGGTGTGGAAAAATGCCAGAAACAAATGAGGAATTAATTAAGTGGAGTAATGGTTTTTTTAGCTGGTTCTTTGCGGCTTTTATCAGTGACAGTGGCACCTCATCATAATCCGACGAACGTTTGTTTAGCTATGAGTCAATTATATTTATGACATTTTCTTCAATCAACGGGTTGCAATGGAATCGCGCGAGAAGATTATAAGAGAACTGACTGGTTCCGCTGGGTGCCAAATCCAAAATATCCGGACCATTCATCCCTTTTATCATTTCATCTATAATATTAATAAAATATTCATTAAAAATACTGGCTATGGTATCTGGATTGGATATTGATTTATCATTGATTCTCAGGAGAATATTTTCTTTGCTGTCCAAATTAAAGTTCTTTTTTGTTTCTTTGTTGATGATGTTCCAAGTACTTTTAATTACGTTAACAGAATTTTTTATTTCATTGTCAAAATATTCTTTTTTTCTTTCGCTCAATTTAGCTGTATACATACGAATTTTTCTTTAACAGCATTTTTTAAATTTGGGTTCTTTGAAGCCCTAGCTATTTTATTTAGGTGTACTAAATTTTCTTTTTCATGTTTTAGTTCTATGGTTATCCATTCGACTTTTTTGTGTGAACTGGTTTTTTGTGTTTTAGGGAACACTAAATCAAAGTAAAACCGTAATATTCTATTAAAAGTATTGTACTTTTCATCTACTGTAGCATCATAAACCAATCTCCAATCCTCTTTCTGCAAAAGAGTTTTAAACAAATTTATATTTTTTCAGAAAATGCTCTACCGATATATGTAAGTTTCTTATTATTCACAGGTGTACACTTAAGATTAAATATTTCCAATAGCTGGCCGTCATGATCAGACAAAGATGTTACCAGCCCTGTAACTGAAATTTGACCACAGTTAACATTTGTAAAAAAAATTTCAAAGCATGTTTCTGACGTATCTGAGACTCTAGTTGGAAAGTCTATAAGATATTTTAGACCATTACTTTTTAATATATTTTTAAGTTCCCTGGATTGAGGAGAGCTTTTCATTATATTTATATTAAAATCTCCGCCAATAAAAACACGACTTTTTCTGCTCGTTAGTAATTCCAATAAAGTATTTAATCTAGATAAAAACTCCTTGTTATTGAACTGGGGCGTTCTGTATACACCTGCTACTATTACTGTTTCTCCGTTAATCTTAAATTCTGTAACACAGCTTTCAAATAGTTTATCAGTTACCAAATCCCTAATTGCCTGTGTACTCAGCTGTTTACCCCTTAAACCGACTTTGGACATAATTAATACACCTCCTCCCTTTACAGTGGTTCGAGCAAAATGTGAATGCAAATGGTGAATGGTGAACAACATGTGATAAAGCAAAGAAATTGAGTATTTTAACAATACTTGAGTTAAAAAACTAAGCACAAAAATCTAAACATTTTAACAAGTCTTCTTATAAAAGTTACCTATGTTTCAACTGTGTATAGATTAAAAATATGTTTACATTTAACAGGTGTAGACTTGTAACTCGTAACAATGTTAAAAAACACAGTAGTGAATTGGTGAAATCGTACTTGCGAATCAGTAAATTATTATTGGTTACTATTAGACTTGTAACTTTGTATTTGTGAAACACCCAAGTGTGTAACTGTTACTTTGTATTTGTGAAACACCCAAGTGTGTAACTGTTACTTTGTATTTGTGAAACACCCAAGTGTGTAACTGTAACTTTCTATTTGTGAAACACCCAAGAGTGTAACTGTTACTTTGTATCTGTGAAACACCCAAGTGTGTAACTGTTACTTTGTATCTGTGAAACACCCAAGTGTGTAACTGTTACTTTGTATTTGTGAAACACCCAAGTGTGTAACTGTTACTTTGTATCTGTGAAACACCCAAGTGTGTAACTGTTACTTTGTATCTGTGAAACACCCAAGTGTGTAACTGTTACTTTGTATTTGTGAAACACCCAAGAGTGTAACTGTTACTTTGTATCTGTGAAACACCCAAGTGTGTAACTGTTACTTTGTATCTGTGAAACACCCAAGTGTGTAACTGTTACTTTGTATTTGTGAAACACCCAAGTGTGTAACTGTAACTTTCTATTTGTGAAACACCCAAGAGTGTAACTGTTACTTTGTATTTATAAAACACCCAAATGTGTAACTGTTACTTTGTATCTGTGAAACACCCAAGTGTGTAACTATTACTTTGTGTCTGTGAAACACCCAAGTGTGTAACTGTTACTTGTGTCTGTAAAACACCCAAGTGTGTAACTGTTACTTTGAATCTGTGAAACACACAAGTGTGTAATTGTTACTTGTGTCTGTGAAACACTCAAGTGTGCAACTGTTACTTTGTGTCTGTGAAACACCCAAGCGTGTAACTGATATTTTTACAGGTTTGTACAAATTTACTGGTGAATATGTAACTTGTAACTTTCGTGAAACAGGCCCCTGGTAGTAACTTAGCCACCCATAAAGAGAGTTCGGTAAAGCAAAAACTGTATCATCTTAACTAAATAGTATGATTTTATGAGATCATACAGATTTGTTTACTATGTTTTAAAACGACTTATTTTGATTCATATGAGCCATAGGCCTGTGCGTGGACTTTATCCCACGTCAACGCAGTTGTGAATTTGAACATTGGAACTTAGACTTGGCTATAGCCGCTACGATGAATGGTTCAATGGTACGCAAATCGTTAATAACTTCCGTAGGATGGATGGATGGCTACTATTAGCCTTAGAAATCTTCTCCAATATGTATTCTTTTTTAAACCATGCTTTAATTGAATGAACCATGCGTCATCTATGACGCATCTATCAATTCAAAACTTTCCAACAAGAGGAAGCAACTCCCATAATATTTGGGAATTCCCAAGACAATAAAGCTTTTCAATTTCCAAAAGTTAAAATATTTCAAACCAGACATTTCAGCCACAACATACTGACGTACTCTGGATGTTCGGAGCAATGACTTTTAGACACGTTGCGTGAGCGTTTTTCGTAAATTAAACTAGCAGCAAAAAACTGAACATTGCATGATGGGCTGACGATTTGCCTATTGTGGAAAATAATACTAAATATTAGTCACGAGAACACAAGTTTTAATTAATTATTGCTTAGGTATTCTAACAAAGTATAATTAATATACTGTATACGTTTACCAACAAACTTTTGTCAGTGCAACTTTTGTATTCAAATATACACAAAGACTTGGGACACTCCTGCACGCTTCGCGCGACACCTTCGCATTCAGCCTCGGCATGTAACTTTTGATTACAAATATTAGTGGTTAAACTGTATTATTTAAAATCTTATTTTGTAAATTTATTTACAGTGGCTCTATCACTGCATCTGACTTTCTCTCTATTTTAGTAAACATTTATATTTAGAATATAAAGTTTATACACCCATTGTTATTACCAGTGGCGTATTTAGGGGGGGGCTATAGGGGCTGTAGCCGAGGGCGGCAAAATTTAGGGGGTGGCAAAGGAGTTGGAGGTTACCTGGCATGTAATGGTATTTTGAGAATATTTGAAAATTAAGGGCGTCAATGTCAAGTACAAAGTACTGTTCTTTACAAAATATTATCAAGTTACGGCTGTCATCTAACTGTGTTACGAATGTATGTATAGTGAGAGCGGCAGAAGTTGTGTACTTTTGTTGATAGGCGGGTCCGGGGAAGAGGGGTAGAGGAAGACGTATGTACCACCACTAACATTTCAATTAATAACACGATTAAAATAAATTGGTTTTAACTTATAGTGTTCAGCTTATGTTGATACCTACTACCTACTGTTTTTAGTACAACATTAGCTATGATACAAACAAAGGGCGGGGGGGGGGCGGCAGATAGCCGCTATATCCCCTAGGCGGCAAATCGTGAAATACGTCACTGGTTATTACTTAGCTATTTAAAAATTTTTGATTTTATTTAATAGCTGGGTATTACATACACACAGACAGACATGCATTCACTTTTTTATAATTATAACAAAATCTCCACTGAATTCATCAAACTTTCAATTTTTCTAATATTTATAAAGTCCTGTAACATTTTCAGTATCATAAACATCATTATTTTACATTCCAACAGCTGTTACAATTTCATAAACATCATTATTTTACAATCCAACAGCTGTTATAATTTCATAAACATCATTATTTTACATTCCAACAGCTGTTACAATTTCATAAACATCATTATTCTACATTCCAACAGCTGTTACAATTTCATAAACATCATTATTTTACATTCCAACAGCTGTTACAATTTCATAAAACTCAATCCAACAGCTGTTATAATTTCATAAAAATCATTATTTTACATTCCAAAAGCTGTTACAATTTCATAAAAATCATTATTTTACATTCCAAAAACTGTTACAATTTCATAAACATCATTATTTTACATTCCAACAGCTATTACAATTTCATAAACATCATTATTTTACATTCCAACAGCTATTACAATTTCATAAACATCATTATTTTACATTCCAACAGCTGTTACAATTTCATAAAAATCATTATTTTACAATCCAACAGCTGTTATAATTTCATAAAAATCATTATTTTACAATCCAACAGCTGTTACAATTTCATAAAAATCATTATTTTACATTCCAAAAGCTGTTACAATTTCATAAACATCATTATTTTACATTCCAACAGCTATTACAATTTCATAAACATCATTATTTTACATTCCAACAGCTATTACAATTTCATAAAAATCATTATTTTACATTCCAACAGCTGTTACAATTTCATAAACATCATTATTTTACATTCCAACAGCTGTTACAATTTCATAAACATCATTATTTTTTATTTGAACAGTTGTTACTTTTTGTTAAATTTAAATCTCTCTCCATGCTATTATTATGGACTAAAAACGTACTTTGAGGGCTTTCTGTGCCCTTCAGGGTTAAAATATTGAAAAATTAAGACCTTGTTGCACAACTACGAATAAAGGAAAATATTCGAAACCTAAACCTTAAAATTGGCCAAGAAATAAGGGAGGGGTTACGTTGACGAAAACGGCTTCACGTCTTAGATATAAAGGAATCTCTGTGAATAATAATATTTAATACCAACTTAAAGAACAGCTGACTTCTTTATGGCTTAATGAAAGGGTTTGTTTTCTGACAGTGGATTTAATTGATATAAATGAGTTTAGCCTACATGGGCATGATCAATGATCATCTAAAATGATTATGACTGTCACAAGAATGGACATGTTAGAGGTCTGTCAGATCATCAATGCAGAGATTGATTTTATTCCCTTAAACATTTTTATCGCTTAAAATATAATTTGGACTGTGCTGCCGCGCATGTAGGGGAGGAAGGTCGAATGGTGCGTGCGCTTCGGTTCGCTGATTCCTTTTGTTCCGTTAAATTCTACATAGTATAGTTTCCGTCTGCATATTCGTTATAATAATTCACACGTGAATTCGCACTGGAGCCTGCGGTTTACGGTACGGGATCCTCAGTCCATTTCCGGCCCGGCCGTGGCGTTAGAACCGCCATATGGGCCATGCCTGTAACTTCACCTGTTAGATCCTATCGCTCTAAATCATTCGCTTATTTCTCCACTCTGCCCTCTAATTTAAGAGTTTACGATGGTCGTAAACAATTACCATTTATTCTTCAGTCTTAATAAATTGTACTATTAAGACTCTAATAAATAAAGGACAGTAAGACATTTTCGTTCGTTTCAGACTTAATTATAGAATACTTCAATATAATGCTGTCAGCAGGAGTTGAAGTAGACAAATTTTTAGATTCAGTTACCAGCTTTTAAAAATTAGTGTGAGCATTTATCAAGTCCCAAAGAGTTTCAACAATTTCTTTATCTTTTTATACATAATTCAATTTCTTTGAATGTATTTAATTCCAACAATTTCTTTATATTTTTATATGTAATTGAATTTATTTGAATGTATTTAATTATTTTTTATTTATTGATTTATACGAAGTTTACATGTTTTCCTACATAATTAAAAAGTCCCTTGTATAGATATGTTTTTTAATACATACTAAGTCCGACTTCCTATGGTCTTAATTACTATTATTATAGTTGTTATTATTATTATTTATTGCTTATTATTTATTTATTATCTATCAGTATTTAAGCATGTTTATCTTGTAAATTCATGCATTTTTCGTCATTAAAAAGTAGTTTTGTAGATCCTCATTAAATAATAAAGGATAAATCTTGTATTTATATTTATTCTTTATTTCTCGTTGTTTATTTACTGTTTGGTTGATATCAATATTAAAGTCCGTTTGTCTAGTTGATCATTTTTGTATGTCTGTGTTTGTATTGTATTATGGTATTTTATTTTACATCCAAACAAAGAGAAAAACGTAATACTAGTAGACCTGCCCCAATTGAATTTGGTCATTACCTCTATTGAAACTTGTAGATAAATAATAATGTTAAGTGTTTTTTTTATCTCTCATCTGTGGAGAAATAGTGTGGCCTGAAACATACTCTAACCTACAAGGGAAAACAGCTGACAGATTGTACTAAAACGTACATAGAGATATCTTTATTTTATCCAGTAACAATAACTAACTAAAATACTTTTCTACAAAAGAGAAATGCTTATTTGAAAAAACCCTTTTAAAATTTCAGTTTCATATGTATGTTTGCAGCCATATGGGGAATATGTTTACCAGATATGATTTAATTGCATTTCATTTGTAAGATAACTCTTGTATTATGCTGATTTATATACATGAGGTTTGTGTTTTTCTGCAAATGGTTTCCAGGTTTGCATGCACGACGTATGGTGTTTTGTCGACATACGATTTCTGTTAATATCTCATATATCGTTAAACAGCTTAATTATCAGTACCTTTTATAAATTTTAATCAAATTTAATTACACTAAGTAGACATCACTTACTAGCAAAATTCATCTACACATATCTAGATAGATAATAATTGTGTATTTTTTCATTAATCATTCATCTATTGCAATTGATGAATGCACGGTAAATCATACCGTGTTGCAATTCATCTACACATACACATAGATAAATACTGATATACATATTTTTAAAATTGATTACAAATCCATTATTATAGTTTTAACTAAAATTTGATAAGAAAGTTATTTGCATTGGGATCCCTCTGACAAAGACATTTTTGCAAGAGATTGTGTACTGATGAAGCAGTAAGGTAAATGCTTATTATTTTTTCTTCTGTTCTTTGCTATTTTTAATCATCTTGCAAACCTTGACTAAGGGTTTTTTGGTTGCTCATCATAACTTGTCATCAACAAGATAAATACTGGAAACATAACTTGGCTGAAAACAATGCTGATCCTATTTACAAACAACTGATAGTTCTGCTGTCCAGTTGTCAGTTTCACACTGTGAGTTCTTGTATGAGATGGTGCTACTCTGGAAATTCCCTCACAATATCTTAGCAGTTTCAATTTTGCATACTTGGGAAAGTTCATTCAGTTAAAAAAATCATTAACTTTCCCAAGTATGCAAAATTGAAACTGCTAAGATATTATATATAAGTTAAAGTTAATACTCTAAAAAAGTAACTAATTGAAGTTAAAAGTTAGAATAAATTGAAACTAACTGATTAAAGTTAAAGTATTAGAAAATTAACTGAAGTTGAAAGTTAAAAGTTAGTTTTGGGACAGTAAAATATACATAAACAAATACTTAACCTGTATAATCTTTTATTATTTATAATATCTTAGTTAAATAGGCCTATTTATAGTACATTATCATACAATAATATTAATTAGACTATAGCAATTTCTACAGTATTTTTTGCTATATAACTGTACGAAATCTTAAAAATTAAATATTTAATTTAATTTCTAAAATTATTAACAAAACTCACATAAGTCTTTGAAATTAAAGTTTTACATTTTTAAGCTATACTTTAAAAAATCAATAACTATCTTATAGGAAATTCACGATAGCAAAACATTTTTTTTTTTAATTGGTGCAGATAATAAGAAAGGCCAAATAATATCGGGACATGTTGACTCCAGGTGATTTTTATCAGACTGGAGATGATAAGGAAGGGCCACTGATAAGAAAGTATGGGGATTAGCGGTAAACAAAAACTGAACAAAATATACTCACTCTATAAGTGAGTGAAAGCAGATATATTTATACTATTTTCGATAAGCAATTACGTTTATTAGATGTTTAAGAATTTGCCGTTCTGAGTGCATGTTTTATTCTTACTGAAATAAGTTAATTAAAAATTATGAAAACTATCTAAATCATTAAAAAATACTAAACTAATTACCATTGATAATATTATTAATATTAATATTAAAGATAGTATTATCATTATCTTTTCTTTTCGACGGTGCCAATAGCAAAATAATGAAAACAGAACGAAATGTAGCAATTGTTACTTGAAATATGTTCTGCAATCTTGAAGATGGTTTATTCTGTTGCGTGGTATCATACAATGGATTGATTTTACCTAGTAAGCCTAATTTAAAATAAAGTAAACGTTTGAGGAAATGTTGGTTTGATTAACCATTTAAATGGTTTTTCCCGACTACTTTTGAACAGGACAATTTAGATATGTAATGATCAATTAATCAAATATTGACAGCATTAACGTCAAAATGCAACTGATTTTCCTAATTAATTATACAGATAGATGGGTAAACAGGTAAAATTACAGTATTAGAGTTTATGAAAGATAAACAAGCTTAGGCCTAACACGTTGATTTAAAACAAGATAATTAAATGACTATCTCAACTTTATACCTAAACATAAACTAGTCAAGTGAAATGATCACCCCAGGGACACAAGTCAATCCCACAACAATGGTATACTCGTTTCGTCCGCCTTTTTTTATAAGGCAGTAAAATGTGAGTAAAGGGGAGGGGGTATGTCTTCAAAACAGTGACCTTGCTTGTCGGTGACAATTGGGGGATGAGGAAAACAATCGCGCTTTGACCTGAGTTTTAGATACTTTCTCCCCAGTCCACATTCCTCGGACCAAATGGCACCTTTTATCACATTTGAAAAACTAACTGAGTTACTTTAACCGTTAGCCAAATTTTCAACTAGTTTAAGTTAGAAGTTAAACATTACCAAAACTATCGAATAAGTTAAAAAGTTAATAGAAAAAGTAACGATTAAATTTAATCGTTAATCCCAAGTATGCGAATTTTGGCGTATTTAAATAACCCTGCTGCTATGTTTTAGTTGCTCTATTACCAACATGGCGGCTCAGTGGTTGCTGAGTGCAGGTGCAAGGTTTGAAACCTCACTGATTCGAGTTTCAAACTGATCATCGATAGCTTTACACTCCATACTTCGACAGTCCTTATTCTTCAACATTGGCCATGGCGAGGTGATGTGGCAAGATTAATTTCCAAGACAGGCTGTGCGTGGTTTTGCTACTGTCAACAAAATAACAGTGTCAATGTGAATAACAGAGAAAACTTTACATTTTTTTAACATTAAGCTTCTGTAACTTGTAAGTTAATACAGTTACATACTTTAATCCATACTTTAATATCTACATACCTTGTTACATTTATACATAGCTTGTTTTAGTTTTGTGAATTGTTTAACTTTTCGTAAAGAAAAGTATAGTACAATTTCTCCATAAAAATAGTTTTTTATACCTTATAGTTTGACATGTTGGTACTCCGAAAACTCCGTAGTGCAGAAAGTGTTGAAATATCAGGGTTTTACTGTACAGTACTTGTTTCGTTTCACTGATCACAAAGAAATCTGCAAGCGAAAGAACTCTGAACTCAGAAATTGTTTATTAACAACAGAATAACACTGCAAAATAGCGTCAACAATAATATTTGATTCTTTATTACTGTTATTAATGTATGACATTAGGTGACTAAAAATAACCTAAATCAATTGAATATGGTAACATAGCCAGAATAATTAAATTAGACTAAACTTTGTGTTACTTCTAAAATAAACTACAGCTTATACAGGTGGCCATTCACCTTAGATTAAACCACAATGATCAGCGCACTCAACAAAATACCTGACACTGTAATAGGCCCGCTGCATCAAAAACCTCTTATTTTTTCTCAAAAACCTGAGACATAGTAATAACCTCCCTCTCAAAATGCGGCCTTGTTTTTACTTTCATAGAGGCTGGGAGAGCATTGTAAAGTTTGTGCCACTGATTAATAAATGCTTTTTAAAATACTAGTTCTAAGGGCAGGGATTTAAATTATGTTGGTGTGACGAAGATTGTGGCGATGTTGGGGGTTATTTGGTTTGAAAAGGTGAAGGTTGATATGAACAAATGTTACGCAGTTTTAGATATAAATTGATGGGAACGTTAAAACTTTAGCCTCCTTAAAAAGTGACTTACACGAAGTTCTTCGTGGTTTCCCAAAAACTGCTCTTAACGCCCTTTTCTAGAGTTTGAAAACAATTTTTGTGCGTAAACTTTCACATCCCCAAATAACAACCGCATATGTAAGAAAGGGGTAAATCAGTCCATAGTAAGCAGCAAAGGTTACTCTGGCATCAGCAAACTTTGATAAGTTTCGTATAATGAAACCCCCTGAGCTTAATTTCTTGCAGACGAGCTCAATATGATCATGGAAGTTTATTTTGGAGTCAATGTAACCACCAAGAAACTTTAAGAGTCACATGAAGAGATCTCTTCATCTCCTAGATGGAATGTATTCTGTTATAAATTCTGTGAACTACTGAACGAAAAATTAATCAGCTGAAAAATCAAATTAATCGAAAAATGCAGTTTGAGCTGATTCTACTGAAACCACTGAGCTATTTTATGCGCTTCTTTAGAAGCCCGAGACATGAGATCCAGCCGATTTGGGGCTTTGACTGTAAGGGAAGTATCGTCTGCCAAAAGTCAAATTTGGGCATTGGCACTGGTAATACACTTTGGGAGGTCATTCACAAACAAGAGGAACAGGATTGGTCCGAGTATCGAACCCTGCGGGACTCCTCTTATTACCTCAGTTGATTTTGATGAGGCTAATTTTTGACAGCCAAGGCTGTCCAAAAAAGATACCTGAACTGATTGTGTTCTCCCACATAGGTAAGAAGACATCCAAGAGTACGACAAATCGAATTTGAAATCGAAAAATAATCCCAAAGATGAGTCACCTGAGAAAGAGAACTGGCTATAATTGGACCGGACCGGCCTGCGTGTTATATTTAGCGCATGTAGGGGTTCCAGCAGCAGAGGGCAATCATTCCCTTCCTGAGCTGCCTTACTTCACGCACATGATTAACTTCCGCCTTCAGGTGTTCAACTTCCGCAACAGTGTTGAAAACGGAATTACTATCAACATCATCATAAACATCACTACTTATGTATGACTCAAATAACTTGATATTTATTAAATATCAAGAGCAATAACTTCCTGTAAACAACAAGGTGGCTCATCCCCACCACCACTCATTTAACTTAACTCTATGAATCCTTATGAAATTCACTAAGGGAGCAATGTACCCAAAATATCAAAATTTTGAAAAAACATGTTACTGTATTATTATGTTCCCAAACTATTTGGAAACGAGTATCAAGTATTGGTTTTGCATTATCAATGTCAAAAGTGTGTTTTTTATATTAAAATTCATAAGTGCTCACAGCTGATTTTTCTCCTCCAGGCGCCTATTGGAAACAAAACGCTTTGTATTCAGAATATATTATATAACTAAGATGCTGTATTTACTTTACTAGGTTGGTGTCAATGTTTTAGAATCATTTTCCTACTTTATTTAATTTTTTTTATTACATTTATATGCTATCAAAATATTGGCCAGCAGCTGTTACTGATCAGGTTGTACGCAAAACCTTACTTTATGACTGATTCCATATCCATGTTGTGGTTCATTTTATTGATTTAGTTTAGTACTTTTGATTTATTCATGAAGCAATGAACTAAATAAAAATCAGCATTCAAGAAACAAAGTTAGTAAGAAAAACAAAGCTGCATTGGCAGTAGCGGAAGGTTGGTAAAATGTAATCATTATAAAAACATAAAAAAAGAATAAAGTAAATTAAAAAAACAAGGTGTTACCTATGGGGCTAGGCTCTTTTAACTGTTAAAAGATGTGAAAAAAAACACCAAGGACAAAACAATTTATATAAATAGTCTTGCTTTTGATTATAAATAAACATCTGAAGTTTTTTGCGTTTTGCAGTAAGTTAGCTTTTTCTGTGTTTCCCATCACGTTTTACAGGATAACTTTTTTATTTTTTGAGCTAGAGAGCTCAAATTTTGTACACATGTTCTTCAATATACTGTGCACAAATTGTAGTATGGGAGTAAAAACATTTTAAACTATATTCATAATATAATTTTTTGCATTCATAAAACAAATTATGAATTTATCAAAAAATAGAAAGTAGATTTCTCTTGTCTACTTTTGAAAGCACATCAAAAACCATGCTACACTTTGCAAGGCTATTTTTTAGCTTTAAAATGGTGTTTAAATAATTGGAATAGAAGCAATACATAAGGAGTTATGCTGTAAAACAAGAAAATCTGCTTTATTGAAAACAACTCCCCAGTCGGTGGAACAGGAAGGGTAGAGGGTTAAAACACATTTAATTTGTATTATTGTTCTAGGATTCACTTTAATTAATAAGAATATTTTTTAGGGACAACTATAACAAAAATTATATAAAGATTATTAAAGATCTTAAGGGAATCTTGTTAATAAACGCTGGAACTAATCTTTTCAAGACTGATGTGCTAACCACACGTCCTCGAGCAAAACTAGCGCCCATCCATGTGTCCTTGTGATGCCTATTCATGGAGTATTACTATTAAATTGAAAAAAGAAAGTAATGCCACCTTTGACAAACGTCATTTGCAGTAGTTTATGAAGCATTAATAGCACGCTCAAACTCACACAGAACAGCATCATACCAGTTTACAGTCATTAATAGCACGCTCAAACTCACACAGAACAGCATCATACCAGTTTACAGTCATTAATAGCACGCTCAAACTCACACAGAACAGCATCATACCAGTTTACAGTCATTAATAGCACGCTCAAACTCACACAGAACAGCATCATACCAGTTTACAGTCATTAATAGCACGCTCAAACTCACACAGAACAGCATCATACCAGTTCACATTCATTAGATTACTGAAACCCTAAAACCCACTAGAGTTACTTTGGAAATTATCTTTGCTACCTTTAAACAACCTGAGTATAAAAATAAAACTGTTATTATGTTTAAAAAACTAATTTATTTTTAGAAATAGGATCTTAATTTATTATATTTTAGTATTTATTCAGTAATGCCACGTAGGTTTCAATACTAACACAACTCCCTGGATAAATGTAACTTATGTCCATGGTGGCTTAGTGGTGGAGGCTTCAGACCGCAGAAATCCTTGTCCATGGTTTAAACCCCAAATTGAGCTAACGGTTAGTACTTTACTCGATGAATAAAGTTCACACATTGACCTTGAAGTGAACAAAAATTGAAGTTTTATTTGAAAAAAAGTAATCAGACAGGCCCTTGATCTGGATACTGCAGAGAGATGGAAGGTTTTTTTTTTATTTTACTGATTTTATCTGAAGAAATTTACCACCTTTATTGGTTGAAGAGTCATGTAATTGTTAAAGAACCGAAGATAAAAATATGTGTAAGGACCGACTAGTGGATACACAGGATTAGCCCTATATCTAAAAGACAATAATAAGTATTATTGTCTTACATAAAAAAAGTGAAACTGTAAACATATGATGAATAAATTGGTGTCCAGTACTTAGAGATAAAAATTTAGAAATGACAATTCAACCTTGAGCAACCTCCCCCAAATAATGTTCGGGTAATGCACCGGCTCGCCTATCATATCATGTCATGCCATGTTGCTCGACACAGATGGTGTGGTCGAGCGTTGACTCATAGGCCAGAGGCCATTCTCAGGGTGACCTCTTTGTTTTCGTTTTGACTGACTACCTTTACATTAATTCTAGTTGTGTGTGTGCATAGGCGCTTCACATTTCAAGGTAATGGGACCACAAACAGGCCTTGTGCTCAATAACCGCTACAACCAGGGCCATCATCGCCGTAAACCGGCTCCACTGTACCCCATTACATATACGACTGGCTTTTCATTCACTCATTTGTAGATATTCTAATTCTGACATGGGATGACAATTGTTTTAGCCACTTTTAATGGATTTCTAAATGGAATCCCCATTAGGAGTTGGATATCAATGAATTCAGCTCTTCCAAAATACCATGGAACAATAGTTGCACTATGACAAACTTCTTTATTACCTATACAGTATTATCAATACTTACTTGATAATACTGTATAGATAAGTATTGTATGCAAATATTATAATAATTGTATACAATAATATTATAATAATACAAAAATATGCAAATATTATAATAATTTCATATTTCAATAAATTTTTTATTATAATCATTACAAAAGCGTATACAGGGTGTCTTAAAAGTCCCACCCCCCCTATTAACTTTCTCATGAATACAGATAAAGTGATTTACTTCTGGGAATGTTTATATGACCAACTAAGGAGTTTTTTTATGTATGCAAATTTTTTACACCCCCTCTCAAAAGGGGGTAGTTTGGGGGTAAGTCAAAATTTTTAAATAGAAACCCCTATCAAATGACACATCACTTTAAAGGTAATATTAAAAGAAAAAGAATGGTGGAAATTAGAGGTCTCTAACATTAGTCTGTCAAATTTGGTGGCAGTTTAAAGTTGGAATTATTTCATAAAACCCCCTAAGTAAATTTTGAGAGGGGGTGTAACAAATTTGCATACATAAAAAAACTCCTTAGTTGGTCATATAAACATTCCCAGAAGTAAATCACTTTATCTGTATTCATAAGAAAGTTAATAGGGGGGGGGGTGGGACTTTTAAGACACCCTTAATTTTGATAACATTCATTCTTATTTCTTATATAATATACGAGTATATTTTTAAAAACTAAATACTTTTAACGAAAGCTTATGAATTTTAAGGTAAATAGGTAAGGCTTATCGTTAGGTGAAAGGAGGGTTCTATGGCCCTAACTTTAACATTTGTGTCATTTTTTTTACAATAAAGACATTTTTCATTTCATTTCAGAAAATTCTTCTTCAAGATCTCAAAATGTAGATCCTACATTGAATTAAAAATATACCTCTAAGGTGATTCATTATTTTAATAAAACCACATTATTTTTCCATGAATTTATAGTCCAGTCTCATATAATTTGATTTTGATATGAATGATTTTGAAATAAATAAAAATATGCATGTAAGAATGTATAAGAATGCATCTAGCTTTTTTTTTCAAAAAGATTTTTAGTTCAGTTCTGCTAAATAAAATGTAAAAAAAATATCAAAAATATTTTAAAATGGATAAATTACAAATAACCTAAGAAGTTATAAATTTATATCTAACTTATTTACTATTCTGCAATTTTACATTCCAAATGAAAACGGAAATTGTAAATTATTAAGATAAAAAAATTAGCATTGCTAATTCAATGAGTCAATACCACCCATACACGTATGGGTGCCATATACAGTGGTATTATAATTTTATGAAAGTGCATAAATATCAAACTACTAACATTTTCATAATATAATTGCTATCTTGCAAAAAACATGGTAAAAAAAATAAATAATGTGACGGCTCTAAGTATTTTTTATGTATATTTCATTATTTTAATTGAATTTTAATGATCTTTTTAAAATTATTTGACCTGTTTTGGTCTATGACAACTATTTCTTGAGATGTAATGTAAAAATTACTTTCACAGCGAATTGTGATTAGAAGCCATCATTATAAAATTATATCTATGAACCTCAAAAAAACAAATTTGCACATAATTTTGCCAGCTCCACCCACCTGCCCTCACACAAGCAGTGGTATTTAATGATTATTTAATAGAGGTTGAATCAGGAATGCTCTCAAGATCTGTTAAAAAAACCAACTCTCCATTTTGTTTTCTTCACTTTTCAGTTCAAAAAAGTTTTTTTTTCCAGTACATGTGGTAAATTTAGCAAACTATAGACTGTTTATGGTACAGTATAGGGTACCTAGATGGAAGCTGTTTACTTTTTGGACTAACCGAGAATGTAACTAACTGAAATAACATCCTTTTTGAGGACTCCACTTAAGTCTACTGAAGTAGTAATTGATTTAACGTTAATGAAATTACTATCCTTTAGTTTTTGGGTTTAGTTAATTTTTAAAGTTATGCTTAGGCTTGTTTGCAAAGCCATTTATAACATAACTATCATATATTTATTCCGAATTTTAATCCACAAAAAGGTTTTATTTTATATATAAAATTTGGGCCTGTTTTTAAACATAAAAGCAATTGCAAAGTTGCATATTTCAGAGAAAAATTATTTGTTTATTCTCTGTTTTGTGTTTACTACCATTTTCTATGTTTTCAAGAGGTTTCAGAGTACTGTGCACACTGATAGTGGAAACCTAATTGCCTTGTTAAGTGTTTTTAATTAACTGTTAATAAATTGTTAGTAACAGTTAAGATCAAAAAGAAAATTAGAAAGATAATTCAAAATATTATCAACATGTTATTAAAGCTAAGGTTTAGAATGTTTTTAAAAGTCAGGCTTTTGAAAAAAAAATGAAATTTGTTTTGTACAAAGTTGTTGGTTACGATTAAAAAATATACATAATACACTCATATAAACAGGCCATTTGACTTTTAACTTGCCACCAGTAAAAAACATCATTTGTTGTGTGTAGTCCCTCGCTCACAGCTAGTGTTCTCATTTTTAGATACGAGTATATTGAATGATTAGTAAAAGTGTGGTAGAGGCAGGTTCCCCATTCTGGATTATAGCTATAAATAAAATAAATAAATAAAAATGCCTTTTACTGTCAGCGTTTTTTAGATACATACCTATTTTATAAAAAGAACTCTTGTCTGAAACTTAATATTAAATTTATTATTATTTACACTATAATTTCTATGTTTAAAAGTTAACTTTGCTTAGCTTTTATATAGTTTAATATAACTATAGAATTATAATTTGCTGTCATTGCAAGTTTTAATTTTATTAATTCATTACTCACAGTACATCTCCGTTGTTTCATAACTTGGGACATAGAAATGATTTAAGGTCCAGGCACGTCACTGTACACTATGATCCAAAGTAGGGGAAGCTCCTACGACCATATTCCAGCCTAAACTTCTGAAAGTGCAAGTGCTGGTCATCATGGGTGCTGCACCAGGAAACGTGACCTCGATACTGCAGCTTCTCAAAAAGACACTCTGTGGCTCCCTGAGTATTTTTGTAATGCAGTTTGTTAGTATCTTACAAACTGAATCCATTGGAAACATTTTGCATCATTTTAAAATTATGATACATGTTCTTATTGCCTCAAATAGATCACAAGCAAATTGCTGCGTTTGAAGAGTTTGCATTCCCTGAGCATCCTCCTTCGAGATGCTGTTTCCAAAGGCAGGATGACAGTAATGCCCCAATGATAGAACCGCGGACTGTATGAGCTGAGGCTTGAAATTTTCTGGCAGAATACTTCTCAATCTGTACAGATTCCTCAACCTGCCAAGCATCCCGCATAGTGTAAGACATGTGATCAGAGAATGACAGTGTGCAGTCAATCACGACACCAAGTGTCTTCGTCTTCCCGTAGATGGTCAAATGCTACCAGCCGAGCCAACACAATACTCACAGCCCTTCCTCAGGGTCTGTACTTAATTAAGTGGGGCCAGCTGGAGCACACTGCAATTGCCTGAAAGCTATTTGCAGATTGCCGCAGACCATTTAGAAATGTATTTCAAGTCCGAATTGATCTGTAAAATAGCTTCAATTGTAAAGGCAGTTACATGACAATTGTCAGGATACCGTGAAAAGAACACGGCTAGGGAAATCTTAAGTATAAAGATTGAAAAGGACTGGCCCTGAACAAATTCCCTGAGGTACACGTCTGTTTTTAATCAAAGTGCCAAATGTCGCACTTGCCAACCACATAACCTGTGGTTCATCACCAAAGAACTACATTTGCCTTCATTTTTTCATCTACAAGATCAAAAATTTGCCGGCGTGGTGGCTTAGTGGCTAAGGCTTTGGACTGGGGAGGGCAATGTCCACGGTTCGAATCCCGATTGAGCCAACAGTCAGTACTTCACTCGTTATAAAGTTCACTCACAGGCTTATAGGCCCATGTGAACTGGTGAGTGAAATTTAAAAAAAATCAAATCTAACAATCATTGAATTAGTTTACTAGGGCAGTGCATCTACTATGGTTCCTTCTTAACCTTGTTGCAATTATTTATGTAATACCTTTTCACAATTAATAAACAAATTTATTTGCCATATTGATAACAGTTTAAAAACCATTATTTTCTTTAATTAGTTATTTATTTAATTCCTAAAATAGCCTATTGATCTTCAAGATATGGGTGAATGAATATAGATTTTGGAATTTGGCAGTACAAATGACCTGGCTCAATCAGTGGCGAAAACATCCTCATTAGCAGTGACTGAAGCACACAGATCACTCAACAGGCCAGCAGGGCCATTAGTGTTTAGAACGGTTGTTTTTTTCAGCAGAAGCTTTATTGTAAACTATTGTGTTCTTAAGCAACAAATAAAATTGTGGTACAGTAATAATGTCAAAAAATATATAATTCTTCTTCTTTTTACTACTTTCCTGGTAATCAGTAATGTTACCACAATTAATCTACATACTCACCCTTACACGCACAGTGGTATTGACCCACCCGCCCACCCGTACACATACAGTGGTATTGACCCACCCGTACACGTACAGTGGTACAAGATGAATATTTTGAACAAAATCATTATCATACGGTAGTATGTTTTTTTAAAAGTAATTCTATAAAATTGTATAAAACTATTTTAAATATAACAAAATTAATGTAAATGTCTGTTTACGAGATATGTCTGGTTTCAGTGGAATATGCACAAGGTCGTACCTTACACGTACAGTGGTATTATAAACGTACAGTTGGTATTGGTACAAAGCAAGGTGTTAGTGGTCCCTGTTGTCAGCCAAGCAAGTTATTAGTGGTCAATATATCACCGTTGTTAGCTAAGCAAAGTGTTAGTGGTCCCTGTGTTCAGCCAAGCAAGTTGTTAGTGGCCCCTGTTGATAACAGCAAGTTGTTAGTGGTCACTGTTGTTAGCTTAGCAAGGTGTTAGTGGTCATTGTTGTTGGCTTAGCAAGGTGTTAGTGGTCCCTAACTAACACCCACACTAATATGCGAAAATACCCGCCCACCCATACACATACAGTCGTAATGACCCTACCTACCCCAATACCACTGTACGTGTAGGGGTTGGTGGGTGGGTGAATACCACTGTATGTGTAGGGAGGGGTCAATAACACTGTACGTGTAGGGGCGGGTGGGTGGATCAATATCATTGTACGTATAGGGGCGGGTGGTTTGGTCATTACCATTGTACTTATAATAATAATATGAGCCCTTTAACATTCAAAGATAAGGCATCTGAAGTAAGATATGTAGATAATCTAGTCTTTTGACGTATTCACCCACGTCACAGTACATGTATGGGTGGACGGGTGGGTTAATACACTGTACGTGTATGGGTGGGGGGATGGGTTAATACACAGTACGTGTATGGGTGGACGGCTGGGTTATTACACAGTACAAGTATGGGTGGGTGGGTTAATACACTGTACGTGTATGGGTGGGGGGATGGGTTAATACACAGTACGTGTATGGGTGGACGGCTGGGTTATTACACAGTACAAGTATGAGTGGGTGGGTTAATACACAGTACGTGTATGGGTGGACGGCTGGGTTATTACACAGTACAAGTATGGGTGGGTGGGTTAATACACAGTACGTGTATGGGTGGACGGCTGGGTTATTACACAGTACAAGTATGGGTGGGTGGGTTAATACACTGTACGTGTATGGGTGGACGGCTGGGTTATTACACAGTACAAGTATGAGTGGGTGGGTTAATACACAATACGTGTATGGGTGGACGGCTGGGTTATTACACAGTACAAGTATGGGTGGGTGGGTTAATACACAGTACGTGTATGGGTGGACGGCTGGGTTATTACACAGTACAAGTATGAGTGGGTGGGTTAATACACAGTACGTGTATGGGTGGACGGCTGGGTTATTACACAGTACAAGTATGAGTGGGTGGGTTAATACACAGTACGTGTATGGGTGGACGGCTGGGTTATTACACAGTACAAGTATGGGTGGGTGGGTTAATACACAGTACGTGTATGGGTGGACGGCTGGGTTATTACACAGTACAAGTATGGGTGGGTGGGTTAATACACAGTACGTGTATGGGTGGACGGCTGGGTTATTACACAGTACAAGTATGGGTGGGTGGGTTAATACACAGTACGTGTATGGGTGGACGGCTGGGTTATTACACAGTACAAGTATGGGTGGGTGGGTTAATACACAGTACGTGTATGGGTGGACGGCTGGGTTATTACACAGTACAAGTATGGGTGGGTGGGTTAATACACAGTACGTGTATGGGTGGACGGCTGGGTTATTACACAGTACAAGTATGGGTGGGTGGGTTAATACACAATACGTGTATGGGTGGACGGCTGGGTTATTACACAGTACAAGTATGGGTGGGTGGGTTAATACACAGTACGTGTATGGGTGGACGGCTGGGTTATTACACAGTACAGGTATGGGTGGGTGGGTTAATACACAGTACGTGTATGGGTGGACGGCTGGGTTATTACACAGTACAAGTATGAGTGGGTGGGTTAATACACAATACGTGTATGGGTGGACGGCTGGGTTATTACACAGTACAAGTATGGGTGGGTGGGTTAATACACAGTACGTGTATGGGTGGACGGCTGGGTTATTACACAGTACAAGTATGAGTGGGTGGGTTAATACACAGTACGTGTATGGGTGGACGGCTGGGTTATTACACAGTACAAGTATGAGTGGGTGGGTTAATACACAGTACGTGTATGGGTGGACGGCTGGGTTATTACACAGTACAAGTATGGGTGGGTGGGTTAATACACAGTACGTGTATGGGTGGACGGCTGGGTTATTACACAGTACAAGTATGGGTGGACGGCTGGGTTATTACACAGTACAAGTATGGGTGGGTGGGTTAATACACAGTACGTGTATGGGTGGACGGCTGGGTTATTACACAGTACAAGTATGAGTGGGTGGGTTAATACACAGTACGTGTATGCGTGGACGGCTGGGTTATTACACAGTACAAGTATGAGTGGGTGGGTTAATACACAGTACGTGTATGGGTGGACGGCTGGGTTATTACACAGTACAAGTATGAGTGGGTGGGTTAATACACAGTACGTGTATGGGTGGACGGCTGGGTTATTACACAGTACAAGTATGGGTGGACGGCTGGGTTATTACACAGTACAAGTATGGGTGGGTGGGTTAATACACAGTACGTGTATGGGTGGACGGCTGGGTTATTACACAGTACAAGTATGGGTGGGTGGGTTAATACACAGTACGTGTATGGGTGGACGGCTGGGTTATTACACAGTACAAGTATGGGTGGGTGGGTTAATACACAGTACGTGTATGGGTGGACGGCTGGGTTATTACACAGTACAAGTATGGGTGGACGGCTGGGTTATTACACAGTACAAGTATGGGTGGGTGGGTTAATACACTGTACGTGTATAGGTGGACGGCTGGGTTATTACACAGTACAAGTATGGGTGGGTGGGTTAATACACAGTACGTGTATGGGTGGACGGCTGGGTTATTACACAGTACAAGTATGGGTGGGTGGGTTAATACACAGTACGTGTATGGGTGGACGGCTGGGTTATTACACAGTACAAGTATGGGTGGGTGGGTTAAAACACAGTACGTGTATGGGTGGACGGCTGGGTTATTACACAGTACAAGTATGGGTGGGTGGGTTAATACACAGTACGTGTATGGGTGGACGGTTGGGTTATTACACAGTACAAGTATGGGTGGGTGGGTTAATACACAGTACGTGTATGGGTGGACGGCTGGGTTATTACACAGTACAAGTATGGGTGGGTGGGTTAATACACAGTACGTGTATGGGTGGACGGCTGGGTTATTACACAGTACAAGTATGGGTGGGTGGGTTAATACACAGTACGTGTATGGGTG